>VZTB01013359.1:79439-130554 GCA_013397245.1 Thryothorus ludovicianus | reverse complement strand
ATGTTTTGAAAACAACTGCCTCAGGAATTCCAGTGTGTCTTCTTCACTCTCAGATCCAATTTTTAAAGGTACAACACTTATTTCTGAGTGAAACAGATGAATGGGGATACAATTTAGCATCAACCCAGGACACACAGGCACCCCAAGCTCCAGGAGAAAGCCCGTGGTCCCAGCTGTCTCATTGATCATATGCCACCAGTTGTTGCAGCACACACAATTGAATTGCTTTTCCCTCAGGGAAACAGTGTCTCCAGGTGTGCTAATAATAAAATTAATAGCTTAGAGAAACTGCTTGCCACAGCAGCTGTGGCTTTACAATGAGAGGATCGATTCCAGTGTTTAACTGTCCTAATTCCATAGTGGATACCCGACCCAGCCACTGCTGAGATACGTTCAGTCTCACAGTTAATCAATACATCCCTGATTTAAAACAAAGAGCCAAGATTCAGCATTAGAAGTCTTTCTGAATAAAAGGATGTAGGTTAAAACTGTCAACACCCTTCAACTATTATCTTAACATAAAAGTTAGGAGTGCTCCAACTAGTGCTTCCACAGGAAGTGGCTGTGATTCTGCTGACTATATCCCACTCATTTTGTGAAGCATTAGCTTGTAAATATTAGGATGTAAAATGGCACTTAAATCATCTTGACCTGCCATTTTGTAGAGCTTCATGAATTCTGATTGTAATTGATAATATTACTTTAGTGTGAATAATGTATGTAGTCATACACCACAGTTATTACTGTCATGGAGAGCTGCTGTCAGTAGCCACAGATTTGACTGCCAGCAATGTGTCTTGAGGGGCACAAATGCTTTTCATATTGGATTTTGAGAAGATCCTGATTCTAAGTGCTTATAAATGTCAAGGTTTAGCCTGTGTATGAAGGAAAATATGCATTTTTATAAGTTGATAGTGAAAAGTGAAAGAGCATTAAACATTATTGGACATGGGGCTGAAATTTCAGTGACAGCTTCTTAGTTGCAAGAGAAATGAGAAAGACATTGAAAACCACAGCTTGTTTGCCAAAGTTGGGTAGGGTTTGTTTGTTAGGTTTTTTTATTAAACTTGCAATTTGGGTTGATCATTGCCTTTATTGTTCCTTGTCTTGCTTATGTCCTTAGATGAGAACAGTTCCACCACAGCTACCTACCACAATTTAGCACAGCGAGGGAGGGAGCTCCGAGATGTTTCTGTCAGCCATTAGACACAGCAGTTCCCTGCAGAGGGAAAGTAAATTCTCCTTTCCTCTCCCTTGGAGTTCAGTGAAAGGAATCAAAATTACCTCTCCCTGTTGCATTCGATACCACCAGAAGAGTGTGGCTTCATTTGATTCTTGCAAATTTAGGAAATCTAAAGCTAACCACAAGAGGAAGTTTGAGAGTGCTGCCCTAATCTAGTGGAGGCTTTGTAGGCAATGGGCAATTGGGGGTGGTACCAGACATGAAAAAAATAAAGCAGTTAGAGAAAGAAAGACTTCTAAATGATTATAAGTGTTAGAATTCGTATCCTAGCATCACCAGACCAAAATGAAGCCTCTGTGGTGTTTCTAAGGCAGAGAACTTTAAACGGTTGCCGAAAGATATTGGTTGGAACGGAGGCAGACCTTTGTGCTTTTGATTGTTTGAATAACTAAATTTGTTAGGAAAAACGTGCTTTGAATTATTTAAATGCACTGCTGGGCACAGGCTTCCAATGGGGAAGCTCTTAAAGGCGCTAAAATTTGTTAAGCAGCACCCAGGTTTTCCCTAAATGGGGGGCATGGCCTACTTAGGCTGAGATGGAGCCTGTGTGGTGTTTTTGTGAGGCAGCAGCTTTAGATGAGAGACATTGGTGTACCATGGCATCATCTCCCAGATCTCACCAGCACCCTCAAAGTTCTGCCACTGTCCTTGGCAAAAAGGAAAAGTTGCAGGGATGAGAAGACCCAATAAAAAAGCACATTTAAAAGGGACTTCAGCCACCTCCAGTTCACACCAGTGGGTAAAGCATTGCTCGTGTGGATGGGGAGCAGCAACACTGAAGAAGTGCTGGTGCTTTTTGCAAGCCTAAGATGTGCATAGTGCTCTTTGTCTGACATGTTGCTTTTTGTCTTGTGATTCTGGCCTTTATTTGCATTGCTTATTTTAACAGATGTGGGGGAGGTCTACACTTCTATTTTTATCAAGTGTGTTTCAGTGACTTTGCTTTATAATAAATTGCTTTAATGTTTTTAGCCTGTTAATGAATTAAACAACGTCCAGAGATAAAATGTCTCAGGATAAATAGTTTCGAGAGACTATCCAGGGCCACGACTAGATCACTAATTAGTTGTTTTTTCTTTTCTTCTCTGTGTCCCAGTGCCACACACACTTTGTACACAAAGGTTGAGGGCAAGAGATAAAGATAAATGTTAAGCAGCAGCCAACTTTTCCCTAAATAGGGAGCGTGGCCTAATTAGGAGGGCGGGCAGGCTGAGAACGAGCCTGTGTGGTGTGTTCCTGAGGCAGGAACTTTAGAAGATTTCTGGGATATATTGGTGGGAATGAAGGCAGACCCTTGTGGATTTGATTGTTTGAATAAATAAATTTGTGAGGAAAAATGTGCTTTGAGTTCCTTGGATACGCTGCTGGACACAGGCTTCCAATGGGGAAGCTCTTAAAGGTGCAAATTAGAGTTTGGTCTGTTGCTTCAATGCATTTGCAAGTAGTGGGGCTGAGAGTCTGAGAAGCGTTTGGAGATCTGTAGGATTGTGTTCTGGAAGAAATCCAAGAAATTGGTTTCATGTGAAGAACAGAGTTCAGATGGGAGATTAAAGAAATCATGTCTCTACTATTTCATGAGGCTGAACGAGAAGTCTGCATGAGAGGAGAAGCTTAGAGGTCTCACAGAGATTTTTAAATTTTTTTTACAATTGGTGTCATGGCAGGTGAAGTTTTCCACTGATCTGTGGAAAATTTGGACTGCGTTTCCAGTCTTTTCTTAACAGCTGCGAGCATTCAGATCTTTATTTATTAAAAACTTCAATTTTCAAGAGATGAGTGTATGCTGAAGAGAATTTTTTCAAAAGCTGTTTCAGTTAAAGCACAAAGTTGCTTCCTCTCTCCAATTTATATGGACTTTTATTAAATAATGATATTACTGTTAAACCTCTTAAGCTATTGCTAAATCTGTTAAAGCTCCTAGTTGTGTGAGAGTCATTTTTGCATAAGAAAATGTGGTGGTGGTGTGTTGGTCACATTGCAGGAGTGTCAATCCATGGTATTGGCCTAACTGGTTTTGTTCCATTAGCAAATGTCATTGAGTTTTTTATGGTGCTTTAAAATATATTCAGTTTTAAGAGAACTAGTTTTATAAGCTGCAGAGAGGCATCAGTAACTGACTAATAAAGAGACATAATTTATTTTTCATTAATATTACACTTACAAGATTAAAACAATGAATTTTTATTAAATAGACTTGTATAAGAAGTCATTTTGATTAAGACACTGTCTTCATATAATGGATGTTGGTTCCATGCAGAGTAATGGATGAAAATTGCCTCTAGAAAAAAAAAAAATTTAAAAAAAATGTGTAGCAAGGGATGAAGGCGAAGGTTTTCCTCCATGACTTGCCCATACTCACAAACTTGATTTAAATTTTCTTTTGTCTACTTTTAATTTTATGGAATTAATAGTTGGCTTAGAGTAATGAAGTATATTTAATTTTTTTAAGAACATCTTTATATGTTTTGCTTTAGACCTACCATTTTGTCCTACTTTTTTTTGAAAATAAATTTCAGCTAACTAGGGGATTTTAATATTATGGTGTAATCTTGAAAGATGCTAACAGACTATTTAAAGCCACCAAAAAAATCCTGTTCATGTGCAAATAAGAAGCCATTTGTGGATGTGTTTGTAAGCTGATTTCAGGGGAAGTCCCACAAGGCACACATTTGTCAGAATTGTCCCTGCAGCGATGTCTGTGAGCTGGGGCTGGGCTGGGTGCAGGGGCCAGGTCAGGGTGTCCCAGGGTCCCTCCAGCTCCCGTTCCCTGGCTGTCTCTGGAGCAGGGAGAGGAAGGAGCAGCTGCTCCAGCTGCTGCTGCACACCTGGGCCTTCAGCTCTCAGGTGAGACGAGGAGCTGGCAGCAGCTCTGTGGGAAATGTTCTCCTGCTGCCTCCATCTCTTGGCACCCCCTCTGCACCCCCAGGGCCCGGCTGGGGCAGCAGGGAGGGGACCTGTCTCCAGAAAGTTCATTTTAAAAGACATTATTGCTGCTGTGTGAGCCTGGGCACAGGGCTGCAGAGGGGAGGCAAAACTCTCTGCTAAAACCCTGCTGAAATGAAATAAACTCTTGTAAGGGGCAAAGGCGTGTTTTCTTTAACCCTTGGGCTATCTCCTTGATAAATTTCAAAGGTTTGCTGTGAGCAACAGAGCTGTTAGTACTTCCTAAATGTCTTGTAAAATATGAAGCTAAGCCTTGACTTAAGTTGTTAAGCTTTGTACAAATCATCTTATCAATCCCTCCTGTAGCATCCCAGTATAACTCCTCAAAGTGGAAGGTTTTGGGTTGTGATGGCATTCAGAAGGTAGTTCCACACAAGTGCAAATCCCAAATTATTTAGCAATACCCTAAGTGCCATTTTGGTGTGGAAGAATGACTGTGCTGTATCAAAGCAGGGTATTTCCTTTCATTTATAGGTTTGGGCTCTAGGAAGAAGATGTTGCCAGGGATTAAGTAGAATCAAATTCCAGCTCTCATCTCTTAAAAAGTAATTCAACAAATGAATGTGAGACAGAAAATATTTTCAGTCATTTCTACAATGTGTAGCTTTGTGTTGCATTGAAAATGCCAATAAGCTACAGTTCCAGAACAAAAGCATAGAAAAGAAATAAAAGTTCACAATAACTCAAAGGCCATGGTCTTTATTATCCTTCTAATGAAAAGATGAATTACACTGCAATTTTATAAGCCTTCTGTGAATATTTTTTTTTCTTACACAATGACTGTTTATTCTCACTTGACTTCAATGAAATTATATGAGAGTAAATGTAATTGTTAGTTTCAATCTGAAATACTTTTTGATCAATGTTGTCACTTTACTTTTCCTGTTGTTCAAACTCATCTTGCCGGAGAATATAAGGCTATAATACTTTTACAGGGTTTTTTACTCTTTTCTTCTGCTACATTTTTCATCTTCCACTGGAGAGCCAGAACTTAGAGAAGGAGGGTCTTCTCAGATCTTCTCTCCATCCCTAATTTCTTTGCCAATTGCTTTACTTATTTTCTGTCATATACAAATGGTATTGCTTGATTGCACATCAGAGCTTTCGTCCATCAAAATTCAAGGATGTGCAATCCATACTGCACTGGAATACTTGCAGGAGAGGCAGCTCTGCCAGCATGGATGCTCAAAAGGGCAGAGATCAGAACTAAGTGTTGCTCCACTGAGTGACTAGGAAGAGTCTTAGCCAGTCACAGAAAGTCTGTAAAAATAATTCTGAAAGAATAGTACTATTTGTTAGATACTGTGCAAAAGATAAGGCTGCCATGTAATGTCATCTTCCCTAGACTCATGTGGAATTATGAGCATCTTAGGAAGGGAAAACAATTTAGTAGAAGCTTTAGGTCATAAATGTGAAATAAAGCCTCTATCATTAATACCAGGTGATGTCAATCACTTTTCTCTTGCAAATAATCTCTATAAATAGAGCAATTAGTACATAAGCAGTCAATTATAAACCATTGCATTGTGATAAAGCCACAGTATAGTGGCTGCTGTCATTTACAGAAAGGCTTTAAGCTTTTAGTAAAAAAATAAATAAGGGATTATAATTCAGTGGGAAGGATCTAGAAGAGCTGTTAGAAGAAGAAAGTGGTGTTGGACAGGATCCCTTCCATGGGATTTAGGAACTCCAGTGTTCCTTAGCTGAGTTCTGTTTCTTATGATTTGGATTGAGAAGCTGGATTGAAATGCAGAGCCTTGATCTTTGCAGGGCCACGGGGGCCACAATTACTATTTGGGCAGTGAGAAGAAATGAGTTTTTGGAGAAAAATGTTTCCAGCTGCAGTTGAGTTCCTCAAGCCTTCATTCAGGGTGGCACAACACCAGGCATTACAGGACAGACACAGCTCTGCAGCAGATGTGGATTGTTTACAAACCTCTTTTTTATGTTCCTGGGTAACTTTCCTCATGTCCCTTAGAAGAATTCAGACAGTCACTGAGTGGTGGACCACAGTCTCAGAAACTAGCACTCTTATGTGCAAATGTTAATATGATACACTAAAATAGAGCCACCCTATTACTTAACATTTCTGTAGAATAAATTGCTGGGTAAGTAGTGTCAGGGTAAGTAGTGCATCCTGTGTTCCAGTGGCAGAATTGGTTTCTTTTGTTGTAGAATTAGTTTCAAGCAATGTGTGTTATTGGAAACACTGACTCTGGCATTGTTGAAAATTCTGTAGGTATGGTTAGACACCACAGTGTCCCCGTTCTGCACTAGAAATGCCCAGAATAAATAGAATGTTTAAATATGAAAATGTGAGTGATGTCTCTACTACCTGGATGGAAGGAGCATGTGGATGCACATCCTAGAACATCAAATCAACCTCCTAGAAAGGAAGGGTAAGGTCAGTTAGATACAAAATCTGGTTTTGAGGGTCTCTAGTGACATCAGATGTGTTTGCAACCAGACTCAAGAAGTTTTAGACAAGTTTATTCGTTCTAGTGAGGGAGAAGCCACGTGTTCCTACTTTCATGCACAAGTCTCTGTGGTGTGATTTTTGAGGCATCCTAATTGACTGCTCTGCTGTTTTATTGAGTTGGGACTCTACATCTCAGCCAGTACTCTGTAATGAATACAGGAAATGTGTGTGCATCGTTAGTAGAACCTGGGAAGAGAGATCTGATATGTCTTTGTACATAATCAGTGATTCTTGGGTCCTTAAACATCTGTTTCACATTAAAAACAAATAAATTGTTCTTACTGTATTAATAATACAGTAAGATCTCTCCTGCCTCCTGGTTTGGGGGTGTGTTTAAATGTGAAAGAAACCTCACTGTGTTATGTACATACACTGTATAATATATAAGTAGCTCTCCCTGTGGAATAAGTTGACAACATCTGACATGGTTTGCTCTTATATTTATTCAGGGATCCCTGAGCCCTGCCAGCTGTGCCACTGGTGCTTTTGCAGGAGGCTGACTTGCCTTATCTCTGAAAACTTTTAAATTGTAGTTCAAGTGACTGTGGCAACCAAACTAGTTTTCCTTCTAGAAATAAACATGGTACAAAGTGAGACATATTCCCAAAATTCTGTCTAGGAAAATAGCTGTAACCTTTGTTTATCTGTGGTAGCTACAAATAATTGTAACTACTCCACGGTGAACATGTAACTTGTTAAAAGCAGTAGCATTTAAAGGGATCAAATGATTAAAGGGAGCTCTTCAATCAAATACATCTGGAGACTAGAACAGGCTTTGGAAGTACATCCCTCAAACAAGAGGTAATTCTGTTTCTGAGATGCAGAGAAAAGCGAGGTCAGAACCTATACAAAGTTGGAAATGGTGCACTACCAGAGCACGGGGTGTAGTACTGCAGTCTGCCTCCTGTTTTGTGTGCTGTTCCACATAACACTGCTGTGCTACAACACAGGTTTATGAATAGGAAATTTAATTTTGAGACACTTTGTGTATAAGGAATGAAGTTCTGAAGAGGTGGAAGTAAAGGGGAAAGAGATGTGTTTGTTGTTGAAATTATTATTCAAAATGTTCAAGTCGGTTGTTTTGAAAAATGCCTGGAGTGAATGAGATGCAGAGAAGTGGTTGGTGTTTAATTACACAGGACTGCCACCTAGCATCAGCTCACAGCTCTGAGCAGCATCGCATCACTCCTGCCTTTACAATGAAATTCCTTTTTTCTTTCCAACCTTGTTGTTGGAGTATAAATGTTTATGCTAAAAAAGACAGCTCTTACGTGGTAAACCTCTGATATTAACATTAAAAGCTTTTTAATTCAGACAGATGGAAGCAGGAGTAGTAAAAGCTTTTTTGTTAAATAGATATAATTGTATTATAGCTAATATTAATGGTTTCCAAGTTTGTCTAGGTAGATGCCATGTTAATAAATGTTACTATTTTAGCAGCTCTCCAAAATCAAATTCTGCCTTTAGTATTGTTACTGTTCTTTCAAATTCAAGCATAAACTGGAAAATGAAGAAATCTGTTCATGGCATTAGTGCACATACTCCAGATTTACATATTCCTAAAAGGAAGAATATCTGTGGAATCATGATAAAGAGGGCCACAGTAATCAAAACATGACTGAGTCTGTACGTGGCAGCAAGTAGATATTTTATGTTTGGAAATTTGTGAGGTTTGTTCAGGACATTTGATACTGACAAATAAGGGAAATGCCAGCTCTCAGTCATATATCCTTTTATTCTGAGTGTACCACAGAGTGAATTAATCATTCCTATTTCTCTCAAGTGCAGTGTGAAGACAGGACACCAATCAAAAATCTGCTTTACCTGAATGATCTGTTAGTGCTTTGTTCTATTTCCTTACACTTTATAGTAAGTAAATTACTTTAAAAAACATCTAAGAAACACCAAAATATTGCATTTAGATTGATGTTGTATTTAATGAGTCCTTTATAGGATGTTATACCAAGTGTTAATCAATAGACATGCCAGAATAACTTCCAATACAACCTTGTAGAGTTTTTAAAATTAATTCTTATTAAAATTATTGACTTGTTGTGACTTACTGGGGTTGCAACTGGAGCGGTTTTTCATCCTAATTAGGAGGTTAGGTTCCACTACTCAAACTGCAGATAATAGTGTAATGATTGTCATCTGGAAACATAAAAATCAATGTGAGATACTATCAAAATCTGCCGACTGTCACGAATTATGGAAATTGCTCACGGTTTTAAAAACACTGCTAAACGGTGTTTCCTTTTATTCTTTATAACATATTCAAGCACAGCTACTCAAGAGAGAGTCTATTAACATAAAGCAAGTATCAAGTGGTGCTCAGATAGTTAGGACCACCTCTTAAACTGTGACTTAATTTACAAATATTTTAGGAGAGATATGGAATAGTCTTGCTTTTATAGTATTAAAAAAAATCAAATAACTTATTATTGCAAATTATGTAGCAGGATTGTATTGTAGTTAACACTGCTCTGTTTTCTAGTCAATTATATTTGTTGATGCAGTAAAGAAACTGGAATGTGAAGATGATGGCCACACACATTTCCCTCACTGGTAACATCAGGAGAATTGGAAAATTTTAGGTCATTCTATAGATATATATTCCATCTTTCCTTTTACAGTCTTCACACTGCAATGTCAAGGGGCAGAAATGAGAGAAAAAGAAAAAAAGAATGTTAGTTGTCACTGGGGCTGTGCTTCAGTTAGAGGTTATTTATAGTGATTTTGTTTTTAATATTTGATGTACACAGACCTTTCCTTCTCAGTCAGGTGTAACTCTGAAAACTCCTCTGCTGTAATTGCCTTTGGAGGTCTATGGGAGGTTATAAAAACACGATGCATGTTGTTTGATTAGTCCATTATAAATTGCTATATATTTTCCCATTCTGTATGCCCGGTCTGCACAATTTATTCTCCCATTTTCTTATGTTCATAATGACAAAAAGAGGGTTCTTCATTTGAATGTGAGTGTGTTATGTGTAAGGGGAAATGAGGAGCAAAACCTTGAGATGCAAATGGAAACTAAGCTGATGCCTGCATGCAAATATTCACCAACTTGCCAGGGCGTTGGTCCTTGTCTCTTTGTACCTTAAAGCAGCTCATTTCAAGTTTTGTGATGAAGCATTACAAGTTCTGGGTCCAAAATAGTTTATCTTATTTTTTCCTTTCTATTCCATCGTCTGTGCAGGCGGAATTACTGACAGTCCTTCATAAAAGTATTTTAAAAGAACATACAGCTTTAGAGATAAAAAAAGCACAGAATCACAGGTATTGAGGGACAGTGGCACACGTGTTCAGGGATATGGAGATTTTATTATTCACCATTGCTCAGAAATTTACAATCAACAGATTTGTAATGCGTGCTCTGACGAGTTGACTGAAATTTTAAGTGGTGTATTTAAATATAAATGCGAACAAATTTTTGCCAAAACCAAGACTTCTACCAGCATGCAGCTTTGTATTTTAACTGAAAAAAAAGCTTTGAAAATCATGATTCTACCCCTGCTTGGGGTAGAAACTGGCAGAATCCCCAGCTGATGCAAATCAACTCAATGGAGGTGAAGAGATTTATGGGAGCTGCAGAAATAATCATCATTATCTTTGTGTGAAGAAGATAAACTGGTTCTGATGATCTGCACAGTAGATTATGACATTATTTGAAAAGTGTTTATTACCTTTGCACTGTGAAACAGAAAATAGCTTCTGGTATCTGATATAAGAGGAGGTAAGATTTAAAACACTTGAGAGGAAAACAACAAACAGCTGTTGGAGAACATTTAGTTGTGTCCACATCTGGATTCAAACCTGCGTGCTGCTGGGGTGAACTCACTGGTCAGAAACTCTTTGAGTTGCTCAGATGGTGAACCAGAATTTGTTGGAAGAAATCCTCTCCTACAGCAGCAGTGCTATATTTGAAAATGTAAGTCTCATTAAATTCTTTCTGATATAAAACAAAGAAAATTGTGAGTACAATAATTAGAAGCGCAGTAACCAGCACAAGCTGCTTTTCTCCATGAAAGTGTCAAATTCAATCCTCAACGTGAAAACAAAGCAAAATATAATTTTAGTGAAATGTTTGGGGAATGAAAGAAGAAATATTTTTGTTTGCAGACTCCTTAGAAACAATTAAACGTTAGCTCTGTCAAATACCGAATTATAGGTGAACTCAGTTTAAATTATGTGAACGATACATTCTTTGAAATTTGCCTAAAAAGACTTACTAAAAGCAAAGCTGTTAAAAAGCTCTTCTTTTCAAACTGAATAAATCTCACTTTTTGTAAATGGCTGTACATGTTTTGAAAGCTTTCTAGTAATGCCTAACGCCTTCCAAAGTACCTTTCAAGCAGTGAAATTCATATTCAGCACTTCTGTGCTCCTACAAGACTTGCAGTGAAAAGCAGATTGGCTAACTATACTTTTTTTTTTTTTAAGATTGATTTTAATGTTTTAATCGATTTGAGGCAGATAAACTCAGTTGTGTGTAAAATCTTATTTATTTGGGGACAAAAGGGAATTTAGTTTTGATAGGGAAAAAACGTTACCTTCCAGAGAAGAATAGTCCTGAGACTCCACTTTTAAAGGCATGCTCAGTATATTTAGAAATTCATCATTTTGGTCAGCATTGCTTGTTGGATGTGGAACTTTATTTTAGTGCATTTTGGATCCAGAATTGCAGTTACAAGTATTGAAAGGTATTGTAGGAGCAGGCATGGTGTGTACACTAGTTATTTTTCTTTTGTCAATCCATTTCTTCAATTGACTTTTCCTGGCTGGTAATGATTACTTCAAAGAGCTGCATATAAATGCACACAGCAGAAACTCATTAATTGTCAGTAATTTTGGAAATGCACATGAGGAATAGATGAATTCTGAAAATCTGTGCTATTGTCCCTGTGCTATTTATAAGGAGAATCATTGCAAATGCTTTACCTAGAATTTGTGAAATCAAGGGAAAAAGGGAAAACAGTTTCTAGAAGTGTAGGTGGATTTGAGGAACACTTAAAATTCAGAAGCTTATAAAATCTCAGGCACAGAAAGGGGTGAAAATCAAGTAGCTGAAACCCCCAAAATGTTAATGAAGCTCTGATTACAAACAGGAAGAAAGAAAATCTTGTAATCTTGTCAGTTCACTGCTATAAAATGTGTGCATCACACTCTGACCTTTATTTGTTGTGGATTTTTAAAATCAATTATTTTATTTATTTTAAGTCTCTTAATTCTGGCTGCTGCACTACAGATTTTGTAGCTGGCTGCCCATTGGCTCTGTTTTGGGCACGTGGTTTTGTTACAAACACCCTGATCTGGAGCAAAACTCTTGCCCTGAATACTTCTCCATCGTTGTTGCTTTGTCTGTTTTTACTGTACCAGGTAAATGTGGGAATTACCGAGGTTTGGTTTAACTGAGGAGCTTCAGCACAGCTTTTGTCATCTCATGTTTGTGTGTTTTAGTAGAAATTTTCAGTTTTTCACGATATGACACTTTTCCTGGTTAAATTCCTAGTGGGAATGACAAGGAACTCTGCTTTTGGTCCCTCTGATAAATGATGGCATTTAGCAAAGTGAGGGTTAGCCTGGTTCTACATAGATAAGTAGACTTAGACTTACCTAATTTCTGGAATTCTTAGGAAGTATGGACAAATCTCTCAAAAAGACAATAAAGACAAAAAAAGAAATAAAATAAAATGCTTTTAAAAGCACTCTGATTCTTCATTAAACAAAATCTAATTAACTGATACGTCACAATTTCATGTTGAATTACAATTTTTATGTCTCATATATTTGAAGTCCTCATCTGACCATCTGTCTGGAGATGCACTTGCACTGCATCAGAACTAACATTAGTGCAGTCTAAATGGAGGCACGGCACTATGGACCAGTTTGTGTTTCCTTCTTATCACTCAAAACTCAATTTCTAAATGGGACATTTCCTAATTCTGTAGTCTTGATTATTGGAAAATATTCCAGCAGCCTCATGTGAGTTTTTTATATTGACTATAAAAAAAACCCTTTCACATGGATAAATGACTCAAAGAAAGGGACATATCTATGATTTTTCACCAGTGCAAAAGAGAGGACAATCATTGCTTGTTCAGGCTGGAATTTCTAAGCTGCTTTCTAAATTTAAGCCAGCTCACCTGGAAAACTGAGGATTCTATCAAGATATTATGGATGTGTATAGACTTCCTTGAATATATTTCTAAGAAATGAGATATAACTATTTTATGTTTAAGAATCATTCTTTTCAGTTAAAGGTTATTCCACTTCCATAAATTCAGTTGCAATTGAGATTGTTACTCTTTCTCTTGAGGAGTTGCCCCAAGCATTGAGATCTGTGTGCAGTAGAATCTCTCTTTTGCAGATCTTCTAATATATAAATGTTACTATCAATGCAAAATTGCAGAGATAACCCCAATCTGTAAGATACTCTTATGAAATTTATTTCTTTTCCTTTTAGTCTTTTTTTCATGTTACTGTTTTACTTCAGGATTATGCTATCAGGCTACTTAAAAAAAGTATTGAACATTGAAGCTGAAAGTTGACCAGAGTTGAAAACTACATCTAAATAATTCAAAATATTTATAGTATATGAACAAGGCTTCATGGAAACTGCTTTGTCCTTGACAATATTTTTATGAGAATGATAAAAGGGACTTAATGCCAAACTAAGGGAGTAGCATGTTTATTTATTTAAGAGAATGCCCACTGCAAAAGTTCAAGCAAAGGAATTTATAACTTGTGTTTGTGTAACAGATCTTGCCTAAAACGTACTTTTCAATCAAAATTGTGAAGCTGGACACAGCTTCAGCAAATTGTTAAATTGTTGAAGCTTGATTTCTGTTCCCAGTAGTTAACTCTTAGTGTGCTTGCTCAGTCTGGGATTTCTCTTTTTTTTATCTTGACTCTCTGGAAATGGGAATGAAACTAGACAGCTGAGTGATGTAAATGGAAATCCTTTGCTCTTATGGTAGCTGAAATAAAAAATAATGAATCATGTATCTTTAATGCTGTTAGAATTGAAACCAATATTAGTGGTTTAAACACAGGCTCAGTTTGGTGTTGGTTGTTTCGTTTTGCTTTTTCCCCCATTCTAATTGAACAAATACTAGTTTTCTTTTTCTGGTTGCAATTCCAGCTGCTCCTGAAAGCACAGAACTCCTGTCTGTAGGAGCTGTCTGGTCCTGGGGAAGCAGGAGCTGCTGATGGAGGGGTTGCGCTCCTGCTGCCTCGTGCCCTGCCCTGTGCCTTTCCTGTCACCTGCTGTTCTGTGACAGTGCCAAGAGGAACGAGCCTTGGCAAGGGTGCCTGTCCTGCAGGGAATCTCCATGGGACAGCTGCCACTCCGAGTGGCTTTGGCTGTGCCACTGAGCAAACACACCAGTCCTGCTCTTTTTTGGGTAGGAGACTCTTTTTGGGAAGTAGGAGGGACCACCACATCCCCCTGCCATGGGCTGAGCTCCCACATCCACCCTTCTGGGAGCTGCTTGTCACAGCCTCCACCACTGTTCGTGCAGAGCCAGCTTCTGAAGGGCAGCAGTGACAATGGCATCAAGGAAGAGATTTATATTCTTTACCTTTTATTTTTTTATTTTAATAATTCATGGAAGTTTTCATGCAAGTTAGAATTTACTGAGGTAATTTGGGCAACTGAGTAAGTTGGTAATGGTATATAGATCATTTTACCCTAGGTCATTGTGTGTCTTGATATTGACCTAAAATTACAATCTGATGGCTCCTAATGTATATGAAAAGCTTTGTCAGATATCTTTTCAGTTCTGTTTGCTAGTAAATTAGGTTACAGCTGTTCAAAGCTTATTGATTTCAGTTCAGGATAATAAAGCATTTATAGTATTTGTTTTCAGTTTCCTTCCTGCTCTGAGAGGCACGGATAGAGGAGACTCTTTTCCCCTCTGCCTATATGGGAGAGTGACCTACTGCCCAAGGGAGGCTTTGAACAGCAGGGCTGCTGCACTTTGCTCTCCTGTGCCTCAGTAACTTTGGAATTGGGGATTGCAGTGCTTGTCTTGGGCAAGAGAAGCAGCTCTTCCAAGGGAGCAGCATTAGGAAAAGCACTGGTGGAAGGTGCAGTAGGATGTTACTCAGAGCACACATGGTCCAGGGACTGAGGTGCAGCTGTGACTGTTGCCAGAGCCAGATGTGTGTGGGGGTGAGTTCGTGAGCTTGGAAATGCAGTGTGAGATTCTGGATAGCCCAGCATGGATGGGAACTCACCTGGGCCACAAATGGGGAAGTTGCAGAGAAGGTGGTTAATCAGGATGCTTTCTTGGCTCTGCACATCACAACAGCTACCAATAATGGATATCAGTGAAGTATTCCTTCCTCCACAGTTTCTGCTGGCCCACTGCTCTCTCTAGTCCCAGGCCTAGTTGCTCATGTTCTCCACACCCTGCTTTGACTTAAATACAAAAGAAAAGAAACATTAGCTGCACCCACCAGCCCAGCTGAGAAAAAATACCAGTTGAATTTAGCCCAAATTGGGTAAAATCAGTGAGCCTTTTGCATTTTGGTAGACAAGACTGTACGGGAAGAGAAGACACCACTGACTTCTGTGGGGTCGTGGGTTCATACTTTCTGTCTGTGCCATACTCAGCAATGGAAATAGAAATGGAAGGATTTTGTTGGTAAATCACTATAACAATTTAACTTTTGATTTCTACTTTTTTTATTTTTTTAAATTCTGTTTTGCAACAATGTTTAGATTTCCAGACAGAATAATGTACCATATGCCTGTATATCACACACAGATCTCAAGTTGGTCATTGGCCATGTATCTATAGGATAGGCCCAAATGAATGCCATGCTCCCTGGGCCTCCAAACAAAAGAAAAAAATCTTCAGTGAGAAGAGAATAGGCCTTGTATTGATTTACATGACACAGGAATGTGGCTCTGCCTGGTGGAGAGGTGAATGTTAGAGGTTACAATTCCTTCTCCTGTGTTGTTTTCTTTAGATTTATGGTAGTGTCATCACAACATATGGCAGAGTTGTTTTCTTTTGGATTTGTTTTCACATTTTTAAGGGACTGTTTCTAAGTCAACACTGTCAAATGACATGTTTGGAAACGTATGAGCTTGCAGTAGTGTCTTGGGAATTGTGATAGAGCTTGTGTTTCTTACTTTTAAAAAATTGTGCTTTTAGTTCCTTTTTTCTTCACTCTAGAGCTGTATTCCCTCGAAGGTCTGTACTGTGAAACTGAAGAAGGAACAAAGCCTGCTCACTTTCCCCTGACACACCACACACACACTGGTGTGTCATCAGTGTGACTGCAGCAGGACCCCACTGCACTCCTGTCTGTTCCTGTGCAGCCTGAATGCAGCCTCTGCCTTACTGAGCTCTTCAGGCTTGGAATTCAGCTTAAACCTGCAAACTTTGATGATTTTTTATTTTGAAAATCTCTGATTTTTTAAGCCTACATGCTCAGCTTACAAAGCTTGCTTTGTGTGTTTACTTTACAGGCTTGTTTTCAAAATAATTAATTATTTTGGTTCTTCCTACTTCTAAATGGTTGTGGAACTTTTCCTAAATTAAGAACATCATAGTTAGAAAGCACTGAGGCTGGAAAGGACCTCTGGAGCTCACCTAATCCAAGTGTCAGTGTTGAACTCAGGCTGGGTTGCTAAGGGCTTTGTGTAGTTGAGTCTTGAAAATGAGCAAAATTCCCCAGACCCTGAAGCAACCTCTCCAGTGCGTATTTCTTATGCCTTTCATTTTTCACTCCCTTCATTTCTGTCCAGAACTTCCTGTGCCTCAGTTTGCGCTGGTGTTTCCCACTCCCCTTTGGCTGCCCCCACTAAAGCCCCGTGTCCCTCTTCTCTGTGGCCTCACAGGAGCAGCAAGACCACTGCTGGCCATTTCTGCAATTAAACCAGTCCAGTTCCTTCCTCTCTCCACGTGGATCCCATGTTCCAGTCCCTTGAGATGCTGGCATCCTTCCCTGGACTTGCTCCAATTCGTGAACATCTCCCTTTGTGGGAGGAGAACTCAGTGCAGTATTGTTCCATCTGTAAAATACTGCTAAAAATAATGGTACTAAGAAATCATTTACCTTGGTAGGTAACACAGCATTGGAACAAAGAGAGTATTTTAAGGCTTATGTTCAACTTACAACAATTTGGTTATGACCATAGAGAATTCTGGTTTCACAAGGTAAATTTTGTTAAACTGCATTATTAATTTTGTTTTCTATACTTAAGATCTAATCCTTAGAAAAAGAACCAGCTAAGCTTTGGACCTCTAGTTAATATTCTGTTTTGAAAGACAAAACTATAAACTTGTTCAAACTGTTCAGTGTCTTTGGAGAATAGGCAATTTTAAAACACTGTCAATTTCATGTACTGTGCATGTGTCTGTATAGCAGTACAGATACAATAAATACTTAGTTTAAATCAAATGTCTTCATTGAAGTGTTAAATTTTATTTTGCAAGAGTCAATGACACAACTTAATGTGGTAGGTGAAACAGAATTTGCTTTAAATTTGCTTTAAATGCTTCTTGCCAAGCTCCCTTAGGTTTGATCTGTGTCCTTGTCTCAGAGATGCTTTTGCCTGGGAAGTTCGACCATGGCAGTTGAAGAATGTTGGGATCTCTGTGCTGGATGCACGGCAATCCAGGCAGCAGATGGCAAAATTGTGGGGGCTGGCTTTAATGCAGGGAGCTTAGACTTGTGAAGAAATTAGACATTGCAGCTTGGTTATTGTTCAATCTGTGAGAGGGCAACAGAGAGCAAGGACTAAATGGATTTTGCAAAGATTCCGTGCAATTTTAAGAGCCTTTTTTAACTTGTTTCTTCTTTGTGACTGTTCTTGCTTGGTGGAACTCTGGCACAGATGGTGAATAGGAGATGGTTGTTGGCATTTCTTGCATGGTGGCTTATCTGAGATATCCCCACGTGAGCTCCCCTGCTCTGGGCTGGTGCAGTTTCAGCCCTTGCTGTCCCCAGCTGCCTTCAGGGTGCTGGGTGAGGATCTCACACAGGGCTGAGGAGCCAGGATGGGCTCTGTGACAGCCCAGCCCCATGAGCAGTGCCTGCTGGCAGAGTGACACGGGGGGAACCCCTTATCCACCTGCAAATGCCAGGCTTTCCTTGGGGACACCCCCAGCTAGAGCACAGTAAGCAGAACGATGGCCCTGTGCAAGAAATGTGCAGGAGGATGTTGCAGTGAATATTAGAGATATGAGAGTGAATATTAGAGTACACGTTCTGTCCTGAATGATTAGGTAGATAACAGAAGATAAAGTCCACTGAAGCATGTGGCCTTTTCTCCAGAGAGGTTTTCCTCCAGAGGGATTGGGGCCTTTTTCTTCATGATTTGAGATGGAACTGAGGATGTAGTGATGTCTGCACAGTGACTGTACAATATTATGAGGTATTTGCTGCTTTTTATGATCTTGGATTAGTTGATTTTCTAGAAATGTATTTTTCTTGACTGAGGTTATTTTAAAAATTCCATTAATCAAGATAACCCTCTGTGTTCTCTTCTGCTGTGATAATACATGAGTAAAACTTGCACTGCAGATTTGGATGGACCAGCTTTCAGAGTAGCAAGGTCTCAGTTCCATCCCTGATGACCCCTTGATGTGTGGACTCTGGTAATTCACTTCAGGCATTTTGAGTTACAGCTGGTCATTTTTTAAAATGGTTGTGTTCATTGTATCCATCACTGCAAGGTTTAATTAATTTCTATAAAGCAATTAATTTTCCTTTATTGAAAGATGGAACAACACTTGTTAGCTGAGAATCTTCCAGTGTAGATTTCTTACTTCATTATGAAAAGTTTCATTGCTGGCTGAGTCGACCTAGAATTTAAAATGTTTCAGCAAATACCTGTATGGAGACTGTTGAGATATATGTCATCCATTTTGTGTGCCTTATCACAATGTTCTGGTGTTTTCCATTCCTATTTCTTTTTTCTTTTAACTTTTTCTTTGCTTACCTTGAACCTTTAAAGCAAAGAATCACTTCAGGAAGCTGTTATTTCTGATAAAATCTGTGTGTTTACAAAGGTGGAAAACTCACAAGGAATAAGGCTACCAGTTTACACAAATAGAAACACTCTCACTTTTTTCCTCTTTTCCTTTTTTTTTTTCCCCTTTGTTTTTCTCCAGTAGAATATCAGAGCTTAGCTGAGTGGACTATTCACGTGTGTAATTTGAAATAGCTTTATTGAAATTCTACTAAATACTATTAGGCATGTTAAAATATTGTTGATTTTTCTTACCATATTAGTCTATACAGCCTTAACGGTGGTCTCTAGTAAAGTCTGCAAAAAATATTTTTATAGATTGACACTGCTAGCAGGAAGAAAGTGTATTAAAGCCTCCTGTTAATAAGCAAATGAAAATTGTTAGTATCAAATTGAGGCAAGAGAGGTTCTGTGGAAGCTTTAACGAAAGGAACTGTTTCTTAGACACAATGAGAGAAAATGATGTGTAGATTGAAAAGCAGGTGGTGTTCTCAACTGAAATTATAAGTACTTCAACCCATAACTGCTTGCATGATTTCTACATTTGATGAGTTTTAAAGAATGGTCTTGTAGAGGTTTGAAAATAGTTAAGAAACTATTCAGCAACGTGATCACCTCACAGAAGGATGAGATGTGCACAGGAGCTTTGCTGATCTCAGGTTCTGGCAGAGTTCCCCTGCACAGTGAATTCATCTGTAAACAAGGAGTGAAAGGCACATTCCTGGTGTTTCTCTCTTGGCTGATCTTGTACCCAGTGGTACAGGTTTTGCTGCTGCCAGCAGGAGTGGAGGTGCCCAGTGGGTGTAGAATTACAGAGTGCTTTAACATAAGGAAGTGAAAAATAATTAGGAAGGAGCTGCCTTAAAATTCTTGGCATTGGATCTGCTTGGGTGCAAAAGAAGAACAAGCCCTTTGATATTACATTTCTCCAACTCGATAGCAAAGTCATCTATTTAGAATCAAAATCCTTGAGTCTAAGAGGGAAGCACCGTGCCCAGGAGCTCCCAGAGACAGCTGATGGATTCGCGTGGGTGTGAAGGAAAAGGCTTGTGGATATGGACAGTGTTCAAATCCATAACAGCAACTCTGGGCATAAATATGGTTTGAGAGAAAATGGGAAGAAAAAGGAGCCTGAAAAGAGGACAGTACCCTGGAAAATGCTGGTGAATAATTAAATGAACTAACAACTCAGTGCTGGTGAAAGCAGAACAGAGGGGGAATGGTTGGAGCACAACTTATGCTCCAGTCAGCTTGATGTCTTGGCTCCATTGCTAAGGTTGAAAATCCCATTAAGTCAATTAAAGATAACATTTTACCTAGGATTAGAATGAAAAAAGTGCATCACCCGTGGACAATTAAATAAAGCAAGTTGTCACTCCTTGTATGGGCATTTAGATCTGTCTCACTTCTATGAATGTGGATCAGTTTGATCAAGGACTTAATCAAAAATTATTTAGACAATTACTCTCTGTTTCAGAAGTATTCTCTAGTGATAGGAAACTATTATACAGAATCGTTAAAGCATGCTTAACGGCCTTGTCTTAATTGTACAATGATAAATTATTCTACCTTTCCTCAGTAATTGCAGTTTAGCAGTAGATAATATTATTGTTTATCCTTCCTAGGCAGTAAAAGAGTAACAGCGTTCTTTGGGCAATTAGTTCCAGCAAACTTAGTCTTTTGAAGTGGCCAGTTTGTGTTTGATCCTAAAATCGTTTTTGTGAACTTGTTCAGATATACTAATTTTAAGTAATTATATTATTGAGACCTTGGCTTTTTGTGTTGTTTTATGGTGGCTTGATTTTATTTTTTATTTTTTTTTAAACTTGACTGCACAGAGTGATGGAAATATGTAGATAATTATACCGAGAGCAGCAAACTGAGCACTGGAACTTAGGATTTCATATGTGCAGCAAATTCACTTTGTGACCTCGGGTGGAACTCTTATCTTCATGGTGTTTAACCTTTGCTGTAGAATAATACAGATTTAGCTCTTGTGGCTGTTCAAAAGCCTAACAAATATCTGTAAACAGCTTTGAGTTAGTAGTGGAAATGTGCTATCCCTGGGTAAAGTCTCTATTTTTCTTTTTCTAGAGTGGGGGATAGTAAGGCCTCACCCAGAAAAAAAGGAAGAACACTCTTAAACAGGAAAAACTTGAAAACAGTACATGGTTTTGCCTCTGTGTATTCGGGGAAAAAAGATGTGATTTCAGCCTCCTTTGTATAAGTAGCAGTGTTTTGCTCAGTACCATTTTTGGGGGATTTATAAGCCTTTCACTAAAAAATGAGCTTTTCTCACCTCTGACACAATCTCCTCATGGCTGCTGTAACTTCTAGGATGGGAATCAACAGGATAGTTGATGATCAGCTACTGAATTGTGTACTATCCCCATAATATTTTAGTGAATTTCAAATCATTTTCTCGAATAATGCACTGAATATACTCTGTGGGCCGTTGAGGCACTAAGTGAACACTGTTTGTGCAGTTTGCTGTTCCTCGTGCTCTCAGAGGGAGAAGCCCTTGGTCTGCAGCAGCTGAGCACAAAGATGAGGGAGGTTCCTGTGTGCCACACTCTGCTCTCACCTGGGATGCTGCAGGTGGCAGGGAAATGTTCCTGGGGTGGTTTCCAAATCCCTGCTGCCCCCCAGCCTGTGCGTGAACTAGAAGCCACATTTGAGAACATTTATGGCTTTGTACCTGGGTTTGTGTGGCAGCTTTTTCAGCTGACCTCTGAGAAGGGAGCTCTGCCCTTGGCCTCGGTGTCAGCTGGGGCCCCAACAAACCTCCCCTGCCCAAAGGAAAGGGAATAAATCCGGGGCACAATGAGGGATTGACAAACCTCCCCTGCCCAAAGGAAAGGGAATAAATCCGGGGCACAATGAGGGATTGACAAACCTCCCCTGCCCAAAGGAAAGGGAATAAANAGTGAGGGATAGTGAGGCCTCACCCAGAAAAAAAGGAAAAACACTCTCAAAAGGAATTATAAATTAAAAAGGAAGAACACTCTCAAACAGGAAAAACTTGAAAACCGTATTTATATGAATAAATTTTATAATCAATGAGGGATTGATTAATCCTTAGCAGTCAGTGAATGATGGGACACTGCTGGAAAACTGTCTCGTAACTCCTGGGCTTTTCATCCATTCCTGATGGCATGTTATTTTCTTAATGGAATGCTATTTTCATAATAGATTTAAACGGTTCTGGGATTTATAAGAAGTTCCTAGAGTACAGAAATCTCCAAAGATAGTCTAGAAATAAAAACATGGATACTTAAACAGATAAAAATACATATATGGGATAAATATTTGGCTCAGTGCTTGATTTTGTTGTTGTGTGTACCATTTTGACTGCTTTTAACCTGAAAATACTTTCTAGAGCTTTTATTTATTAAGAGAAAAAAATAAAACAGGCTTTGTCTTCAGTAAAGCAGAAGACAGAATGCCTATAAATGTTGTGTATTTTATATTACTTAACTTGAATCATTCATCACAACTGTTCTGACATAACTGTTTACCATGTCATACTAAATATGTCTAATTTTCGACTTAATATAGAGTGGCTCACTAAAATGAAAATTCAGTATTTGGGCAGAAAAAAAATTAAGAATTAAAAAATTCAGAAGAATTTATCAGTGAAAAATGAGGCCACACCAAATAGACTGTCCATATGTACTTTGAATTTTGGTGCAAATCAAAACCAACGTACTTGTCATCATATTGCTTCATCTAACAAACTGCACATATTGTGGTGTACTTATTTGTAGTATTATTCTAAAATTTCATTTTGTTTATTGCCTCTTTTTTTTTTAGTAGACACAGAGGATCCAGGAGTAGAGATCTTCTTTTTCCCTGGTATAAAAATCAGAAATAAATATAACAGTTAAATAACCATTTTATTTTTTTTGCCTGAAAATTTGTACAGCACCAAAGCTGAATTGTTGCATTTTCTCTAATAGTCTTTGCATAAAATAATGAACAGCATTTGAGTCTCTGAATCACAAGCTTATTTCCAATAAGCACCTGAAAAGGAAGGAGTCCAGGCTTTTAAGAGACTTTTTTTTTTTTAATGAACAGATTGGTACCTGGTTTGCTACTTCTTTTAAGTAAAAAAAAAAGGCTCTTTCCAACACTGTCTGCACTATTGTAATGTTTTGATTTAGTTGTGCCAGGTGATTTGGAGGCACAATGTAAATGTGAAGTTCTTTGTTTCCCCTGAACTTCCAGGTGATTCCCGGGCTCTGTGTGGTGTGAGTGGCAGTTCTAATGGCCCTGTACGCTGTAATCATGTCAGGATCATTACTGAATGCAGCAAACAAGCTCGTGACTTGAGTTAGATAAATACACAAACCAGCTTTAGAGTTAGAGTTTTAGCATAAGCTTCACTAAGCCATTAAAATTTATTTTGAGCCCTCCCTCCGTGCCTCCTATTGATTTGGCTGTACTAGCACCAAAAGGAATGGTCAGTTTTTTAAACCCACTAAACATAAGCTTGTTTTTCATTTCTCTTCTCAGGTTTTTCTTCTCTTATCCCCTCTCTCCTTTTCCCCCTTGTCTCTGTTGTCCCTGTAGGATGTGCAGGGTTTTAATGCCCTTGCACTGCCCACAGTTACACTTAGGCTCTCATTACCACTGCCAAAGTCATGCACAGCTGCTTTATAGAACCACAACAAATCTGATATTGGTGATTAGTGAGTCAGAAATGTGTTACACGTGTGTAACTTGGGCCATGTGGGGTCTGTGTGCATCAGCAGCAAATTCAGCCTGAGCTGATTATTGCTTCAGATTGACTGCTATGGTGAGTCCAGATCAGCTGAGACTACTCCTGTGGAACTTGACCAGCCCTTTAGCAGGCCATTATAAATAATAAATATTTTCTGAGTAAACACCGTTCTCAGAAAGTTGGACAGAGCTCCCGTGTTTCTGAAATAATTAAACCAAAACTAGATGAGAAAAGGAGTTGAAGTCACTTGTCAGTGGTTGTAGAGCTCTGCGGTGTAAGTGGGTCAGAATGAGCTGTATTAGTTAAATCCTCTGAAACAAAAGAAATTATTAAATCTGTTACTATTTAGGTCAATTACTCAAAATAAACCATTCACAGAGTGCCCTTGAGACAGGCAAGTCAAAGAGTATCAGGAGTTCTGAACTCAAATTGCATCTCACCATTATTCTCTAAGCAAAGCTATCACACCGTACCTTTCCAAGATACAGAACATAAAGATTTCTTTAACAGGAGAGGTGCCTAGCACTGAATTGAATCAGTATTTCATCTATTTAACATAAGCAGGAGAAAAAAAAAAAGAAACAGATTTTCTAAAAGTGTTTCACAACTTCATTCACTGTGTTTTAAGCCATTTATGGTGATACTGTTGTCTAAATTTTGAGAATGGTTTGAGCATGATGCTCTGGAACTGATTTTTGCCTGGCTGCTTTAAACTCAAAGAAATCCCCAAAGCACAGATGAGGAGGAGTATCTCTGAGAATATTCTGTTGTGTTCAGTTAGATGTATTTAGTCTCAGATGCTTAGGATTTGTCCTCAAGTAATGGAAAAATAAGGAAAACAAAAATTAGAACTCCTGTAATAAATATGAAAATGACATTGAACAAAAATTCCCATAAAAATGTTATCACTTTATCTATAGCATTCGAAGGATTACTAAATAAGTAAAGTTCAAGAAATTTTTAATAGTCTGGTATGATAAAAATCAAGTTATTCACTAAATTATTCTGATGTCTGATTTTTGTAACACGATTTTCCTTATGAAAGATCAAAGTAAAGATCTTGGGACATTTGTACATTTATTTATTTGTTACTGTAGCACAGACATTGTGCCTCACGTTCTGCATGTGCAGATGACTGAGGACTATTTCCAGGCGTGATCAGCAGTGGAATATTGTCTTACCATTTCCTTTTATTTTTGTATTTGTAAGGGAATTGCACAAAACTCTACAAAATAATGGTTATAGAGGGAACAATTTCAAAAACTCTCGTCTGCCTGAGAAAATGTCCTGGAAATACTCAGAAGTTTTATCTCAGTCACAGTAAATCCTTCTTTTAACTACAGTAACAAGGAATTAAATGTTCTTCCAGAAACAATAGAAACCAGGCCAGACAGATTTAAGTTTAGCAGTCATAAAAACAAAAAGCTGTTTGTTTGTCTGAACTGCCAGACAATATAGAATTCATATGGAATGACAAGCTTTTGTGTTGAATAGCAGCAGGAGGACTCCCAGAGAGTCATTGGCAGGTTTTGCTCAATGCTGTAGTGTCTATGTCTGTTTCTGTGTTTATAATTGTGATATATTGATATCTGAATTTGATGAAAGAGTATTAAAATGGGATCAAAGAGCCAGACATTGTTAATCTAAATGATCATATATCTCCTGAAACTTCAAGAAACTGTTTGTGCCACCAGTGTTAATAATGCTTTACAGTTAACAAGCTTTCCAGTTCAATCAATATTACAGGACCAAAGAATTGCACTAAAAAAATTCAGATATGGAGTCAGCTTAGCCACTGTATGTTCAGAGAGCTGAGAAAAAGGAACGTGGATTGAATCTTTCTTTCTCTTTAATCTGGAGTTATAAAACGAACCTTGACGCTTTCAAGTGCCAAATGTCTCTGCTTTTGTTTTGGCTTTTCTGTATGTGTTGTTTGTGACTTTTTTCCCCCTCTGAAATGTTAAAAATAAATGAAAAAGAAGAAAAAAGTAAGCATGTTTACAGTTCTTATTCCTCACAGATTGCAGAATACCTGTGGGTGGCTTAAAGCAGCTGTTTCTCGTGGTTACCTAACTTTCTTCTTTAAAATACAAAAAGACAAAAACCCAAAAACCCAAAAACCACAACAAGGCTAAATGTCAAATCTAAATGAAGGCAAGGAACCTTTTCTCTAGGTCACCAGCTCCTCTGGCCAAGTACATTTATTCTCTCTTAGGGCCATAATCTGTTTCAAAAAGCAGTGATTTAGCCAATGCTTGTGCCAGAGCTGTGACCTCTTCTCCTGCAGGTGCAAACAGCTTCCACAATGAAAGGCTTGGCTGCCTTCTGCATGTTTTACCATCTTCTGCTGCAGTTTGTTCCTTTAGTGGCAGAGGTGGTACAAGAAATCCCTGCTGAAATGCCTCGGTGCTTTAAGCAAAGCTTCTGGCCTGGGCACATTCTGCTGGGTGGGCTTGGCACAGGGAGCCTGGACTGAGAGGGGCAGGGGCAAGGAAAAGCTCTTCACTGTCCCAGCTAAATTCACCCAAACCATTCCTTCACCTCTTCAGCCATGTAGAGAAAAACAAGATGTCTTGTGCCAATTTTTGCTTATTAGCAAATCTGAGTATTTTTTCATGCAGGAAGATTTAATTTCCAGCAGAGAAATTTGTCGTGAGGATTTCTCAGGACTAGCACAGACCTAGGCATAGTATGCCACGAGAGAAAGACATACATACTAATACCAGCTGAAAATAATTAGTACCCCAGTGGGTAGGGTGTTTGTGCTTTTACTGTATTTCTTCCTTTCTACAGTAGCTTTCATTTTGCAGTTTTTGTACGCTAACGATGCATATATTAAAGTCTGTGTGCCACAGTAAGGGTGTCCTAATTAAGCACGCTGTGAGAAACTCTATGGTCCATTGAACAAGAAGGGATGTAGTCAGTTTTCAAAAGCTCCAAGTGCTGAGCTGGATAAACTGGTCTTCTTGAGGGGTGGTGAAGAAGCTCATCCTGTCGTGTTCCGGGGTGCACAAGAGCAGCCAATCCCCAAAGTGTGCTCAGACACTCAGAGCCATGCAGGAATGTCGGGGTTGGGATGGACCTCTGGAGAGACCCTGTCCCCCTTCAGAGCAGGGCCTTGGATTGATGGTAACCAGGGGCAAGAAATCAGTTGCTACTGCTTGTGAGCATGTTGTGAAGGGATAATGTACAGCTCTGCAATGCATTAACACTGAATAGGAGTAATTCCTCTTTGGAACTCTCCTGCATGCTTCAGTCTTAATTGCAAGCCCTCCTGCAGGAAGAATGGAAATCATTAAAACTGGTTTGAGTCTACTTTTCTTCTGTTGCATAACAGAGACAAATACTGTTCTGTCAGTTCTGTGTTCTTACCAGATTTTTTTTTATAATTTTCTAAACTCTTTGATGATACGATAATTCAAATAGAATGCAATTATCTTACAGCATTTATTATTTTTCTCCCCACCCATTCAGGTCAATTATTTCAATTTCTAGAGCATGCATCGTGTGGGCCTTCCCTTTCTTCTCGATCTTTGCCGCATTGTTCTTCAAGGACAAGTCAGAGAAAATAGAACAAAACAAAATGTAGCTGCAGCATTACTGACTGTTTTGTCATCCTTTGATGTTGTTAGGTGACAGTGACTGGCCCCAGAGAGAAGAGTGGCTCCTCTGGAAGCGCCGTGCCTGGCTCAGAAGGATGGACATTAAGGACAGGAGGCACCGCTCGCTGACCAGGGGCCGCTGTGGGAAGCAGTGCCGCTACACGAGCTCCTCGCTGGACAGCGAGGACTGCAGGGTGCCCACCCAGAAATCCTACAGCTCCAGTGAGACTCTGAAGGCCTATGATCACGACACCAGGATGCACTATGGCAATCGAGTGTCTGACCTGGTGCACAGGGAGTCGGATGAGTTTCCAAGACAAGGTATGTTCAAAGCGGGTTTCTTTCACGGTAATCCTTGGTGGACGGTCTGTTCCTTGTTAAAGCATCTCAGTGCTACAAGGAGTTTTAATGAAAGAGCTCTAGGAGGATTAATATTATCTTACCACTGTTTCCACTGCTTTGTGCTAAATTCGAAAGTTCTTTCTTTTCTCAGAGGTCTGGTACTTCTGAAATCCACAATTTGTAAATGAGGCAAACCAAGATTCACTGATGAAAGCATCTGATAGACACAAATGCCATGACCCTTAACCAGAGGATGTCTTTTGGGGTTAGCAAGGTGCTAACTTGGTATCCTGTTTCCTAGGTTAATTTTCACCTAAATATGTCTCTCCTTAACACAGAATCTGTACTGAAAAGACAACTAAAACTGTTACGGTAAATACCTGTATGGCCAACATACATTCCTTATTGCTCAGGTGCCTTTTAATTCCTTTCCTGCTCTTGAATGCTGTGTAACTGAACTGTGGGAATGGGAGTGCTGGTTCCTCTTACTTCATTTTGTCACTGCTCACCCATATTGCTCACCCTTGACCTCATAAAAACTGAAAGGAGGAAACCCATCTAATTCCTTTTGTAATTGGCTCTAATTGAGTGTTGCAGCCTACAACTAATATTTGAAATAACCTGCCTGTATGAACATGTAAGGTAGGGGAATTAATCTTGTATTTTATAAAATGATCCTTGCTCTGTCCAATGGATTAATGAATTTAAAATGCAGATGTTTTTACTTGAAAAACTTGTAAATGTGCACTGTACACACGTAGTTTTGGTCTCATTTGGGTATTTGCTTGCCTCAAGAACTTGTAAGCCTCTGTGCTGAAACCATTGGTGAACATTGCTTCATAGGAACTGTGTTTAATCATCTGATTTCCTTGTCCAAGTAGCCAGGTTAAACTGCCATTCAATCAACATTTAGATATGGCATTTGAATTAAAAGCCTTGGTTTATTGTCAGTTGAAGGATCAGATACAGTTCATACCAGCTATGGTTCTACAGGCAGGCTTGATGGATAGCTGCAGGTTTGGTGCCCCTCTCAATGGAAGGTAAATCATCTGGTACATAATTTAAATGCAGAAACTACTACTTCTGCTTCTTGTACTACTAGTTCTGGCTTGTGGATGTGCTGTTAACAGCAAGTGCCAGTTCTCTGCTGCACATTTCTAATGTGGCTCAGGGAATGGGGAGTTACCACACTTGTGGAAATCCTTCAGTGGAAGGTCATTCCTTATACCTGGTATCATGTCACACATCTTGTTTAAAACATTCTGACAGCAGTCAGTGTCTGTCTTCACCTTTAAATCAAACTATCTCATAATTAGTGTCGATAACTAAGCCCTTGTCTAATCCCTTGTTTCTCTCATTTGTCTACAGACGTGTGGGAGTGTTTGCATTGTGCTTGGTCTGTCAAACACCCAGTTCTGTGTTCTGGGGTAATCTCTGTTCTTGGAGGGTCTTTCTTACTTAGAGGTGTTTACCTAAGATAAAGCATCAAAGTGCACCTCGACCATCTGAGCTGCTGGAGCCATTTTCACTGCAGTTTGTTCTTCTTTACTGTACAGGAGTCATCTAAATATTACTTTTCCCTATCAGGATGATTGATGCTTCAGCTCAAGTGCCTCATTTTAGTTTGCAGGTCATTATTCAGCATTTCATAATGGTCTTTTTCTCTTGATTACTGATTTGACAACTGTTCATCCTCCCCCTGCTCTTAATGTGTTCTTCTCTGCCCTCTTTACGAAGGGGAATGCAAAATGTTGGTAACTGAATTGAAACACTCTGATTTTTTTTTTCTATTTTTTCCCCCCTACTAGTCTGTGTTGTTGTGTCTAAATAAATAGTGTTTATTTTAGAGTGCCAAAGTAATTTTTTTGTTAGATAATGAGCAGCAACTCCTTATTTTCATACTTTTGTTAAGTTCAGAAAGCAATTTTTTTAGAAAATAAGTCTGTATGATGATTCTTTGCATTTGAAAGCTGGATATCTTTTTGATTGAAAAGTTTTACTGACATGAAATTTGAGATAATGTGACAGGTAGATCTAGATTAAGATTTGGTAGCTGTTCTCACTTTCTCTATTAACATTAGATGGATAAAAATGTAGTTCATATAGTAGGAAGTTCTGTTCATCACATCTCGTGCATGCAGTTTCCAGCTGCAGACATCTAGGAATTTATATTTATAAATTTATTCTAACTTTGAGTGGATGTTAGGATTGGTTTAAATTCTGTGAGAAATGAACATGTTTAAGAATAAATAATCTTAAGAGACTTTTTATTCTTCTATTAGAAAAAAGCTTGACATTTTTTTAAGAAATTGCAGATATTTTCCTCAGTATTTTGTCTCTTTTATTATTAAAGCTAAATACTTTTGATTTACTGCAAAATATTTGGTTTGACCACGGCACTGGAACTGCTTGCAGCTGTTTTGAGCTGCTGCCTGTCGCACATTGCTGGGTTTGGAAAATCTGTAAAGACAGAGTTGCACACGTTCTGGCTTTGTTTATCATGGTTTGTCAGTGAAATGCTGATAACCAAAGTATATTCAGGGCTCAGAAGTCTGAAGCAGTTGTTGCTGGGTTGTTTTAGCACTTTCCTGGGAGGGGTGAAGGTTGTTGAGGCTCAGCAGAAGGTGTTGCCTGTTCCCAGTGACTGATGGGCTGCTGCTCAGAGGCACAGCTGCTCTTGCAGGGGCTCGGGCTGACCAGATTTCCTCTCACTACTCATGCTCCCAAGAACAACAAGATGAGATCTTTGATCATCTTGTCATCAAACCTGAGTCATCCTCAACCCTCCTGTTAAAATTAATGTATCCCTCCCAAATCCGACTGAGTTTTGGCAATTACAGTTTTAATACTTCTCTCCAGGACCTGTGACCTTTTGACAATGAAATATTTTGATAGATAGATTAGGATTAAAGACATTAAATAAAACTTTCCTTTTGTATTCTGCCCAGAGTGAGAGCACATTTTTAGTTTTCTTTTGTCATGGAAGGGTTTTGTGTAGCTTTCTGCAATATGTTGATTTTTGTTCTATCTGTATGGTTACGTAATCAGAGGAAATTTGAGGCAGAGGAAAGGTGGCAGATCCCTTAGCATGGAATCAGATGTAGGGTGGCTTGTGTGGGAAAAGGCCTCAAGGCATCTTTCCTCTTCTAGCCAGGACATATGGAACCTCCACTGCTGAATCCAGGCTTACTTTGGTTTTAATAGTGACCTGAGAGAAACTCAATCCCAGTGTAAAATATTCATTAGGATGAGAAAACTGCCTTCAGTTTCTCCTGTCTAGAAAGTGTGGTCTTACTGAGAAATAAAAAATTATGATTTGTGTACCTTATTTAATAAAGGAAAGTTGCTGAATAAAACCTCCCTCCCTTACCCTCTCCTTCCCCAAATCAGAAAAGATGATAAGGTTCTTATTTAAAGTGATTTAAAAACATGAAAGCACTTTTCATCTGTGCTTTCATCTATGTTGAAGTTGTTAATAATGGAGCAATGTAGCAGCACTACTAGACTAGCAAATAAATAAAAGTACAAGCCTTTGCAGCAGCCTTCTGTCAGTCTGCTTTTAGGAGAGGAAAAGGTAAGAAAGTGAAACCCAAACCTAACATTCCTCCTCTGATTTTTACTCTATTATCAGTCAAGTGCTCTTTTGAGCTGTAATAGCAAGACGATTTGGTAAACAGGAATTAAACCAAATTTTGAGTCACAAAAAAAACTAGAAGAAAATATATTTGGAAGTGGATTTTCAGGGAGACTTCATGGGACTGACTTTCAGTATTTGGGCTACTTTTTTTGAAATTTGCAAAAGTTGTTTTCTCTTGGTATTGCATGGATTTTGGTTCTGTTGGGTTTTTTTGTTTGTTTTGATTTGTAATGTCTGGGGGTTTAGCTTTGTGTGTTTGTTTTGTTTTGATTTATTTTTTTTTTTCCTTCTGAGCAGCAAGCTCTCTGGTTTGCAAATAGTAGTTTAAATCAGTTGTGATAATCTCTTTTTTTTCCCTTCCATTCCCTTTCCATCCTGCTTTCTTGGTGTTTCACCTTTTCTCTCTCCATGCACTGAGTTCCTTTGCTGGGCTGGGGGCTCAGACCTCCTGGGCTGAGCAAAGTCTCATCTTCATCTCTGCTCCCCTGCTGGACCAGCTGAGCACCTGTGGCACTGAGGAGAACTCCAGCAATAATTAATAACACCAGTGCTGGCAAACACAGCACTATTCTAATATTAATATGTATTTGTAGAATAAACAACAGCCAGACATAATATGAGAATTCTCTGTGCACACAGTTTCTCTCAGGGAATAGCTTTTTATTCTTGGCAGTTTCCCACAACTGATCATTATTAAAAATCAGCATTTGTTTACAGTTTAAATTAGACTCAGAATGCAGGGATTCCTGATGCAAATATATAAGTATATATAGACTTATGCTTCTTTTTTTTCCTTTTTTACTCCTTTATTTAACTTTCAAATAAACCTTCTATTTTTACTGTTTCTCTACTGGATTCCTCATTAGTTGATGATTAAGTTAAACTAGGTTCTATTTTTTTAAACCATTTGCAAAGTTACATGTACATTGTGTAAACCACGTATAAAAGGATAACTTCTAAAAACTAAATGTTATCAACATGTAGCAAGCGTACACTGAATAAAAGAAAAAATGTAAAACCTTTAGATCTACCCTAAAATAGGCTTAGTAGCCATTTTCATGCAAATACCTTTTCAGAAGAACTTCAAAATTAATAGGAAATATGCTTTCTATACTTCATAGTTTCAAATTTCTATCAAGCAGAAAGATCTTTTGCTTCAACAAAAGCCACATTTGCTCTTTTCGTAGTGCTGGGGCCTGAGTGTAGGAAAAAGCCTTTCCTTTGTGTATTTTTTCCCCCCTCATCTGTTTACTCTGCTATGCAATAGCATTCTAAGACTTTGGATACTGAAAAGAATAATTTTTGATCCTGTAAACCCTTCTCCATCTTCTCATACACAGGTGAGCACACACTCTTCTAAGTTTGTTTGTACACATCTGTGGATGCTCTTTCTGGTATTAAATTCGACTGTAAAGGGAAATAATAGCTTTATTTTTTGNAATTCGACTGTAAAGGGAAATAATGTACTCCATGGAGATGAAATAATAGCTTTATTTTTTAAAAAGATACTTTAAATGAAAATATTTTTTATTAATTCTGCTAATGAATATGACTAACACTGAGCAAATCTTGCAAAGATGCTCCACCTTCTATGTCTTCTTGTCTTCAAAAGGATCTACAGTTCAACTGTTATTTTTTAGGATCAGGTTTTCAAGTGTTTGGAAGGGAGGCTGATTACTTGTGGATGTTCTCAAACTGATGGAGATACTTCAATGCTTTTCTAATACACCTGTTAACATTGAAATGTCAGATCTAAAAAGGTTTTATGCTTGATCTGGATTTGAATTGAATCTCTGTCCCTGCATCCTAGATGTGTTCCAGAAAATGAGTTTTTACCTGTAGTCCTGAATTTGCTTTAGTGAATATCATATTGTTTCTGTGAACTTGGGAACCCCTCTAAAGCTTTTTTTTTTTTTGTAAAGAGCAATTAGACCATTTTCCTTCTCCTCCTCTTCTCTCCCAATACAGGAAGAAAGAACTATTTAAATAAAACTGAGTTCAGCAAATATTTAACATACAACAGCATTTGTTTTGGATTATATATTGTTGGACTCTCCAGTGCCACAGAATTTTAAGGTCTACATCTTCAGAAAAAATAAGGAAAGGATTAGATATTTGTATTTTAGTGGAGTGTGTGGAAGATGGGTTAAGCACCAGAGGGTATTCACTGCTCCAATGCACAAGTCAGTTTCCAGCTCAAATGCATTGGGACCAGGTTTTAGGAGTGCTTTTGTTTATTCTATAATTATCTTTTCTGCTTTATTTTTTTCCCCCATGTTCTTTTGAAATGTCTTTCTGCTGGGGACTGAACTCCAGACTCAGTGGACAGCTGCTTGATCCGTGGTGATGATTGCTCTGTTTATATTTCCTCTGCCCTCCCTGTTTGTTCTCCTAATACCTCCAATGTATGATGTGATTTCTAGAAGCTTTTAGAATATTGTGGCTGGACCCAAATGCACACACTTCACACAGTAAGAAAAACATAAAGAAAGTTTCAAACAAATTAAAACACCACAATGAGCTCATTGTCTTCTTTAGAGAACCGTGGGGATTTTGGAGTTGAATCCAAGTGCTGATGATCAATTCATTTAAAGCCTATAAATCAATAGAAAAACAAAATAAGGAAGTATATTTGATTAAGCAGGGCCCAGCATTTGTTCTGTTTGTTTTATATTATTTGTCTCTGGATTCGGAGTTCCAGGTCAGAGAATATGCAGTTACCTTCCTTGGCCTGCTTTCATGTTGCTCATTAACTTCCATCAGATTATTTCTTGATCCCAGTAGTCTTTCCTTGAATTAAGCACATTCTGAAATTCTGGAAACGTCAGCAGACCATGAAGTAGCTCATGAAAATCCATGATTTCCACTGATGGGCAGTGACTGTGGGAACTCAGCCTCCATGTTACAAGCAGGTGCCAGCTTCTCTCTGGGTTTTGGGAACTGGTTTCAGCTTTAGCCTTTAGGTCTGGTGATGCTCCTCTCTGTGTTATTGGAACACCCACAGTGCCCTGTGTTTTTCTGTACAGATTTAATTTGATGCTGCACTTAAGTCAGTTTTCTGTTCTGTGAACTGTCTGTCAATCTCAGTAGAGCTCTTCAAGCATCTGCCTGTATAATGTCATCTTCTGTCATGAATTTCCACTTGGTGGTGGTTTCTAAATCCTTTCCTACCTTTCAGCTTGTCTCTAATGGAAGCAAAATATGCCATGGCAATGCCCTATATGCCTCAGTGATGTGGATAAAGACAGGTTGAAGAGGCAGTGACTTGTATAAAGGTGGTTCTTTGACACTATTTCATGTTTGTAAATCCAACTCCAAATTATCTTTTGCTGGTAGCAGTCAGTTCCCGTTGAAATGCTCATCCTTTAAGGTTCCAAAATGGTTTCAGAGTCTAAATAGTGGATTAGGCAAAACAGCATGCAGATATCTTTATATATTGCTTTTTTTTTTTTTCCATATGAGTGCTTAGCTGGAAGTGACTACAGTGAATGCAAAAATACATGTCTGTGAATGTAGACCATATTGGAAACAGAGATTTACTGTCCCGAAGTGTAATGCTTACTCAGCCATCTGATGAGATTTGAACACTAAACAGTTTGAGAGGGATGCATAAAGCTGTTTTATTACAAGATGCTGTTATGAATTGTAGCAGCTTTCCTTATGCTATGCTGCTGTTGCCAAACAAGTTGCATGAATGTAAGCAGTTTTATTTGTAATTACTTGCTTACACTTCCTTAGAATAGTTGGGTTATAGCTGTTTGTGATTCCTGCTCCTCCACTGGTGGCAATCTCTTCATCCTGTTTAACTCAGAAAAAAAAGATATCTTTTTAAAACTGTTTGGAGAAAAGCCTCTCTGAGGAATGCTGCTGCTATTATGGGAGGTGGAGTGGGGCTCAGATAGAACCTTGTTAAAATGGATGCAGAAAGCTCAAAAAACCAGCTGGCTGCTTCTCCATAATGCAGTGAAAAGTAAAGAGATCTCATTTTAGCTGAATTTGAGCAAGTCCAGAAAATGGAGAAATAAATCACTCACCTAAAGAAGTGTTATGGAATATACAGTAGTTAAGACCCATACTTTTTCCTAAACTTTAGTCAAAACCTGGATGTTACAAACAATTTACACTTGAAGTTGTTCTTGACATAGCAGTGCAGACTGTTCTGTTTTCTTGCTTGTGTGTAGCTACAATTGCCTTTGATGATGCTGCTGGACTCTTTTCCTTAAGACAGTCAAGTGTGTTCCTTATCACAATCACTGCTTTCACAAAGTAAGAGAGTTGTTTGAAGAAGATTGCAAGAGAAGAACAGTTTGATCATCAGTGCTGAAATGTCTCTTCAGTGTAGTTTGTCCAGTGTAATTTTGAATGTTGAGTCTTGGCTTCTGTTGATTGCCATGCAAGATTCTTCCTCAGCTTAAAAAAACAATTTGCTTGGAAGAACTCACCATTATCTATCTGTTTTCTTCCCATCACTGCTCCTTCTCTCCATGTTCTGAGCCCAGGCATGCCTTGCTAATCCAAGTACTGTTGGACACCTTTCAGCTCCCTGTCCATCACTCATATTCCTTCTTTCCTTATTGCCTCGTTTCTCCACTCTTAGGTTTGGAACCCTGGTAGTTGCTGTTTGCCATCTTTCTTCTCTTGGCACGTTTTTCTAAAGTATTTGTGTGTCACCCCAACCTTGTAGAAGTGTTTTTGTCCAGGGCGATGGCACCCAGCACTGCAGCTGAGGGGTTTTGTTTTGCAGTTCCACCAGCACTTGTAGAATATAAAGAAATGTCTAATGCTAAGGAAATTTCAGCAGCTGGCTAACATCAGCTATTTTTTCCTCTATTCTGTGTGAAAACCACAGAATAGCCTGTGGTCAGTATTTACCTAGAAGTGAGCAAGTTGTCTGCTGTCTGTGGAAACAAGTGGAAATTTTGATTATGAAATTGACATTCATAATCATATTTGATTATATGAAGTGGTAAAGGCTCAGTTACAGATGACTCAGTTTAGTACAACTTTGTCTTCTCAAATACATTAATCAGCTCCATTTGTTCAAATACTGAAGTAAAAATTATCAGTGTTTTAGGTTTTGCTACTTAGACCAGAAGCAATGTTAGTCAGATAATTTAAAAAAAAATAAAAAAGAAGACCATCATGTAGAACAAATTGCATAAATGTTATTCCTGTAAGCAAATATCCATTCTGTGGTAGCTGGTCTAAAACTGTATATTCACTTTTTAAAATTGCTTCCAGTAGAGTACTGTGTTTTAAGGATGGCAGTTTAAGATGATATATTAAATATTATAAATATAATGATAATTTTTCACATTATGTAGTTAGAGTACCAAAAAAACTTTTTATAGATGGTAGTCAATTTGACTTCATCTGATTTTCTTTCCAAGTTTTTCTGTCCCTGAGATAGGCATTTTAATGATATTGGAGAAAAGCTAAAATATTTAGTCTCTATGGGGAAAGTATTACGTTTGACTAATGTTATTTACAACATGCTAAAATTTTACTACACAAAAAGTGATAATCTGGACTTTATTATTGCTTAAATATTCTTACCAGAGAGTTAGAGAGGTGAAAAGAGTAGTAACAGTCACATAGTTTCTCTTTTTGGAGGGTTGGGATTTAGTTTCTAGCATGTCTGCTAAACTTGCTGGAAATATATTTTGACACTAATATTAAGATCTTCACAGCAAATGAAACTTGTTTTATGACTAGGGAACTAAGTATGTGCGCTCCTATTAAGTTTGCACCTAAATTCTTACAAAAATAAAACTCGTAAGGCATTATTACCAGTATGTGCTTCAAGCACTGAATTTTTTTAAGTGGATTGTTAATCATATGAGGAGTGATATATCACAGCTGTAATGCCATGTCTTCAAAAGTTAATGAATGCTTACAATTTTCATAATGAAAAATTAAAATACGGTTAAAGCGGCTTATAAGGCAGCCTACAGATCCAATAGAAGTCTAATTAGAAGAAAGAATATTAAGCTTGAGGAACTTGGAAATAAATATTACCTAGTGTTATATATGGACTAAAATCCTGCGCTTGTATTTAGGATTGCTCAAATGTGGACAATTCAACCAGAACACAGCACAGAAAACTGAAATGTTATTTGCTCTCTGAAATCACTGTGTACACAACAGATTGTGGGTTTAGATGTCTTCAGTACTTCAGTTATGTGAGCCTCTCTTGTTGACTCAGTGCAACAATCTCTCATCCGTGTTTGCCCGTTTCTTCACCATTTCTGAAGGAAAATGCACTTTGTGCTTGTTTTCACAATTACCCAAGCATAATGAAGCCTTGTTCCCACGCCGGGGCGGCTCGGGGGCAGCTCGGGGCTGGTCTGACCCATCCAGGTGTGTTTGGGGGAGCCCTGCCCACAGCTGCACACAGCTGGATGTGCACAGCTCCCCTCAGAGCCAGCCCTGAGTTCCAAGGGGACACTCAGGGCACAGGAAGGCGCTGTGCCGTGTCCCTGTGCCGGGGCAGGGTGGGACACGAGCAGAGCACACTGCCTTCTCTTCCACAGGTGTGTGCCCAGCAGGAGGCTGGCGAGGCTGAGCAGAAAAACCGAGATGGTGTTGGGATACTGCACTTCCCTGAACTCGTTCCTGAATTTTGTGTAATGCAGAGTGACTGTAGTTGAGAGCGAATTTGGAATAGGCTGCCTTTGTGGTTATGGAATATGTCAGCTTTGCTTTTTATGTTTGTATGTCGGGTTTGTAACTCTTATAAGCTGTTACTGCATGGCAGACTCCTCCATCTTAATTTCAGTCCCTTAAACTCATCTTTTTCCTTCATTTCTTTGACAGCATAACAATATTACACCTTGATCCCAGTGAATCTATCCCACGTGGGGTTTGCTGCGTGGTGCTTTTTGTGGCCATCACTACACGAGCAGAACAGTCCTTGTTGACAAAATTCCTCTGAAACATTGCTTTAGAGTGATTCTTTTTGTTGATCTCTCTCTTTTCTCATTATGTCTACAGCTTTCAAAAGCATAATGGGATAGAATTTATCTAGTTTTTCTCCAGTGTCTCTTTCACTCCTGAGGATCTTAGTATCCAGTTTAAGGAAGTGAATCTCAAAAACTATTTCAGAAGTGTGGCAGCTTATCCTCCTATCCATACAGGTGTGATATTTATAAAACAGAAACTTTGGCATTTTAAGATGTGATGATGATCTGTAGAATAAGAAGGCAAAGTTTTTTATTAAAAAAAAACCTTGGGATAAATAGAATGACTTGACAGAATAAAGAAACCTGAAATAATGAGGTAATTTTTTACGGATGAAACATTGTGTTTTAAAATATACAAATATACAAATGTTTCATTGTTTAATAGTACTGATTCAGTTGTTGAATCTAAAGTATCCATTTGCTCAGCTGTGGAGTAGTGGAGAATAGGGATTTAATTTAGATTCTTTTTTTCCTCTGAAAATTATGTTTTTTTCTTATTACATCATAGTTTTAAATTCTAATTTAATTTAAATTTAACTTAAATTATTTTAATTATCTCAGCATCATTTTTTTTTTTATCCTCATTGTTTCGTTGGAGCGGGTGAAGTTGATAATCCTTTTCATAGAATGGTTTGGGTTGGANTGTTTGCATCAGGGATCTGCAAACAAATAAATGGCTCAAACTGGTAGAGATTTACCTTAGATCCTCCTCAGGTGATGGAAATAATGTGCTGCAAGAGAGGAGTTATGGCTGCATATCAAAAAATGCTGTTACAGAAATGCACAGTAAATTTCCACAAATGATTAAATAAATTAAACTCCTGGACACATTTATGGTACTGTTTTCAAAACAGGAATTAAAATCTATGTCTCTGGAGGCCTTATGACTACTTAGCAGGGAAACAGTCTCAAAGTTATTGGTAGCATCAGTGAGTAGCAAATATGCTTTTTTTCAAATGAGATGTATTGTACCTCATATGTTTACTACATTTAGTCCAGCAGTATAATTTACTTAATGCTCTGCAATATTCCTGGAAAAAAAAAAAAAAAAGCCAAATTGTTTGGCTTAAATTCATCTTGTTCATATGTAAGATGACTACAGTAAGTACTTCATTTATTGTTTGTTCTTGTAAGAGAATGTCTTACAGACATGATGGCTCTCAAAGGCCTTTCCCACTTCAGCTTTCAAAACAGAGGGTGAAGCTGGGCTAAATCTGCACAAACTTTCCCTTTCTGCATCCTTTTTACTGGAAGGGGCTCTGTTGTCAGCAGCTCCAAGAACAGAGCTCTGTGGTTGTGCACTCGGTCTTTGGCAGCCCCAAACCTCCCCGTGAAAGAACCAAAGGAAATCTGGCAGAGTGAGCAGCTCAGGGAAGAAGTAGACCCTGTTGCATAAGAGGGCAAACTGTGATTTCTTATCATTTAAGTTCCTACTGTTCCACTTAAAAACGTTTTCGTACGGACTATCTTTAATTCCTTATGACTCCAGGTTGTAAATTAACATACAGCATAATCTGAAATGCAGATGAGGGGAGAGAGGGCACTTGTGGAAAGTGGCTTCTTGTCTTACTGTCAAGGAGACTGTTATGCTTGAAGTTTTATATTTCTGCTGAAATCCATAGATATTTTTGGATATGCAGGTGGTAGAGTGTATCTGTCAAATTTTCTTCATTTTTTTCTCTCAATGAATTCTTTGCAAGAATCTTGGCAAAATATTTTGAATGCATTTTTGGGTTTTTTCCTTCTTTTTCTCTATATTCACTATTCAATTACATCATTTTTTTCTGATTCTTTTACCTCAGTGGTCCTTTCTTAAAGACTTCTAACCTGTGCAGAATTATACTAATAAATAAATACTTGTAAAATCACAGATAAAAAAGAAATCTAATGAGTTTAATAGAAGTGACGGTATCTTCTGCGTTGAAAAGGCAAAGTAAATTTTCAGATATGAGGATTGATGTGGGAGAGTTACCAAGATAAAGAGATGAATAAGGCTGGTCAGGAACAGTGCTGAAAGAGACTAAAGAAAAAAAAGTGTCGGTGTGGTCTTTAGGGTGCAGACTCTGGGCTGAAGCAGCAAGAAGAGAAATCATTGGCAGAACTTTTGGAACGAACTCTTAGCTAAATTAATGCTGAGATATAAAAAAGGGTGCTGAGGTACCTGAGTTTATTGGAGGCAGTGTGTGTGGTGCTTTATCCACTGCTCTTCTGAAGCTCGGGCTGCCCTGGACACACCAGGCAGTGTTTGCACAGCCCTGTATGGTTTGGAATTGTGTTGTGGTGTCATTTTTGCCCACCTAAATGTTCTTATTTTCCCCTGTCTGTATTTGTCATGAAGTGAAATGAGGTAAAGAGACTGGAGCTTGAAGTGCTGTGCTGATGCAGGGCCTAGTGCCTGTTTTAATTCTTTTTCCCTCTACTAATTAACCCTTAATACTCAATAGCCACATCCTGCGTTCTCATTATAAAGCTGTCACTTTATTTTTTAGCATTTTCATTATGACATCTCTAATGCATGAGTACAATGATTTTGGGTCTGTTTGGCCACCAGCATTTCCCTTGGATTTGAATTCTCACTTTGCAGTTCTCCCGGGTTGGGGCTGTGTTAAAGTAAATGTCATTTTCCTAATGGGAAGTGAAGTTTCATATCAGCAGGATGTGCTGAGCTTGGCTTTATTTCTTCCATAAGAATGTAATATTTTATTCTTCTAGATATTACCATGTATATACATATCATAGTTTTATGTATTTAATTGCATTTTCTATTTATTTTACATAGACATTGTTCTTGCCTTCAGAAAGTAAATGTTATTTATTGTAGTTTCTGACAATGAACAGTTATTTACCAAGAACATAAATTTTACTTTCAGAGCTTTCTGATTTGAAAGGAAGAAAAACAAACGGATTATTATGAACTAAAAAATTATTCAGCACTGAATACCAGTAGATAATCCAGAGCACTTTAAGATGCAATTCTTTTTTTCATCTATTTAACAGGCCTCTAAATGATAATGAACTTGTCTTGACGTGCATGTTAATTTGTGGTGAAAGGTGGTAAATGAGAACTTACCCAAGATTTAAAGTCTAAGAAAAACAACTTGAAATGCCTCTACTTCATCTTTTATGTAGCTAAAATAATATAAAATGGAAGAAGACAGAGGTGAAATGCTTAAGAATGAAAAATGTATAGATTTTAAGTAATTCATCGTTTTTTATTCCTGAAGAGTACAAAAGCTGAGATTATATATGTCATCCTGATGTAGCAAATCCTATTTAAATAATTGAGATGTTTGGATTTTGTTATTTTTTTGTCTTACTCTAACTCACATATTACGCCAGTGGGATAAATGATGTTGGTTCATTCCCATTTTACAGACAAAGTGCATGAGAAAAAAGATTAAGTGAGTAGCTCAGGGGCATGAATAACATTGTGAGCTGAAAATGGCAAAAAAATCTTTGCACTTAGATGAGTAATCCATTTTTATTTATATTAGCTAATATTTCCGCTGTTGGTTTTTTCCTTCCCTTTCTGTTGTCTTTGTACATGTATTCTTAACTAATCAAAAATTATTTTGCAAACTTCTCTGATTAGTGAAACTTCAAGCCATCCATCAAAAAGGGAGAGTTCCACTTCAGTTAATTCCATATGTCTTGTTTTCATGTAATTTTCTGGTGTTTCTGGAAAATACATATTGCTTTTATCCATTACAAAAACAGTAATAATTATTTAGAAAAAAAAAAAAAGGATTAGAGTGCTCTATTTGTTGTTACAAAATAGAATTTTAAAATACAGAGGTGAAGTCAAAGACATTCTTTAACTGGGTTTTATTAATATAGGAATTACTCCTGTTCAAGCAGCTTTATTAATGTAATTTATTTAATAAAGATGTCTGAAATTGCTGGATTGAGAGAACAAAAGACAGTCAAAGAAATAGGAAAGGCAGGCATCAGAGAGACAATAGTGGAGGCTCAGTGAGGGCTCTCACACCTCAGATATGAGCTGTGAAATAAATGGGAGAAGGGGAGAAGAGGAAAAACGAGCTGAATTTGCACAGTAGGAGTGAGTCATGTAACTCTGACTTTAAGTGTGAATAACACCTTCGAAGTCAGTGATAACCCTGTCTTTCATTGTGAATCCTGGTTTATTATCTCCCTAGGGTCACTCCTAGGAAAATGTCGATAGTATTTGACTGAGCATGTTTGGAGACTTTGCCTTGCTGGCTACACCCAGGATTCACTATGGAGGATCTTTTCCAGAGAGGGAGTTTTTTATTGATCCTCAGAGTGTTACTCTGAAAATTGACCACAGGCTTGGTGGCAGTGGTGCTGTCTTACCTGGAGGAGATCTAATTATCAATCAGTGTTCCACTGGGAAAAGGCCACAGGTGAAGTGCAGCACATGGATCCCCCTGTCTCACAGGGAAAGAAGAGACACCACGTTCACCATGGCATGGCCATGGCCCCCTTCACTCTGGGAAGGGCCAGCACACGATTTTCAGCCACTCTTGGCCTGTATCAGAGGAATTATTATTGTAGTAGTCAACAAATTCCTTCACGGTTCAAGTGCACAAGAAAAGTTGTGTTTGGAGTGTGCTGTTGTGGTCACTTGATTCTTTCTAATACTGTTACTCATAACAACTTAGATTGCTTGTACAAGTATAATTTGCAGTCCCATGAGCAATTTTTATAGTGTTTAGCAAAAAAAAAAAAAGTAGCTAAGTCTTCTAGATGAGTTTATTGAGATTATAATATCCTTCTAAGCACTGTAAATCTTTCATTGCATTAATTAAAAAAAACTGTAACCAGATGAGTTTCTGGTTTGCTGAAATTCAGGGTACATCTCCCTGTCAAAAATAAACATTCCTTTTAGAAAATTATGGAGTCAACCTTGATTTAAAACATAAAGTAAAAATACAAGGTTTGAGTTTGTTGTTTTCCTTTGGTCAATAATCCTTCTCTCTTCTGATCTGTAACACAGAGGGTAATGGTGGGAATCTCCTCTCTGTGTGACCCTTCAGTAAATTCACAAAGCCTGGTTTAGTTTAAATATGGATTAAATATGCATGTATGGATTATATGTGTGGTGGCCAACCTGATCTCTCTGTGGGGAGGAGTTTCCTTATCCATCCATTTATACTGAGAATGCAAGAAAATATGAGTTATCCCAGGAAACTTTGCAGCACAGGATAAAGTCTTTAGAATTCATGGAACTTTAGAAAAAGTGCATGCAAGAAGTATTTTAAAATCCAGGTAATTTGGAATGTTCATGGTTAAACAAAACAACCCCATTCATACATAATCTCATCAAATGAAAAATATGTTTGTAAAAGTCAAAACATTTTACATGGGGACAGTGCTTGTAATTTTCAGTGCCACCAAGAAAATGAAAGTATAGCAGAATCTAAATGAAGACACTGAGGAAAAATAACATATGGGTTTAAAATATTAGTTAAATTGTATTAATTCACTCTTATTCATTCTTTTAGTGGCCTTACTTCAGTTTCATTTGTTGATTTTTTTTTTTTTTGCTACATCAAAGTAAAAGCTATTACATTTCTAAAAATCGTCATTTGTGTAGGTATACTTAGAAGTTTGATCTTCCCTTTTTAACTTTTTGGGGTTTGTGCAGTTAGATTCTAACCCAGACACAAATGCAGTTTTTATGAAGACCCCAGCTGTCAGGCATTACAAGGCTGCCATTCCTTGCACAAATCCAGCAGAATTCAGGCCCCCATTCCCAGTTACAGTCGTGGCTTCAGAACATTGGTGTCACAGGATGGGGGCAAATATTTGTTCAGGTGCTTGCAAATAATAATGAGATATATTCTGAGTAACTAAATGTCCAATATGTGATCACCTTAATGCCTGTGCTCTATGAAGAGTGTGTGTTTTCACACATTTTATGTGAATTTGATGATTTTTTTTGTTCTATATAGAACATATGTAACAAACTCAAGAAATCTAAAGCCAACTTCTTTGTCTTGGCCATTACACTGTAACTTGTCATTAATTTCTCTTCTAGCCTGAAAAAAAAAAAAAGCTTATTACTCTTTAGAGGTGCCATTAACAAATTTGGGTGCCAGTCCTAAATCACTTAGGGCTGTGTGTAATGCAGCCGTAGGGTCACAGCAGCCATAAGCTTGTTCTTCTCCAGCCAGGAAACTGTGTCCCAGGGAAGGTCAGGCTGTGGTAGGAGGGTGCAGAGGTCAAGTTTATGGTTTAATACTGACCTCCCTCCCTTTTCTGTCTTGAACCATCCCCTTCATGATAGGTGGGATCATGGTAAGTGCTGTGTTGTGGCTCATTTTTTATGTTTCTGCTGAGCTGAACCAAAAGACTGGAATTACATAGCTGCTTTTTTCCCAGTGTTTCTTGTGCTGGAATTGTGTTTTCCTTGTGTTTACAGTTTTCTGATGCACAGGGGAAGGGCTGTTTCAGTCCTGGTGAACGTGATGCAGCTGTTCACAGAGGGACTCTTTCTACACCACGCTGCCTTTAAAATGGATGCATAATGTGCTGCTGGTTCAGAATTCAGCCTANTTATAGCCATATATTGTCATATGTAAATGGATTCAAATCAAATAGAAATTACTTTAGATTTTTTTATATGAGTGTAATTCACAAAGCTGAGTCCCTATAAAATCCTATTAAATTCTGAAGTCTTTTCTTTTGCGTGTGCTGATACATAGAGCATTGCAAGCCTTCTTTTTTTTTATAATGGGAAAATGTTTGGGGAGATAAAACCATAAGCTGCAACTGATCAAACGCTGGCAGATGAGGATTTTGTTTCCTATTTGATTCACCTCCCTGTCCTTTTTTAAAGCTTGAGAAATCACTTAGAGGTGGCTTGAGAGTAGAATATGGCTCATTGATAGGGAGGATTTCGTGGAATTTATGGTGGGAAACTGAAAATGTGCTTCAACAAGTGAGGAAAAACAAGGGGAGTAAGGAGAGGAGACTGAGGTGTGGGAGCAGATGTGTTTTTTCTTGGGTCCATCCAACCATTAATAAGCTCAGATTTGAGTCCTACTGGACTTTAATTAATAGCCCTCTGCTGGGAAACACAGACTGGCTAAACCAGTGGTGAGGAATTCCAGAGAAACAGAGCTAATCTGACAAGTATTATCTCTACAGGCATACAGAGAAATAAATGCTTTGTTGTAAGAAATACACTCTAACTGATCTGTGACCTTCCTGGCTAAAGCAGCAGCCTAGGCAGGTTATTTTTGACTCTCAAAATGAGTGCTGTACTGTCATTGCTGCTTACTGTGCTGCAGCTCCCAAGGCTTGGTTCCTAATGTTGTTTTACCTATAGCAGAAATGGATTTAGCTATTCTTGATGTTAGCTTCATAGAATGAAACAGATACCACAATCTGGAACTTCATAGTGTTACTGGGGTTTGCGTATACTGGGAAAAAAAATCAGAATACTTGGTAATTTCAGCTTGATGAAATCTCTGCCACTGAGGCTTGACTGGTAAACACGTAATACGTTATTTTTTGTAACTGAACATGATGTTCTGGTTGCCTGGCTTTACAGCTAAGGTAAGGCAGGACTCTGGGTAGGCTGTATTGACTGTAACTGTATCATGCAAATGAGACGAGGGAAATTTACCCCTATATGCTTATTCTTTTACAATACCTTTAAAATTCTTCTAAGAGGAGCAAAGATTGAATTTACTCTATTAAGAAATTGTGTGGTGTATTTTCTCTTTGTGCTTTCTTTTTGCAGAATATTTTCCCTGAGCTTTTTCATATTTAGAACCTGTCTGAGTTGGAAATGGAAGCCTAAAGGTTTTTCTGACAAATTGCTGAGGTCTATTAATTTGTATGGTTCGTTTGTGCTCTCCATAGTCAAACTGAATTTTCTGCTGCATACTTTGGTTGTGCAGGAAATGCAGTTCTATTTTAAAGTGGTATCTAGTCCCTGTAATATTTTTTTTCTATCAGTGTCAATGTATTTGGAAGACTGAGTCCCTGTAAGGTTGAAAAGAGTCACTTCAGGAAATAAAAATAAATTGTATGTGAGGAGTTTGTGAAGAGAAGCTTCAGTGGCTGGTGAAGGCTCTTACAGGAGTACTGAAGGGAGGAGAGGAGCTGTTTAATGCCAACTCTTCCTGCAGCCTGTCAATTTATTCATGCAGTGGACCTTGCAAGCCCAATCCACAGATGCTATTTTCTGCTCCTTACTGAATAAAACTCAGCGCTGAGTCCTGAGTGTAAAGATTAATTAGTCAGTGAGTGTTAAAGGTCTGTTAAAGCCATTATGGCGTGTGTCCACAGAGACAAATAGGGGCTATAAAACACTGTGTTCGAAACCTAATTTTACATGTGTATTTTTCATTAATAATAATGATGGTAGTAATAATTATGGTCTTTTCATTCTGAAAGCTCTCCAAGGACTAAATGCATAGTGCAGTGCATACTGTGTAGGAAGGATCATGCTTTCCATCACTGATGCAGCCTTCGAGTGATGGGGAGCTCAGGTTGTTGTTGGCCATTGCTCAGACAGCTGTGCACTGCAGCTCCTCCAAGCTTCTTCTGTCCACAGCTAATTGTTTCCAGAGCTGAAGGGACTAGGAAATGTGTGTCACTGTTGAAAATGCAATCATCAAAGAAAAATATAGTTATCTGTATTTTACTTTTTTTTTTTACTTCGAAAACATATCCTTCCATTTGGTTGCCAGCTTTCCAATAAGCCTGGACTTACAACAGTGTTGAATATTTGACTTTTTGTCAGAAATTTTTAGCCAAGTTAATAATTTTTAGCAATTGGCATAAATGGGAAGTATTTGTTTGTAAATATAAGCATATGCATGAGTAGCAAATATGCTCACTCATTTCTTAGGACTAAGCTGCAACTGTTCTGTGTGCACTGAAAATGAATGTCAGCATTACCAACACCTTCAAAATTGAAATACTTGCCTTTGCATATTTTGCAGAGTTCTGTGGAGTTTAGTGGCATTATTGTGTATATTTTTAGTGTTTGGAACCAAAGCTGAAGGCAACAGAGATGAGTGAACCAGCAGATAGGGCCCATCTCTTACACTTACAACTATTCCAGCATGCAAAGCTAGAATTGATTATAATGCTCATAAAGGTATTCCTTCTTTTCTCAGAGTGAGACTTAAAACAGGGAAGGAAGCTGCTATAGATGTTCCCAAAATTTGGGTTTGTTTACTCCATTATGTCCAGCCATGGGGACCTTGTTTGATTAACACAACTCTAATTTACAAGACTGACTATATATATTGTCTGTCTGGTTGCAAATGAAGCAAATTGTCAGCGTGGTTGGAAGAGCACTTCCAGTTCTAGTCTGGACACTTGCTTGTACAGTGTTCTCACAGCGCCATACTTGGGTCAGGAGATGCCAAGATAGAGCAGATCAGAAATACAGAAGAAAAAAAGATGGCATTTTTCATGTAAAAGCAATGGGCTGTCAGGTCAGATTCCCGTTGTTTTTGTCAGAATGCTTTCCAGACTCCTTGTTACGCACTGACATCTTAGACAATTTAAAAAATCTGTTGGTTCTGTCCAGCAATGGAGGGGAGAATTCAGCAGTGTGTGCAGAAGTGTTGCAGGGTTTCTTTCTCCCTTTGAGGTTGTCTAACTCCTGCAGTCTTTAAGGGAAGCCTTGTTCCTTTAGGAGAACAGTAAGCTGTTGTTTCAGCTGTTGTGTTGATGTCAAACCTGGGAAGCACAGAAAAGAAATGAAAAGATTTTGATTTGTTGAACAGGTTTCCAAGCACAAAGATGACTGAATAAAAAGGGATAGAGATGATGATTGGTTTAGTGTCTATGTTACATGATACTGTGGGGCAGCAAGGAAAGATTATTCCTGGAGAGAAGCTGAAGAGAGAAAAAGAAACAACAACCTAGTGGCCTTTGCCAGATTTCTGGCTATAAATGATAGATAATCTATTATGTTTTGGAACCTCCATGAATAGTCATTCTAGAGGCCTCAAGAATTTAGCACTCTCGCCAAAGAAATTGAATTAATCACTCACTTTAGCAATGTATTTATATTAGCCAGTGAATGAATGAAGTCAAAGGGCTAATAGATGTAGTGAGCAAAGCACTTGGTTTTGAGCTGCAGGTCAAGCAGCAGCTGCAGATCTCTGAGGAGCTCCTTTCCCAGTGACAACTTGGTTTCAGTGTGCTGGAGTGAGTGACAGAGCCCAGGGTGTGAGTGGCAGCTGTGCCTGTTCACCTCATCAGAATACCTAATGCTGCCTGAAGCCCTGTCCAAACATTTCACATCTCGTAATGAAAGCTCAGTAACTCTGCTGTAATCTCTTAAAATAACATGAGTTTATAGAAACATGCTTTATTCTAAGATAAGTTATGATTAAAAAAAAGTGTTTATTTTAGGCTCTAGTTAGTTCTTGAAGTAGTGTTACTGGTATGTGTAATATTGGTTGTGTAGGAATTGTGAGGGCTGAAGAAGGTCTTGTGAAGGCTGAGTAATTCAGAATATTTTAGATGCCTTATTTGCCTTTCATTAGGCAACCCATCGACACTAGAGTGGAATAATATATGTGTTAAAATTAATACTTGGGTGTGACAGTTTTTTCAGATATGTGCCAAGCTACGTGGCCATAATTCCCTAGTTCTGTGTATGGTAGCATGGTAATGATTCTTCACAAATATTCAAAACAGTTGCAAAAAGTTGCAATTTGGGCAAAAACTTGTAATTTACATAGGGCAGTCCATAATAAAAAATTGCAAAATGGGAGAATATCTGTGTATAGTCATAAGCTTTGATTTAGTTCTGGGCTTTTCCAAGCACTTGCCCATTTTGCTCGATATTTGTTGCAATTCATGTTGTTGTGTTTTGATGTAAATCTTTACTGCTTACCAGTGATTAGAGAAGCCAGTGCAGGCCATTAAGATGTCTGAGGAGGAGGAATGCTGTATAGCAGGGTCAAAATGTTTTTGCAATTTGCAAACAATAAGTAACAAGAGTAAAAATTTTTATCAAGAAACATTTCAGAAGGAAAACCAACGGCTGAGTTATCTCAGTGACCGAGGACTGAGAAGAGGCAGAGATGGTATTTGTGGTTGGAGGGCAATACCACATTGTGGTATTTTTGTATTTTTTCCATCATCTTAAGCTTCTAAATCTCCCTTTCAGCCTTTTGCTGCAAAATTAGACTTTAATGTTTCATTATTTACATGTAATATGAATTCAGTCCTCTTAATAGTTAGTGTTCTCTCCATTTCATTGTTTTATTGTGTGCTTTTTGTAGATACTAGCTTTTCATTTTTATTGGCAAAATAAAAAAAAATTGAGTGCATTTTGAACACCACAAATTAAGCTAATTTTTTACTGTTGCCTTTTAAATCTTAATGATGTATGTATTATTGTATAAATCATGTGAATGGCTCATGTATAACACCAATAATAGCACTACCACTAACAAAAGAAAGCCAAGTTGTGAGTGGTGGATCTCGTATACTTTATGTATGATTATTTCATTGGGAGTTGAGACTAACAAAAGCCAGTAACGATGGATAATTTAATGCATACAGCATGGCTAGCAAATCAAGTGCCAGAAGTTGCATCTTAATTTAGGCAGATATTTTCTGGATTCCTTCTAAAAACCTCCACAAATACTACAAATGCAGGTTGTGAATATAACATTGTAGAGTAGCAATTTATTGCACTATAATTTTGTTTATGGCACCACTGATCAGCAGTTTCACCGTGGTGGCTTACAGCTTGACTTTTATTGGAATAGACACTTTGTGGAATAGCAATGACCAACAATTACATCATTTTTGTCATTTTCGTACGGGTATCATTTATTAACAGCAATATCCAAATTAGCATTTCAGAGGTTTTTCAGGCTAGATGGCTTTAACTGCTCCTTCTCACATGAAAGTCTTAATTTCCTTCACAGCACGGACCTGTGAACTGTAGGAAATGACTGTGGGGGTCTGTACCTGATAAATCTGCCTTCTAATGAGGGTCACAGCAATGTGGAACTGCTCGGGTGGCAGCAGCCCTGGCAGCCCCTCTGCTCTGGGCCCAGGGCGTGTCCAGAGGACAGAGCTGGCAGCAGGGGCCAGGGGAAGGGAGGGGAAGGGAAGGGAAGGGAAAGGAAAGGGAAAGGAAAGGAAAGGGGAAGGTGGGTGCCAGGCTCTGAGGTGTAGCAGCCCAAGGCACAAGGGCTCACCTGCTCCTGGTGAAGCTCCAGCAGGTAACAGCTCTTCCTGCCTGGGTGGGGATGGAGCTGCTGCTGCCCAGGCTCACAGAGGGGCCCTGGGGAGGAGCACAGGACAGAGCCCAGCTCAGCATGATCCCCTGTGGCCCTGGGCACTCTCCTTTGGGGCCCTGTGCCACTGTGTCCGTGATAATGAGATAGAATGGACATCTCGGATTTGGCCTCCTTTAACAGGGTTAGGTGTTGGGGCTTTGGAGTCAATCTTTGACACATGTCACAGTTGTTAAGGTAGGTATTAATATGAAATAATACATTTGTGTAGCGTTCAACTTTCCTGGAGCTGTCTATCAGAAAGTTCTGAAGTGGATTTCTTTAAAGACTCCCTGTCTCCTGAGGAAAAGGGGATAAGGCAGTGTGTCCCTGGACAGGATCTATGACTCATTATGTCAATCAAATTCCACTTCAGAGGGGAATAAAGAGATTTGTATCTCAAAGCTGTGCATAACGACTTCTTGGCTTTTCATTTCATATTTATGAGCGGTTTACTTTGAAGTGTTTATCAGGCAATACGCAGAAACATGAGAGAGCATTGCCTGAAACCATGTTCAAGTGTCTAATCTGTTAAATGCTTGCTGAGCAGGCTAGTTCATCAGTGCATGCAATGCAAAAAAGAGAGGAAAAAAATAAACTTTCTGGGGTTTTGAAGCAGAATCTTTATATTAACAATATAAAAAGGATTAATAATGCCAAGCATTTTGAAATAAATGTAATATATGAAACTTACAAAAGTTGGTTATGTTCTGTGTTAAGTAGATAAATAGTTCTTTGCTTGAAAGGAACCTTGACAGTACTTAATACCAAAACTATACAGTGCCACATCTGCTCTTAAGATGGGAGTATGCAGTATCTACAGGATTCTCACTGCTAATTTTGAAGGCTTGAGGCATTCATAAGAGCAGGCTGGTTTCTTTTTCCCCTCTAAAAAGGGCATTTCCTGATAACAGGAATGTTAAAAGCTGATTAAA
>VZTB01013359.1:0-79406 GCA_013397245.1 Thryothorus ludovicianus | reverse complement strand
AAAAAAAAAAAAAAGCAGTGGCATTAGTCTGCAATGGAAAGAAATTTGGAGCAGTATTTCCCATTTGCTGTGTGCTGTGCTTGCAGTGGGACTCTGAAGAGGGCAAGTATTGTTAAATAGGTCAAAAATGAAACCCCATAATTTTAGGTAGATTGGAAACCAAATGGCAATGTTTCCTCATTTTCCTTTAGCTCCAGTGGGTTAGTTAGGAGAGCCCATTTGCCTCGTGGTGCTTGTTCCAGCTTCCTGATCACAGATTTTCTGCTACCAGTGCTCTCAAGTCAGGCTTTACTAATTCTGGCTGGATGTGACTGGTCCAGGGAAGCGTGTGAGGTGGAGGCACAGCCACTGCAAACCCGTGGCAGTTGTGATGTGCCTGTGGGCAGGGCAGGGTTCACCTGGGTGAGCCTGTGCTCCGTGCTCTCTGTGCCGTTATCCCGCAGTCACCTTGGAGAACAACCTCACTTCCAGCTCGTTTTCAAACATGTTCTTACATATAAATAATAGTAAGAAAAATCAATAGGAATATCAGTAGTTTGGTGCTTGATTTTTATCAAAATTTCTTTAAACTAAAGAGGTATATTTTCCTCCCACAGAGAACGTATTTGAATGACTTGATTTGTGGCTTCCTGCTTTGGACTTCTTAAAGTTATCCCTAAAATAATTTAGAAGACCACAGCTCATCTCAACTGTACAATTCTGATTATTTTAGCTAGAAATCCTTGGAAACTNGTTATCCCTAAAATAATTTAGAAGCCCACAGCTCATCTCAACTGTACACTTCTGATTATTTTAGCTAGGTCAGAAATCCTTGGAAACTTNTTAGATTTAGAATAATTTTCTCAGTGCTCAAAGTCATTCATATTGGTCTACTGATGGTGCTCTTAGTAGGATTAGAAATGCAGAGTTAAAGGCTGACATCTCTTGTCATTTCTGAAACCTGTTAGAAATCCTTGGAAACTTTTGGATTGTTCACTCTTTTGGGCGGATGGTTCCCTCCTCAGGCTTTCCTGTTCAGGGATGAAATGGTTCTCTCCTTGATTCTATATCCATGCACATTGTTCACCAAATTCCCAGTTTAAAATGTACAAACAAACAAAAAAACCCTATTCAAAAAAAGACCCAAAAGCCCTATAAAACTTATTCTGTATTCAGTTCCCATAACAAAAGTAAGCTGTAGAAGAACTTCAATCCAAGGGTAGTTTTGTGACGTGTGCCTGTTCTCTGTTCTGAAGTCTTTAAAGAGATAACAGAAAAGAAAATAGAAGAAGCAAATGCCTTTGAGAACCACAAATCTGAAATTTAAATAGAGGTGCTGGCAAGTTTTAATATGCTCAGCCAAATCAGAGTTCATCAGTCTGAAAGCAGTGGATAAATCTGAGTACCCAGAGCCTGCCATGGTGGTTTAAGCCACCTGAAGCCACTGGCCAGCTTAGCTCCTGTGCCCTATCACACTGATAATTAAGAACACATTTTTTTCTGATAAGACTGACAGCAAGGCCACAGGCAAGAGACAACCAACAGTACTCACGTCATGGGTGAAGAGTCTGGGAGCATTATGGACAAACTCTCATCCAAGAAAGCATCCTGTAAGCAGCAGAGAGGGGAGGGATTTTTCCCATCCCTGTTCTCCAGTGCTGTCCTTACATACTCCATACTCCCTTTCAAAGATTTTAGCTTCAGAACTGCTTGTGACTCTCATATAACCAAAAGGAATTATGTGGACTAGTCTAAAATGCTTCTTGCAAAATGTTGGTAGGCTGAAAAGTGTGAACTAGTGGGAGGATTAATGAATAATCCAATCTAATCTCCCTCTTGCTAAATCCAAAGAGTTCTATAATTGGAGTCTGCAAACTCAAAAATAATGATGATGATGATAAATAAAAAAAAATAATGTAATCGTGTGATGCCTAGGCATACTTGACCTTTATCAGTGAGATGTGAATTTATCATTTCACCTGATCTGCGAGGCACTTATGAAGCAAGTAAAGGCACTTAGCAATTGAGATGACGTGTGTGTTAAAAATAGTCAGATAACACAGCCTGCACAGTAACACTCTTTCAAAGCAACTGAATTTTGGTCTGATTTTGTAGTATTTGTTGTACTATCTCTTAAAAATAATGCTTCACAAAGATTTTGGAGTTAGGCTGAAAATTTTTCTAATGCAGGACTAATTGACAGACAAGTGCAGTTTAGTTTTTTTTAATTACAGCTGGTTCTTGTGTAGAATATTTGATCTAGTGGGGGAAAATCATTCTTTTTAAAGCCTGATTTTTTGAAAATCAAGGCCAACATTTTCCCATGCATAAAAGATTATTTGTCAGAATTGTTGTTCTAATTGAGATATCGTGATAATTCCTCTTTGGGGGATCGCACACTGCCACCTGTTAAACTTAATGCAAAGTGATGGTAGGAGCCTGACTCACTCTTTGGCACCTTGCATATCCCTCTGTTATTAACCAATAAAGTCAGCATTGGCAGTCCTTCAAATCTAGACAAAAGTGAGAGGGAAGGGCCAGCAGAAGTGCAACTGGCCCTATTGTTCCAATGGAGTTTTTTAGATCAAAGGCGTAGTCTTAAACAGCAGAAAGTTTGAATAAACATAATCAATAAACCTGATTATTGGCACCTAACACAAATCTTCTCTGCTCATTGAAGAAGGGAAAAGTAGTCTAAATGACAATACTGCTACTGAAATTCTAAACCGCTGGAACAGAGAGGTGAAATAAACAGGCAGTTAGCATTAGGCAGGGGAATTGTGGTGCTGAGGTGGGAAGAGAACCTTGGAGCAGCCCATGCCTGCCAGCAGCACTGCTCAGTGCAGCAGGCTGAAATCCTACTGCTCAACGTGGGTACACAGGGACCAGGAAAACCAAAGAGCAGCGTGGTGTGACTGCGTGGAAAACCCCCCAAGGCAGGGAAGGGAAGGAGAAGCATGGGAGGAGATCACAGTTCCTCCCCACAGTCCCTCAGGTGCCTGGCAGGAGCTGTGAGCTCCAGCAGTGGAGTGCAGAGCACCGTGTGTGTGGGATTGCATGTGCAGTGTGCAAACAACAGCCATTGACAGAATCAAAGAAATCCTGTGTTAAGGGTGTTTATTGCATCTGTAGCAAAGTTCAGGACCAGTGGTCGTATGGATTGGTGCCAGCTGATCTATTCGTAATACCACAACTGACTGGTTGGTGAAAATAACTAATTATTTAGCTAGGATTAAAAGTGAAAAGCTGAAAGTAGTTTATAATTCAGTCAAATAAATACAGATGTTTCCTGATCTCCTCGTATAGTGAAGGCAATTGGTGAATAAAAGAAAATGTGCTTGTTTGTAGGTAAACTTCTCAAAGAGCTTCATCTGTTTCCCTTGATACTTGATTATAAGATATTTATCTTTTAGTCCAAAATTATAGTGCTCAAATGATTTTAACTTCATTATTCTCCAAGTTTGACATGAAGTTTATGTGGATTTTTTTATGTGACTTTTTCAGTTGACATGGTTCTCAGTTTAAAATGTTTGATTTATTTGGGAACCTCTTCATTTTAGATTTAGAATAATTTTCTCAGTGCTCAAAGTCATTCATATTGGTCTACTGATGGTGCTCTTAGTAGGATTAGAAATGCAGAGTTAAAGGCTGACATCTCTTGTCATTTCTGAAACCTGTTAGAAGCAACATAATTCAGAATATAAACACAAGTTCTCAGCCAAATAATGGTTTAAACTTTTTATTCTACTGTACAGGTTACAATTTACATTACCATTATTTCTAAGTGACATGGTATTTACAGTGAAGAAGCACCTTGTGACTAAAGAGCTGACAGCTGCTAGTGCTCAGAAATCTTTATATGTGCCTGGGGACCTTCATAAAATATAGAGTACCTGTGTTCCTAGCTTGGGAAGCAAGGTATAGAGAAACAATTAAGGTTTTGTCTGTGTTGACAGCTGATTCAGGTTTTTTGAGCGTTCCCAATTAAACAGTTATGGAAGTATGAAAGCTTATTACCAGTGACTTCTGCTGTTTTCTAGAGAGCACAGTTTATTTATCAAGTCACGAACAGCAGGGATTTTTGTCACATTTTAAATCTTGATTTAAGAGTATAAAAATAAAAAAAAGGCTTTTCATTAATTCAGCAAAGTATCAACAGCTCATTTATCCACTGGTTGTTTGCGACCGATTTTTGTAGAGCCTTTTTTTAATGATTTAACTCAGTTTAGGATATCAATGAAGATAAACAGCTATACAGTGATTTTATCAAAAAAGTACTTTATACGTGTGCATTTATATGTATATACATATATAGAGAGAGGGAGTGTCTATTGGAAAGCAATGAGAGCTCACTGTCCTTTTCTGACATAATTGAAAATACTTTAACAACAGGAGACCTAAATCTTCTGAGCTAGACTAGAATGAAAATCACATTTTTTTTAACTGGTGAAAACTGACTTTAAATTCTGTGGGACTGTGGTGTAATTATTGTACTGCTTTGTGCCAAATGATGGTAGCTCTCCTCTATTGGGATTGCACTTCATTCTTTCCTTATATTGTCTTTAAAACTGACTGCTCTTCCAAGTTTGCATTTTCCATGAACCTTCAGTTGATATTCCTTCATAGGAAAATACTATGCTTGTGGGACAGGAGATAGTATCAGCTGTTGAGCAGGTTGGTTAAGATAAAAAAGCAAATTGAAAATAATTCTTTCTGTGTACTTTATGCTAGCTATCACTTTAAGTACACAGAAATTCCTAATCTTTTCTTACATTCCTGTGATGGATTTTATTTAGAAATTCACTATCTCTTCAAAGGCAACAGGCATTTAACAAAATGATTCCACAGTTTGATCCATTTTGGGGCTGGGAATAGAAAATATGCACCCTTACTCTTTTTCATAAAAATTCTATTAAAAATCCCCAATCAAAAAAAAACAAAAAAAACCCCCAAACACCACCTCCAAAACCCACTATTACTTTGATGACATTTGAACCAGAGCTGGGGAATTTACAAGAACTTCATGATTTGCCACGAGGCTTCACATTCTGTTCCTTCTCTGCTGCTTGTGAAGGAAAAAGTGTCAGGAACTGAATTTTAGTCTTGGTTTTTCCGTGACTGGACAGGGAGTTCTGACTGGTTCTGAGATGGATGCTGGAGAAAATCGCTCACGTTGCCTCCAGTGACTGTTGTGTTGGTTAAACCCAGGTATCTCCATGCTGGGAATGGGAGATTCCAAGTCTGGGAACCTTTCCCCTCCGTGTGTGTGCGTCTCTGCTGGAGTGCAGCAGATTTCCTGGAGTGTGAGTGCAGAAGTGCTGGCAGCTCTCAGGTGTGCCCAGGAGCTGCTGCTGGCCCCCGGGGTCAGCTCTGAGCAGGGCTTTCCCTGCACTCTGCTGCCAGACACAGAACAACAAGGGAGGCTCAGCCTGGGATTTTCTTTCTGCTGGCACTTAATCAGCAAGGAGGAGGAGGAGAAGTGCACCCAGGGAGAGCACGGAAGGGTGAAGCACAGGGGAGAGCAGAGCAATTGCTTACAGAATTGCATACATCTGTCTCAGGTTTGAGAACCTGGCAGCCTGTAGAAATAACACATCCCTTTACTATAAAGGAAGCTTTTACCATTCCTCAGAGCTTGGAAAAGTTGGAAAGATTGGCTAAGAAAGTAAAGTGTTAACCTGAAGAGTTACATTTCAGTGTAGGCTGTGTGGGGTAGATAATAAATAGTCACGTTTGCTACCTAGCTCCATCCTCTTGTCTTCTCAAATCTGATTTTGTCTTTAATCAACATCAGCACTTGAGGAGAAAGCTGTAAATGTATCCTTTTCCCTAAGGCAGCATGTCATCAAAATTAGGTTCATCACCATAAGGTGATGCCAGAAATATATCTGGTGGGTAGAGTGGGAAAGGCCCTGACTGTGTAAAAACTGCTCAGCAATCGCTGAACCCTCACAGCCCCTTAGCAGCTGCAGTGAAGAAAATCAACTCTATCCCAGCCAAAAGCAGCCCAGCACGGGCCTCTCAGAGTCAGAAAGGAGCAAGGCAGGTTATAAAAGATGATTGAAGAATTCTTCTGTCATTGATGGGAGAAGCTAGGAAATGAACTTTACATTCAAATGAACTTTACATTTACACAAACTCATTGCAATGTGCACAAACATTTCTGTTTGCTGCTTCTAGTCAGTTTGCTGCAGAAGGGACCAAAGCAGACTCCATTTATAAAGAATTGAGTCAAATTAAGAGTGCATCAGAGATTTTTAGAGAGACCTCTTCCAGAGATTGAACCTAAATTGTGGTGCTCCTGCCAGCAAAATCATTATAGCTCTGAACATAACAAAAACTTGCAAAAGGATGGAGTGTCTAAATAGATATATTTTTGTTATTCTTACTTTCTGTAATTGATTGTAGTAGAAAAGACTGTGAGTGATATTTATCCTTTTGATTATAGACTTAGCCCAGTCTTGAACTTGATGTCATGTTGAAGGCAAATTTATCTTATCTGTGCATTACTGGTTTCAGAGATCTTCCTCCGAGGCATCTTGTAGCGATCACAGCTGGATTAGATTAATCTTCAGAAGGGCAATTCATGCAGTTTGTGATCACCCAAATGAGACCCCTGCCTGGGGTTAGGTGAAAGTAACCTTTGCTTAAATGGTGATGCTTTCTAGGCTTAGCAGAGATAATGAGTACAGTAGTACATCATTGAATTGAACACACTCTTAGTAAGTGTTTATATCTTAAATAACTGAAACACTAAATTTCTGTAGAAGGAAGTGCACTAAAGAGATAATAGAAGTTATGTCCTCATTTAAAGGAAAACATCTATTCTGTTGAGAGACTATTCACAGCATGTAGGTTATGGGCAATGATGATCAAATACATAACATTATATTACACTGCTAAACTACAATACTGCTGGTCTGTTTTTGTATGAGAGATTATGTGCACCTTAAGGGAGCAGCTGGGTTTAACTGCCTTCCTTTAATGAAAATCATCTAGTGGTTTCTGCAGGAAGGGATGAAGGGACTGAGGATGGAGACTGCTAAGCTCTGTTTCATGTGAAAAAGCAAAAACCTTGTGACTTTCTATTTTTGGTGCTGTGTTCTTCAAGGGAAAGAAGTTTCTTTCTTTTCCACCAATAAGGATCTGATGCTATCTATCTCTTTTCTCTTAGTGTCACCAGCAAGGTAGTGGATGCTACAAGAATCTGAAAAAAGCTTTCAGTGTGCAGGAATGGATTCTGCCTGTGCATTGCAGTCCTGCTTTGCAGGTGACATTTCGGTGGGGCAGTTGAGTTCCTCTCAGCTCCCTGCAAGCCCCAGGTGCAGGGGGTGCTCTCTCACACTGTAAGAAGCCCCCCTTGCCCCCCTGCTGTCTGTGGCCCATTTGCTGTGTGGGCACACAGCAGGGCAGTGGGACTGCTGCCCTCGGTGTCCCCTATGAGGTCTGAGCTCCCAATGTCACCTAGAGCTTTAGGGATGATACCCATGAAGGAGACTCTAAACTGTAACCCCAGGCCAGGCTGTGCCTGCCTTTCCTCTCTCCAGTTCATGAGAGCTGTAGTTTGTGCTGGCACTGGGGCAAGGAGGGCTGAGTTGCTCTTGCTGAACTTTGTCATCGGGATTCCACATGGAGCATTCTGGTGGGCTGAGTGGATATGAAATTACTTAGGTATTTTTTCACCTCTTGTGAGACTACACTTCATCTGCAAAGTAATAGTAGGGTGCCCAAAGGAGGGCAGCCAGGATGGGGAAGGGCTCTGAGGGGAAGCCATGTGAGGAGATGCTGAGGACACTTGGTCTGTACAACTGGAGAAGAGAATGAGGAGAGACCTCATTCCACATACAGCAGGGTACAGAAAGTGCCCTTTCCTGTGAGGGCAAGAGGAGAGGCAAACGCTGATCCATTCTCTCTGGTCACCAGTGACAGGACCCGAGGGAATGGCCTGGCTTTGTGTCAGGGGAGGTTTAGGTTGGATATCAGAAAAAGATTCTGTGGGAACCAGGGCTTGTCTCTGACTGCCCTGGAGGCTCAGAGACCTTGGCACACAGCCCAAGACACCTGTGGTTTGGATTCTAGCCCATGGAAATGCTTGCCAGCTTTATGTGAAGAATTACAAGTCACAAGAGTTTGAATAGAATAATAATTAGTTTATCACAAGGTGAAAGAGTAGATTTTTTTGGGGGTGTTTTAGTATGGTGTGTAGGTAAGGACAAGATGAAGGATCCTTGTGGTTTTTAGGCTTCTTCCTCCTTGTTCACCTGCTCCATTTTCCTGCTGTGATGGTGGCACTGTTGATTGGTTTAGAGTAGAAACTGTCTAACATAGGTGCTAGATATTGGAAAGTAATTGTAAATAATGTACACACAGTTCTTAATATAGAAGATTAACACTGCCCCAAGGGCATGGAGTGTGCCTTTGACTGTCCTGCCAGACAGACCTCGGCTGGTGACAGAAAGAATGTTATAGATAAGGTAAAATAAACAACCTTGAAGCAAGAGCCAAAGATATTCTGAACTTCTTTGATAGCTGCTGGGGAAAAAAGGACTTTTAACATCTCAGGAACATTTCTGCAGCACAGAAAACACGACAAGATTCTTCACCCAGGGGATGGTTGGGCACTGGAACAGGCACCCAGGGAAGAGGTCACAGCACCAGCCTGACAGAGTTCAAGAGGTGTTGGACAATGCTGCCAGGGTGTGATGGTTGGGCTGTCCTGTGCAGGGCCAGGAGTCAGACTCGATGGTCCTCTTCCAACTCAGCTTATTCTGTGAATTACTGGGCAAATTATTTTTGTACATCCAGATTTTATTTATCCTCTGTGTGAATATACAGGAGTGGTCTACTGATGGCATTAATACCTAAATGTGCAATAATGGCTGAGTAAATGACAGAAGAATATGTCAGTGGAAGCAGTTCATATGTCATTCAGGACATGTGGGCAGTTTCATTTTAGGTAAACAAGGCATGTAGGAGAACATAAGAATAAGAAAAGGTCTAGAGAATGTAACTGTAGTATTCCCATCCTCCTTTCCTCAGATTTTACAGTAAATTAAGGGCTATGAAGGTATCAGGAATTATAGAGATACATTTCTATATTTTTAGATGTAAAATACATATCTGAAAACATCTTCTATGTATGTATGTATATAGATGTGAAAAAATGATTATCTAAGAACACATTATTCTGCCATTATATGCTGCCTTACAGAAAAGTCTCAAATAAAATTTTTCAGAAGCAAATGACAAAAGTTAGTATATAAAACTAATTTAAAATCTACCAGCAAAGAACATGTCTTTACTAGACAGGGAAATTTCTAGAATATTTCATGTCTACCATCAGGTCATAAGATTATAAAGGGATTTCTGAGAAGAAGCATAGAAAATCCTTTCCCAGAGGTTCAGGGGCTGATTCCATTTTGTGCTCTTGATGTGATCCACTTCTCAATTTTTTTAAAATTTGGACAGTTACTAGAAAATGCGAAGTTCCCAGATAGTAAAACTCAAATGAGTGAATGAGTTTCGTGAATAGCGTATTTCAGTGCCTATACCATTTTCCTCAGACTAAGAACAGGATGCTAATCAAAGTGAAATCATCTGGGCTTGTGAGGGCTGTTAAAATCCACAGAATATCATCAAAATATTTTACAGTGTATGTACAACAGCTTAATTAAGCTAATATAGTCACAATTTGTGTGTATTTGTAGACATGCCACCAGCAAACAAGAAAATTTGAAAAATTTCATTTTCATGATGAGTTCAGTAATTTTAGTGTGTATCTAGTGTTAACATGTACTCTACCTGGGGTGGGCTACTATGATTCAGTTCAGTCCCTTTGTTACATTCATTTTGGTTTGATTTTGACATTTTTATTAATAAGTCTAAGTTTGCTAATATGGCTGAGGCAAAACTCTAATCAATCAAACTGTTTTTGTTAAATGTCTTCTACTGAAATTGCACATGATTCAAATTTACATTTTCCTTAAAAGTAGCTATATATGTCACGCTAGAACTCTTCACTTGTTACAAAAAAAATCCTCTAAAAAAGAAAAAATCTCTAGACTGAAGTGCACTTGAGAAGCTCATTTTTTGGACGGTTGAAGAAATCCAGAAGAAATCCATTCCCTTCCTTTAGCTGAGGAGCTTCAGCAGTAAATGTAAACTGGCACCCAGTTTTACATTTTACCCCTTATCCAAAATGTGCTTGAGCAGTTAGATGTGAGAGAGCTGAAACAGGAAGGGGATCCAGATGGATTTAGAGCTCCATGAGCTTTCCTGGCTAATCCGAGAAAGAAATTCTAATATTTAAAAAAAAAATAAAAATCAAATCTGGTTATCTTTATTAATAGAAGATGCTTATTTGCATGTTTTATTTGGTGTATGAACTTCCATTGTTTAGCTTCATTCTGAGAAATATATAGAAGAAGACTTAAAAATAGAAACAGATTTTGGATGAGATAAAACTGCTGTTTTAGAAACACGGACTACAGATCTGGTTTCCCTGTGAATTAAGAAATTAGTTAAATAATTGGCAGTTATATTGCCAGCAACTTAGTCTGTTTTTTGTTTTTAGCCCAATGTAATGAAGCTCAAATTACTTTGCTTTTCAAAATCTTTGAAAGCCTTAGAGACCAGTGAATATTTCCCTTTATTTTTTTACTTCCCTGTTCATTACTGTAGGAAACAAGCACATAAGCAGAAATCAGGCAGCAACTCTGGGCTTCCTGAGAACCCTGGGGGACTGTGTGCTTTAAAAATGTATAAGATTTTGTCCACTGAGTCGTTATTAACTGCTAAAGGTCACGTGTTTTGACATTGTCTCAGAAAGTTTTGCCTTTAAACCAAATGACCTCCTGATTTTGGTATCGATGCATTCTTTCTTCTGGAATATGAGGAGAAAAAAAACAGTTACAAGGTCTATCCTGGTTTCCTTAGCAGATATTAAATTACCACTTGTGCCAAATGTAAATATAAAATTAGTGACAAAGTTCCATGTTACCTCACTGATGGATTTTTCTTCTTTCACTATCTCTGTGAAAGACTTGTGTATGTGAAAATGAGCTTCATTAAAATAAAATTCTCTTTTTGAGTAATCAAACGCATAACTTCAAAGCTCATGCTTTGTCCTACAAATATGAGGTTACATGCCCACTAAAGCAGGTCGTGTCATTAGCCCTTTTCATGAGGTTTATGTTAATCACACACCTAAGTGATTAATTATTTGGGGCCAAAAGAGCAGCCTAAAATGTAGAGACCTTTCCTACCTTTGTTTTGTATGTTTCATCCATTTTAGATACATTCCGTGTTTTCAAGGTTGAGTCTTGCTAGACCAGCGCACCAGAGATTACTGCAAATAATCCATTGGTATACAGCAGAAATGAGCAACATTTTAAAAAGTTCTGATATTTTCAAGCTGAAAATAAATCCTCTAGGTTTTTAAATTGCTAATTTTTTTTTTTTTTTTTTTCCTTCTAGGAACAAACTTCACGCTTGCCGAGCTGGGGATCTGCGAGCCGTCCCCGCACCGCAGCGGGTACTGCTCGGACATCGGCATCCTGCACCAGGGCTACTCCCTGAGCGCGGGCTCGGACGCCGACTCGGACACGGAGGGGGGCATGTCCCCGGAGCACGCCATCAGGCTGTGGGGCAGGGGCATCAAATCCAGGAGGAGCTCGGGGCTGTCCAGCAGAGAGAACTCGGCCCTCACGCTCACCGACTCCGACAACGAGAATAAGTCAGACGAGGAGAACGGTAGGGCATATTCAGTATATTCCTAACCTTCGTGTGTGAGCGTGCTTAAAAATACACCAGGCTGCTTGCAAAGGTGAAGTTTGCACTTTCTCAGTTCCACTGAAGCTGGTTTTTAACGTTTTTTGGGGTTTTTTACTATCACTATCAGGAAACTATTATATGTTCATATGATAGATATTATGTGTGATCTTACAATTTATTTTCCATGCCATAATCTGTCACAGAAGTTTGTGCTCCGAGTATCTTAAATTAAACTTAATGATGAGAAGCAGAAAGAAATTTCCAAAGAGAAATAGTTTTTATATGTCATTTTTCTACACAGCTTGAAGTAATATTAATAATCCACAATGTGCTGGTAGCTGTAACAATGATGTTAATTTATAACAATCAGATTTAATTTTATGTATTTTTTTTCCCCGTGGTTTTGAACTTATAAAAACAATTCTTTTGCTCTTTTATTACTGGTATTGGGGGCCTTTTAGAAAGCAAATTTCTGCATCAGGCTGAGACAGAACACTTGTGTTTAGCATAGTTTAAGGTCACAGAAATGAGGCTTTGGGCACAGCACCAATCACTTGTGACCAAACAGCCTGGCAGTGGCAGAGTCAGTGTCCTGTGTCCAGCACTGTCCTCTCAGGTGCACGTACCCAGAATCAGGCTCTTCCTATGGGATTACATGAAGTTCTTACCAGGGGAATTCTCTGGCTCACATAGCTTTAAACAGAACTCAAGAGGGAAAATAGTAAAAAAGAATTTGCAGGAATTTGTCCTCCATCCTACAGGGTGATGAAAGTGCAAACTCAGCTTAGTTAAAATAGAAACAAAGGAGTTTGGATCTTATCACTCTGAGGAGGTGAAGAGGAACCTCCCTAACATCAATGCTCATCATGACACCAGCTCTCTGCTAATCATGTTGAGATAAAATCCTGTTTGATGCATCTCGGGTGCCTCTCAGAAAAGGATTTTTGTAGGTGTTTATCTTGGGCTCCACCCTTACTCACTGGCAGTTATCTTGGTTTCAGCAAAGGGGATGTGCTGGCCTCTGGAAACACAAGCAACTGGTTGTCAAAGCAAACAGGGCAAAATTGCAGCTTATATGTTGATAGAAAGAAGTTCAGCAAAGTGCAATTGATTTTGTTTGCAACAGCAGTCTTTTTTTGTTGATTTAAATTTAATCTTCAAGTAATGTATCCTCTCCATAGGCATAGCAGGACACATTTCTTCATCAAAACTAAGGAGGGAATGTGCATTTACTAATAATGGTTTGTACAAGGAAGCCTATGTTTTAAAAAGAATCGGTGACTGGTTAATTGATTTTTCCTTTTAATAATACCATTCACAGAAAATATGACAACTTCCATTGATTTCACTACAGTTTTGTTAAGGCTTCTGAGCGTAATTTCAAATAAAAAGCCTGACTAATAGAATTCTGGCATTATGGAATGATTGGGCTTCAGGGCTGTAGCAGGAATTCACTTCTGTGCAGGTGGTTGTTTCCATTTCAGTGGCAGCAGTGTGTCACACCTTTTGTCTAAGAAAACAATCTCAGAACCTACTTTTATACACACTGTCACAGACTGATTAAAGAATGAGTCTGTTCACTTGTTTTTCATTTTCCTCCCCATAATAGATGAATTATTATATAATTGGAAATACAGTGCAGTGAATCCATTTTGCATGTTTCTAACGATGATATTAATAGGAGAAAGAACAACATGATCAAACAGCAAGCAACAAACCATGTGGAATGTGGAATTCATTTTATGTTTCTGTGAGAAGGGTTTCAGTGCATTTGGTTGTTTTAAAAAAGCATCACGCAAGTATGAAGCAACTGTTGTGTACACAGAGGTGTTAACTTCAGTAAAGTTTTTAGCCTTACTCTCTCACAAATCCTGGTTAGCTCAAAAATCAATGCTTCTTCACATCACTGATTTTATGAAGTTTTGGGATACATTATCATATAGATTGACAGTTGCCCCACTGGTTCAGCACCACAGTGTGGACACTTACAAAACCATCATTAATTTCTCACACTTGTGCCCAGCAGTGGTTTCCTACATAATAAACACGGCGTCCTTCAGAAGCAGATCGATAACCTGCTAGGTGTTCGTCTTGAGAGGAAGTAACAAGAATCTGTTTTTCAAGAGAAATTTGTACTCTGATATGGTTTCATATTTGCAGGATACCAGAATAAAGCAAGGCATTACTTGGTATAAGACTTTACCCGTTTATGCCTAGCAATATCAGAGGGAACTCATGATGCTTACACCTTTGAATTTATTGAAAGTACTGTTAAAGCTTTTTTCCCTGATACAGCTCAAGTATTATGAAGGAGTAATTCATCTCTAAAAGATTATTATTTTTTTTAAGTATTGAGATTCTATTGCAATTTAAACTTAAAAAAACCCAACCAAACCATACCTTTCGCAATTTTTTTGTATCAATAAATCTATCTTGTCATTTTGTCATCTCCAAGTAGCAGAGAGGAAGCTTAATTTCTAAAAATTACTCCCATTCAAATCCACTCACAAAGCTTGTGACCATTTTCTGCTCTTGTAGATTTAGTATGATTTAATTTTATCATAAACCAGAATGCTTTGAACTCTGAAATATTAGCAGGCTTAGATTGCTTAAGGATAAACTGAAATAATGGAAACTCATTAAGTTCAGTGTTTTACTTGGTATACTGAAATTCTTCTTAACAAAAGACCTTACTGGTATTTTAAAACCACTTCTATTTTCACAAGTTGATTAGGCTCTAAATTCTTACTGTATGTTGCAGTTTTGCTGCTGCCTAGACGTGGCCATCTCTTCTTTAGACAGATCCAATTCTGAATTTCAAACACAAATCTGTCATCAGATTGTTACTCAATGTGATGTACTGGCTTGTGAGATTTAGTAATTTTTTATTTTTTTTTGATGCATGCAAATGTAAAAGGCCAGTTGGCAGTACAGATCACCTCTGATTTCACGTGCCAGCTGTGGAGAGAGAATCACCTGTGGGGACAGCTGTGAGCTGTAGGGTTACAGCACTGTTCCTAAATGCTTATTTTCCCTTTGATTAAATCTTGTAACTATTTATTCTGAAACATCACAGCAAACTCTTCCAAAGGATTTTGTTTTTATTAGTTACCATGTTCTTCTCTAAGCCCACAGTATTCCTATGTCCAGAGTAAAGCTTAAGGGCTGGTCTTGTTCAGGTAGTGACCTTGAAACAACAACTCTTTCAGGGCTGGTTTCTTCTGTTCTTTTTTTTTTTATTATTCTTTTTTTTATTTTCAAGTTGAACTGAAAATTATATTCTGAAAAATATAAAACATGGTAAAAGAAGGTAACTTTGAGTTTAAAAATCCACATAAAGAGAATGATCGTAATTAAGGAGCCTTTATGTACAGAATCTTTTTGGAACAGATCTGCAATTTTCTCTTTTCCTGGCTTCACTGTTCTTGAATGATCAGTTACAGGCTGTTAGGAAAGCAATGAAATTCAAGTGACATGAGGGAGATGGGAGTGAAAAGCTGAATGGACCAATAACAGAGAAGAGGAAAGATAATCTTAGGGAGAGGAAAGGAGAAAGGAAAAATAGGAGGTAAAGTCAGGGCAGATCTTGGTTTGAGTGCTAAAATGACTTTGTTGGCTCAAAGTGAACCCAGAAGGAGAATTTTCAGTTTGATCTGAATCTAGATCCTGGTAATTCTCCTGTTGTGAAAGGGAAAATTTAGAAATGGTGTTGGTGACTTTTTTTTTCAGTAGAAGGTTGTTCCCTTGACACTTTTTCTGCTAATGCCATTATTGTATACAATGGATAGATAATATTACTGGTAGAATGGGGCATAACATAAAATGTTTATCATGAGATTTCTATTCTGATAATATAATAGCGCAGACTTAAGATGTTTCTGTTTTCCATTTGTGGGTCAGAAAAGGAAAAAAGAGTGTCTTGAGGGAGGAAGAGAATTTCCAGGACTGAAGCCATGTTATTAAAATAATGTCAGACCAAAAAAATACTATCAAGGCATGCTTTTATCTTAGTAGCTGCAATTCTGAACTGAACAGCAAGGCAAGAATGAATGGGGAGGAATAAAGCAATCCCAAACTTCAGCAGCACAAGGGGGAGTTGAAGGTCATGCTGTGGGAACCTGGGCATGTTTTAAAGAAATGCACCACAAAGCATCGTGGTTGTGGCAGCTCTTAGTGGATAATGCCTGTGAGAAGGGAATTATTTTGCTCATTCAGAACCATTTCTGTGTTGACAGCCCAGCTTGGGAGGTGTGGGAACGTGGTGCCTTATTGGAATGAACCTGGGGAGCCCTGACAGGGAATTCTGTAGGGTCTCTCCCTTTCCTCTCACCTTCTCTTCCATTCCTCACTGACTCCAGCACCAGGTGTGATGATTCCAGCCAGATGGAAGGCTGCTGTAGGAAGCTGCACTGATATTTTCAGCTTCAATATCCATCAGTGTTGGCTGTTTGAGACGTATTGGTGGCAATGGCACTTATTATTTTTTCCACATTGCTTTGTTGGTGCTTCTTATTGTAGTAGTTGAAAGTTGAATATCAGACAATACCTCGTGTGCATAGATATCACTTAATAAATGAAAGAGTGCCATTAATAATGAAAATAAAGTTGGAAAAATTATAAGGTAAAATATGAAAAATTGTATTTGTGTTGTACTTCTGATTGAATATTATGAAAAATTAGGTAAATTATATTTTTCTTTCTTTTTTCCCTGCTGTGAAGTTTTCAATGGCAATTTCTGATAGTAACTTCTCAAATGTATATGTAAATCTTAAAATCAAAACAAAACCCCACTCCATAGTTCAAACTGACCTCACAGTTTATAATTATTTCAAGAGCAGTATAATCTGAGGATTATATTCCCAGGATGTTATTGAATAGCAAACTTGGAATTACAGTAGAAAAGATGTTATTGCATCAGAGGAGTTTACAAAAAGGCACCAGACAGATGACAGCCAAGGAGTTTATTTTCTTGTTTTTACCATTGTAATTTTGACATATTTTTATCAATATTTCATTTTTTAATTTTTTTTTCAGCTTTCTATTTCACACTTCATAATTTGCAGGAAAGATTATAGCAACACTGTGGTTCTACCCTTGAGACTATTTTGGGTTTGTCATATGCATGCTAATGTCTCTGAGTTGTAAGGGAGTAGAAAGTAAAAGCTTTTTATGATGTTGGTCCCAGAATTCTGTTTGGGTTAAAAAGTGGTGCATTAGGATTGCTTGCTGAAAAGTTCCCCACCAATAAATATTCACTTTCACCAACAGGAAATACGTTCTTTGTTAAAAGGGGATGTTTAAACATTGGTGATACAGTCGGAGCAGATCTGTGTCATCATCAACAGCATCTCTCTGGGAAATAGAATATGCCCTCATAATTTTGGGGTAGAATATCGATATTTTGGGTAGAAGGAGCAGCAGACTTGCTCTGTATGTCCCAGTGGAGTGCTGGTTTCTGCAGGGAGATCTGTCTGGGAGTGTTGTGCCTGTTTCTCTCACACAGCGACCCAGGTAGCTTGGAAACAACAGGAGGGAGCGATCTGAAAGAGGAGAGAGGAAGAGCTGTCACAGTTGTGTGATCTGTTCGTAGCTGAGAAAGTGGCCAGATGGTCCCAAGGAAAGGATGGGATGGAAATGAAATGTCATACACTGAGAAAATGGCACCGCACACGTCACACGTCACCGAGGCTCCTGAAGGAGGAGAGCTGGGGAGGTTAGCTCCTGCATGGGCAGACTTCAGCTCTTCTTTAGGAAGCCTTGTAAAGTACTTTGTAAATGACAAATTTAGAAAGTCATTAAGCGCAGTATCAAAGCTCGGTTGCTTAAGTGGATCCAATTTTGATGTGCTCTCAAAACCTGAGGGCACTTCTGATAGGAAGTGGTTTCCTAATGAGGGAATTGACTAGCAGGGATGACTTTTAAAGACTTAACTACACATAAACTCAATTTGGTCCAGGTAAATGGCTTATGTATTCAGTGCAGAGAGAGTCTAGATGATGGGGTTAAGGACAAAAAATGGATATGGAGTACTGGTAAACTTTAAAGCCTTGTGTAAGACAGGAATATGAAATGACAGCATTAAAAAGCTTTAACATTTGTTGCAATTTTAATATAACCCAGCAAGACTGTAGTGTAAGTTGGCAGGATGATGTGAGGAATTACTGCCACACTGTCTGATATATATTGAAGGAGCTCAATAAATACTATCTGGAACAGCGTGCTTGATGATATCCTAGAGATTAAGGATGGAGACGTGGCAAGACAGCTCTACTTTGGTGGCATAAAAGGGTAAACTCAAATGCCATCTTGACATTCAGTTGCTTGTAGCTGACATTCAGCACTTGGGCAGCCATTAGATTTTCCACCCAGATCAGCGTTGACCTGGGAGATGTGCATCAGGATCTTGGATTTCATCCTCCCAGAGATACAAGTGTTTCTAGCACCCATGATTATAGGAGGAATGGATAGAATTCTGAAACAAACATGCAGGAAACCCAACAAAAGCCCACAAAAATCCCAAACCAAACAAAAAAATCCTCGTGTATATGGTAGGGCGAGGTTTTACACCATGGATGTACATCCTGGTCTCCCCCATTCACGTCAGTCATGGCTTCAGCTGTCAAATTTTCCATTGCCTCTGAGGTGACTCCAGTCCCACATCCTGTGCCCTGCTCTGGCACAGCATCTTTGGGCTTTTTGTCCATGTGCCATTCAAGGGCCTGCTGAAGCTATGTCCTGTTTGCAGTCTCTCTCTTCATGGTGATTTTTTTTTTGATAATATGAATGCCTCCCTCATAATCGAATGAACTAAGGCAATCAGAAACTGAGACTGGGGAATTGAAGTCCGATATTTAGCCAGGCAACTGAGGAAAACAGAAATATGGGCTGATGAATTAAGGCTATCAGGAAAATACTGCAGCAGCTGGGTTCATAAACTGCTGAGGCTAGCTGGGATCTTCCTTTTTCCTGAATTCTAAGGAAAGAGCTTTTGCCTGCAGCTGTATCTACATCACTGTGTGAAGGTCACAACATGGAGAGCTTTTAAAAAAAACCTCTCAAAATAACCACAAGATTTTTCAATTATTATTTAATCATGAGCCTTTCCATCTAGTAGAGAGAAATGATGAAACTGTGTTTAACAAGAACTCCATTACAGCACATTATTCAGTTTGTCAGTTATTAGTTTTATGAAAGAAAACTTAGATGATATAGGTCACCCAGGTAAGCAAGCAGCAGCGTCTTTGTTCAAACCATAACTGAGTTAGAATAATGCCTTTTTATTCTTTTCTATAAAAGAGATGTGTGTCTGATAAAGTCAATCCAGCTTGGTGCTAAATGCATTGTGTGTGGCTGATGAATGATAAAACCTCTGCAGGAAGGTTTGCAGGTTCGTCTGTACTTGGTGTTTAACTAAATTTATTAAGGTGAAACAAAACTCTATATATTTTAGATTTCTCCTGCAAACTGAAGCACAGATCACAGAAATCCATACTCTGAATTTATTTTTTTTTGCCTTTCAAAAAGAGAAATTTTACCAAAAGCTTCCTCTAAATCTATCACACCAGAGACTGGTACCTTTCCTCACGTATGGTATCCCACTATTAATAATCTCCCTAATTACAAAGACTTGCATACTTCACTGATTAGTGCATAATTGCATCAAGGTACACACTGCTTTTTCTAGTCAATACTTCATTTCCAAAGCTCAGCCTGAGTCTGGCCAATGAGCTCAGGTGGTGCAGTGAATGCCTCCTGTCACGTGTGTGAGGTGATGTGTAGATGGCTGTTTGAGAGTCATTACATTTTTTAAATATTTCACGGGACGTGCTGGCTGTTTACGCTCTGCACACTGTTCTTTTCAAGGGATCTGTCAGCTCATCGAAGGCAGTGGATTTCAATTGATTGTTAATGTGATGTTGAAGTGTAACATTCTACTCAGGTAGGATAGAATTCCTCTTCAGGTGGAAAATGGATAGGAAATGGTGCCTTTGACACTCAGTTAGTGTCAAAGATTTCATATGTATATAATAGCATAAATAGGTTTTTGAAAACTAAATTATCCCATAACTAAGGAGTTTCAGAGGAGATTATTCATTTTTTACTCTTTTTTATTATAAAACGTTTTTCACTTAGTTCTTAAGTAGTAAGTTATAAGAGATGCTTTCTAAGTTCCATTCCTTAGGTCAAAGGAGAGAAAAATCTAATTAATAATCCAGTTTTGTTGGTGGTGTTGTTTGCTGTTTTTTGTTTGGGTGGGTTTTTTCCATGAAGTGCTTTTTTTGTGACTTTTCTGCAGAAGCTCTTGGCAGAATTGAGTGGCTTCTGTCAGATACTATAGGAGTAACCTGAAAATTAACTTTTTTCTTTGCTTTTGATTTCCATATATTTCACACAGGTTAAAGACAACTTTCTGCTTAATTTAAGCTTTTACAAGTTCTATGACACTCTCCTTCCTTGGCAGCGATAAGAGAAGTACTTTTATCTATTTGTTCAGCCTCTCTGTAGCATTTGAAATCTCTGACTCTCTTCTCTACACTCCTCCTGTAAGGAGCTCAAGGGATGATTGGCAATGATTCAGGAAGGCTGAAGCTCTGCCTCTCAAATCAAGTGAGAGATTTCTTATGAGCAGCTGTTTGTCCACTTGCCTGTTTAGTCTTTGGCTCGCAGACCTCTCATCAAAGTTCTTCAACACCTCAAAAGCTGTTGGTAGCACCACAGAGACCATACTGAAATCTTAACCATCTGTGAACAAGAAACACTATCTCTGGGACAAGTAGAGGAGTATTTTTTTAATTTATATTTTTTCTATCTCATGGTTAAAGAGCATCAGATTAGGCTAAACCTGTAAAGAAAGATGTGATGATGCTGGGGAGATGGAAGTACCTTGAAGAACTTGTCTTTTCCTAAAGTCACCTGCTCTTGAATGCTTGTGATCATTTTTCTTAAAGCTGACTCCCTAAATTTTTCAGCTTGCAGTAGGAATCCTGTCCATGTAACATATTTATGTGAAGAAGTAGCTTTAAATGTTTTTCCAGCCCAAATAATTCACTCCATTGCGTGTTTCTGTTTGTCACCAGAGGGTGCCATTGCTGAGATCTTCCATGTTCTTGTGCTAAACTCACTGATTTTTGGAAGAGGCACTGCTTCTATATGGTACCACTCCTTTTAGTTGTGTAAAGAAATAGCAAGAAAGGTGGCCTTGTGGAGAAAAAGCTGTGTGTAGATTGAAACAGGAGTAGGAACAACCCAGTGCAAAATTGGGCTGTTTTCCTGGTGTCCATTTGGGTTTCTTACACTTACACTGTAGTGGTGTACAAACACATTTCTTACCATGAAAATAACCACAGGGTTCTGGATGCTTAGTACAGCACAGCAGAACAGCACAGACATCAGAGGAAGAGGCAGTTTTATTTGTGAATACAGTCCCTGAAGGAGGTGTAGCTTCTACAGAATAAGTTGCTAGGGTATTCTGTACTGGCTCTTGGAGCCACCTCTCCTAATATTGAACATGTGTAAGATCCTGAGGTTTGTATGTTCTGTTTGTTCATTAGTCTGTGCTTGCACAGTGATTGTCTGTGCTCAGGTCTGAAAGAGAGATTTACACAAGCTGGACTTCAAGAAACATGACTGGTTCCTGGAATGTATCACAAGTACAGTTCATCTCCAGAGCATATCAGACTGTATTTAGATGCAATATGAAATCACATTTATACCTTCTGTCCTTAGATATTTTTTTTGAGCTCCCAAATACATAACACAGCAATCTGGGTAAATGAAATAAAAAGATGAACTTATCAAGCTTGATTTCCTCCAGACTGAGATGGAAGAAGACACTTTGATAGTTTTTTAGTTTTCATTTTATTAAGAAGCATGCTAGTATTATTGAGAGCCTTCAAATAGCATCTCTCCGGGTCAGATCTTGCAGCTGAGCAGCTATTCAGTGGGAAGCATGACTTTTGTGGTTTCTGAAGTTGTTATAAATATCTCAGGAATTGCTGACTGTTCAAGTCATCCAGGCTCTTCAGTAGCGCCTTGCTGATAGGGAGATCATCCCTGGGTGGGTGAAATTGTGTTTGCCTGGAAGTCCAAGGAGCCCATGGAAACAGAAACTTCCTTGCCGTGTTTGCCCTATTGAAACTGAGAAACCATCTTGTAAAAAAGGCATAATATCATCCCATGACAGCAACATGCCTGTAGGCAAGGCACAATATGTGAGCATCATTTGTTTGCTCAGAGCCATGACTGTCATTCAGAAATATTGAAAGGTAGCAGTTGGATTTTTTTCACACAAATGGTTAAGGGACTTTTCTCAACATCAAATTAGTGTTCAAGAGTGAAAATATAGCTTCTGTTTCCTCAGATGCTGAGTTGTAAGAATGAGTAATCGCGATTCCTGGGGGAATTTATTTTGTTTTTTAACTTGAGTGGCACTAGATAAATAGGTTTATCAGTTTTCCACAGAACACTTATATATAGTAAACTTGAAATGAGATGAATTACAGTGAAGTTAGTCGTCTTTCCAGTTTTTTTTAGGAGGGGAATTATTTTAAGGAGGCGTGTGCTATTTATATCTCCCACATAAAGCTGTACCCTCAAGCCATATTACACACTGTGGATATGGACAAAACAAGGGAATGGCTGTAATTGCTTAACTGACTGGAGTTTGTCTTCTGTAGTTTGGTTTTTTTTTTCCTGTTTAAACTTGTTTTTTCAGTGAAACAGGACATCACTGACTCATGTTAAAAAGTTGTTTCTGATCAGTTTTGTTCAGTGCACAGGAAGTGTGGGGTGGGAAGGATTAGGTCAAGGTTGGGACTCTGAGCAGAGGGGCAGACGAAAGAAGAGTCCAAGGAAGTTCCAGATTTGGGGCAGCCAATGGAACACCAGCTCTGTGAGGGAAGTAGGAATCTGCCATCCAAACCAGCTCTGCTCAGTGCTGGGTGTGCTGCTCTTCTAAAGAACCCAGAGCAATTCAGAGAGTAAGTTCTACAAGTGAATCTGTACATAAATGCCAGTGTTCACTTTAAAGCCTCTTTTAGTATAGCAAACTTTCCAAGCTGTATTTCTGAAGCTAATAATATATGTAAATCAGTTCATTTTCTTCTTTCACAGAGTTCTCTACATTTTCAGTATTAAATAGTGAAATAATAATCCTTATGTGCCCAATCCTGTCAATATATCCCTGGGCAGCTTCTCAAAGACTCCTTGAGTCTCAATCATCTATATTAATTTGCCAGTTCTAATTTTCTGGATAATTACTGCATATTTCAAGACCACTTCTGTTGTGATACTTAGCCAGATTTAATTCTTTCAGATACTTTATTTCTTAACCTATAATTTGACTTCCCTGAGAGTATTTGAAGATGGGTATGCATATTCAGTTTAGTCCTAAATTTTGGGATTGAATCATGCTCCAAGTCCTCTATCTCAATCAGGACTCCCTGTCCTGTCCCCTGAAGACTCTCTATTTGTGGACTAAATGTCCTTTCACAGGAGTAAGGACACTCTGTACATAATGGAGCCCAGGATCAGCTCTTGTGGGTGACAGAGTGCCATCTAAGCTTTCCAAATTAAGGTTTCCATTAATTTAAAACAGAATTTCTAATATGTTTTCACATTTTTTGTATGGTTTGCATTAATTAATTACATTTTACTTTTCTAAGTTGCAGGACAGGTGAAGAGACTCTAGTGTGATTACAATTATATGGGGGGTTTTGGTTTGTTTTTTGTTATTTTTTTTAAGGAAAAAGATAGAGACCTGTGATAAATGTTAGGAGACTGACCTATAACCACAGCAGGCAAACATTAATAATCAGTGTTTTGTGTGTTATCATCAGTCCAGCTGTTTTGCTAAAGATCTTGAGAAAACAGTGTGGGAACAGCCAGGACTGCAGTGCTTAGGCTGGAGCTGAAGGCTTAGGCTTGAAGGCTGGAGCTGAGGGGGAGGATTTGGACAGAATTCAGAGGACTTCACAGTCAGCATCATGAAGATAAACAGTTCTACATGGTGAAGAGTAAAGGGGGTAGAGCAGACATCACTATGCTTTTTCTGGCTTTGGTCAGTTCCCTAATATTTTATATTAAAGGGTTTTTTCTAGGTTTTGGGGGTTTTTTTAACTGATACTTTTCACCGTCTTTTTCCCCCATCATTTTCAATCCTGGTAAAAATATTATGGCATTTGCCTGTCTTTGTCTGAAAGATCATTTATTCTACTTTCTTACATTTTTTCTAATGTGACATAGTGCCTTGAGCTTAGGACATTAATGTGGTTCCAGATAATCTCCTGGTCTTGTTTGATACGTGATGGCTTAAAAGTACTCTTGATAAAGCAGAATATCACAGTATTAATGTGCAAAGTGAGGGTTATTCTCTTTCTCTACAACTGATGAATTCTTTGCATGGCTTAAAACAAATGGAGGAACAGATCATCTTACAGAAATAATGATCATCTTAGAAAAATGATCGGAAGAAATCAATATTTTCCTTCTCCTGACTTTCGTTCCTCCTTTTCTGAGTCTAGTTCATGAAGTAATGGAATATTAAAAATGCCTCAGATCACTTCTGAGGTGATAAATTTTGACACTCTCTCAAATATTGGTTTCATATATTTCCTTTTTGTTAGTCTTCTCGTGCCATATGTACTGCAATATACTCTCAATTTTTTCTTAGCTTAAAAGAAATGTTGCTTTCTTTTTCTACAAACAAAATCTTTTCAAACCATTTTAAATGTGATTTGAAGTATTTCTTGAGTTTTGCTGTTGCATCTCAGAGGAGTAGAACATATGTGGCAAGTTCTCCAGAAAGAACCTCTCAAAAGAACATATTAAAGATGAAATATAAGGATTTTTAGATCAAAAGGATAATGATTTTTTAAAATCTTTAGTATGTGATAAATTAATCAGAAGGTATTATAAAGATGTACAAACTTGCACAAGGAGGGAGAAGAGAAGGAAGACAGTGACTTTGAAATTAATGTAGACACAGACGTAAAGCCACTGTCAGAAGCTGGTTACAAACCAACAGAGCTGTAACATATGCACTCGTTGGAAATCTGTGGCACAGTGAGCACGGGGACAGAAATGCTGTGAGCTCAGACCCTGATCCATCAGCTCTGTGTGGTGTTTGCAGAGGGGCTGGGGTGCTGTGACACGGGCAGGGCTCAGGAGCCTTTGGTGCCTCTCTGGGCACCGTGGGCTGAGCTGGGGAGTCAGTTCTGCCTTCCCGTGATGGCTGCACACAGCACAAACCCAAAACCATGCCTAAAGCTGAAAGTAATCAGCTAGCATGCATCAGTATGAACCAAAGTTGTGTATTTCTGACAGGAATTCTAACAGACTTGACTCCATAACTGTGAAAAAAAAAAATGCTATTTAATAAAAACCCAACAGATTTTCAGAGCAACTAGACATATGTATCTAAAAGAAATGCTGGACCAAAACACCTCACACTATGATAATTTCAGATTTCATATGTGAGCATGTATATGAGTCATTCATGCTTCAAATGCAGTTGTGAATGCGTTTATCATTTGATTAGTTTTTGTTTTTTGCATTAGAATACAGTGAAACCTGTTCTAACAGATCAGCTGCAAGAAAAGCCAGCTGCAGGAAAGGAGAGGGTATTGGAGATATCAGACTCATAGATAAGGCATGCCTACATCCCCCCCAAAAAATACTGTAATTAAATATGTAGTCTTTATTACAGTCTATCTAATTTTTCAAGATCTATTTTACTTATTTATGCAAGGCTGAACTGCACAATTCTGTGAGCTGCTGTGATGCTTGTGTTGTAACAATAGGTTGTAATCAACTTTAGTACATCTCAACATTCAAAGGAATTCTTCAAGAATTAGAAACTAAAATCTTGTTTCTGTAGGTCCATGTAAGCTTTGCTGTAACAATTCTAATGGTATTTCAAAAAGGATTTTGAGAAATAATCAGAGAGCAACACCATTATTATGACTGACCAATATTAATGAAGGAAAGTTCTGGTTCAACTGCATAGAAACTGTGAATTTATGGCAACGCTACAAAAATCTGATGGTTGTAGGTCTGGAACCTGGAATAAGCTGCACAGCTCTAGCAGTGCTCAGTGTACCAGAGTGAAGTCCATACTCCATTTATTTGTGCCCAATAAAGCATTCACCAGTGTGGGAAATGGCTGCAGACCTGATATGGTTTGTATCCTGATGGTCTGAAAATGCTGACTTATCTTTTACAGAGTTTCAGAAGTCCGAGGCATGAAAATGTCAGAGACAATATATTTTATAGATTCTTTCTTATCTAATTGAAACATAAATTCCAGTAAGTGAATTGTGATAATTTTGTACAGGAGCTTCTAGGAAAGCTCCATCCCATTAGGTAAATGTGTTTTAGCTGCTGTTACTGAGGTGCTAATACAGAGCCATTGCCAAGCAGCCCTTTTTAGCAATAGCTAAAATAGCTAAATTTGCATGAACTTAGCTTAAACAGCTAAATTCATGTATGTTGAACAAGTGCTTGAATTCTGCTTCATAGCCTGGATCAAACACTTGGAAGAAAAATTATCTCATGGTAATTTTGTTACCTAAGGGTTGTTGGTGACATAGGTCTTTAACAGGCAGCACCTGAACTGTCCTCCCAGCAGGAGCCTGAATCACACCCGAGGTGTCTCGGGAGCCTCTGAGCACTGCTGCTGTCAGTGGGAGCTGGAATCACTGAGGGGCTCTGCCTTCCCTCTTTGACCTCCCCCTTGCTCAGTGTTTTCCTGGTTCTTGTCCTCCTCCCCCAAAAGCAAGGATCTCATCTGCTCCTCGTATAACACATGTTCCTTTTGACCATGATTCTCTGGACATCTTTGCTGCTCGTTTTGTTACTCTGACCTGTCAGATTTTGGTTCTCACAAGTTTCCCTGTGTCCTGTATGTCCATCTGTATCATAAGTCTGCTTTGGTCCCTGTGGGTTTATGTATTATTTACGTTCTTAATTGAACTACACTACAAAATGCTGCGGCCTTATTGCCGTTTGTGCTTCTTGCAAAGTTAGAATGTGAAAAACTGTTCCTGTGCTGCTGGCACTTTGTGCTGGAGTTATCCAGAGATCCTCTGGCAGAAGGCAGGCAGCCTGCCTGAGGGACACAGCAGCCTCTGCTTTGCCTGGGCTGTCCCAGGGCAAAAGAAAATAAAATAGCCTAAAACGCAGTTTTTAAAATAATTTATGCTAAATCTTGACAACTTTTATATATCCAGTTTCTGTCTATGGTGTCCAGAAAAGGGAGTGTGACAGGAATGGTGGCCAGGGATACAGGGGACAGTGCCACACAGAGCTTTCACTGTTTGAGGGGCACAGGTTGGGTTTGGGGCCAGGGCTGGGTTAGGAGCCAGGGCTGGGTTAAGAGTCCATCTCTCATTCAAAAGTGCTTTGATTAATGCTGTGATTGATACAGCAGGCAAGTGTTGTGGCAATAAATCATAGGACTTTGGTAATATACATAGGATTTGGGTGCTGAAACCTGGTTGGGTGTTCTGGAGGTTTTTTTTTTTGGATTTAGTTTTTGTTTTTTGTGGTTTTACCACTTGTGGATGTCTGCCATGCCCGTCACTGTTTCTCTGGTTTATTTTTGTCCAGTTCTGTTCTAAAGTGCACAGTCTGCCCCAGCTGGGGCTCCCTGGGATTTCAGCAGGCAGTGTGCTCGCCCTGTGAGCCGGAGCTGCCCCGTTCCTGCAGCAGCACTGCTGAGTTATCCCAGTGCCCCCGTGCCTGAGCAGGGGCCATTAGCCCATTGATTGCTGCTCCTGGCTGCTCTCCTGCCTCACACCAGGTCTGAAACAGATACTCGGTGACTTAGGAAGTAGATGCACAATCTGTACATTTATCAGTGGGAATGAAAGAATCGTTTTTGTTCAGACACAGGTGAGTTACTGCTTGTGTGGGTTTGAAGGCTACAGGCGAAAAAGATTTCCCTAGAAAATAACTAGACAGGAAAAATGAGCTGGGCTTCTGAGGATCTGAAATATAAAATATGCAAATTACAAAAATTTGGCATACTGTCAGACTTTTTCCCTTGATATACCGAATTTGTGTGACCCGCTCAGTCAAGCATCCTATTTGCAATAGATTTTCACAATGAAATTTGCAAGTGGCTTCCTTTTTTATTTTCTCTTCTTTCACTGTGAGCATTTTCTGACAGAAATTCCAAGTCCAGTTTGGAGCGTTATGTTATGCCTTAGACATCTGCCTCCCTAAAACTCGAGTGAAAATACAAGATGCCTATTTGAATAACACGGTGTCACCAACAGAGCCTGAAAGTGATGTGAGAGGTGATGGTGCTTCCTTATGCTTCTCTCATCACACATCATGTAGTACATTTGGGCACGTATGTGGGTAGCTCTTTGAAAAAGAATAATAAACAGGTCCACGATGTGATGTCAGATCTAGTTAATCAGTGTACTAGAAATACATTACCCCAAATCTTGGTTAGGAAAATAGTAATCAAAGTCTTGAGTTTCTTTTCATTTGGAGAGACAGATGGCATATCTGCTTAACGGCAAATATCCAAAAGAATTTTTTTTAAAATCCTATCTTTCAAAACATGGCAATCAGAATCATCTTGGAGAGGAACTATTAAATTTAATAAGCCATATGTTCAGTGAATTTACTTATTTTGTTCAAAGATGTCGACATAGAATTCACCTCTGTGTCCTTTTGTGTAAATTAACTGCCTTATACTATGCTACACAATTAAGGTATTTAACAGAGTTCCAAATGTGCAACATATTATTATCCAAGCACAGCTACTAGTTTTCTTGTTGCTGAAATAAATGCATTTAGGTGAACAGTCTGCAGTTTACTAGAATTCCCTCTGTGGAGTTCAGTGTGTTTGAAGATCAGATTGACTGGCAGCTTCCTTGGTATACATAAAACAGATCTAAAATTATTTCAAATAGAAATTCTCTGAGGATTCTATCATCTTTGCCGTTCTGTTGTACTGAAGATGCAGATGTGCCAGACTGTTCTGCAGGATTATAAATGCATTAGTGAAACCCTAATACACTCTCTAACAAATACATGCATTGCAAGAGGTTTTCTTAGCCATCTTGTACCCACTCATTTTATTTATTTCATGTAATTGGTATGTTGTTCTGCTTTTATAGCTTGTTAAAATGAGATGTGAAAATGGCTGTAGCTAATGGCTGCTGGAAATCTTTTCCCATGGTAGGAAGGAAAGAAAAAAAAAAAGGCATTGCAGATTTTAAAGCACAGAGCTCTCCTAGTGAGAAGCAAAGACTGAAAAAGATGGATATAATGCATTGCTGTGTGTGGTAGAAGTGAGTTTTAATCACCTTGGATACATAAATGAACATTGCAGAGGAATGGCCAAGCCTGTGGCAGGGGCAGGGGCACTGCCTGAGGCAGGGCTACTGTGGTGCTGCCACTGGCTGACAGCACACTCAGGTGGTGAAGGGCTTTTTCTTTCCTTCTGCAGAGGAAATGATACCAGAATCTGTGGAATGAGGTGTTCTGAATATCTTCCTTTGCAAAGTGCAGGACTTGGCTCCGAGAAACTTGGACAAAGTGAACTGTGGGCAGACATCAGCTCCTCCTTCCTGGAGTCAGGGCACTCCAGCCCACTGGGTGGAGATAATCTGATGTGTTTTTATTCTGATTCAGCTCTACACTGTTGAGTTCTGACCAGATAGAAATCCATGTGAAGGTCCAGTGTATACATCATCAGTTTTAAAGGAAAGTTTTCTTGTTTTTCGCCTGGACTGCACTACAGACACTGTCACATCATTTTATGTTATTTGAATTGCTGTCAGGAGAAGTGTACAGTCCGTCCTGTGGCTCTTAAACATTTAGTTTTTAAACTTTAGTGGCTTTAGGGAAAAAAAAATAATTAAATTATAGTGCTGCACACCATGATTTTAAATGGGTATTCCAGTCTTTAGCAGCACCTGGAACATGAAAGGATTTTAGCATCAGGATTTGGCCTGAGAAGGTGGAAGACAGTGGAGGAACCTTGGTACTTCTGTAGTCTTCTATATCACTGAGGGCATTGCACTGTCTCAAAGTGAATAATAAAATGAGCAAACTATCTTTATATTTCCACCTGATCTAAGAACCTGTTGTTTGTTCCATGGCGAGACATTAAATTGCAAATAGAAATAGGAACAAAATATCCTCTTAAAAAAAAACATGTCTTGCAGAGCACTTGTTTTCTGGCATATTATACTTGTTGTACAAGAAAAAAATTATTTGGATACTAAAAAAAGCAAAAAACTGAGAATTATTTTTCCATTATTAAAACATTTTAAAAGCTGCTGGGAAAGGTCTTGAATTTTGTTCTATGTATCCATATCCATTTAAAAATAAAAAAATCATTTCAATGTAGCAGTAGATTTCCATACAATAGCATGGCTCTTGCTAGATGTGTTGCAGAGAATGATCAACTGTTGTGTGCCCGTTCTCGTGTAAAATATTGGTAAGATGAAGTATGTCAAACACATTTATCTGCTGCAAATCAGTTTGTCTCAGAAAAGACTCAGTTAAATTATATGGAGCCTAATTTTTCTACTGATACACCTTCTGAATTTTATCTGATATACTGTGTTTTTCTTCCCCAACAGGTCAAATGAATCATCCTTTACTTTCTCTTTTAGAACAGACAGTAAAAGTAAATTCAGCACATGCCATTTGTGTATAACTGGCATGATTTACTGCACGGCTGAATATAAAATCATAAAACTTACAGGACATGGTTAATACATAACCATCAAAATAACAGAGTGCAATTCTAAATTTATGAGGCTGAACTTAACACTGAATATCAAATAAGAACCACATTGATTTCTGTAGCGCATGGCTTAAAAACACATTAGGTGGCATAACTGCAAGACAGTACATTGATTTAAGCGTAAAATGCATAGCACTCAATACTTCACCACCTAACGTTTCCCAGTAATGAACAAAGCTGTTGTATATTGATGAAAGGAAAATTATTTGTTTTGTTAGATTATGGTGCTCAAGCAGATGCCTTGCTTTTAGACTGGGTTGGCATAATTGGAATCACTCTTAGTAACAAATGACGTTGGACACCTGAAAGGGAGGGTGCACGGTGAGCTCTGCATAATGCTTTAAGAAATATGTATTTAGTCTGGACTTAATATGAGCCTGAATTCAGGCGCCCTCATTTCAGGGAGGCTACTTTGGCAGGTACAGAAGATTAATTGCATTTTGGAGGCCTCTAATTGCCTTTAAAATGTTAAACATTTGCCTTCCTGAATCATGGCCAGAGAGTAAGTCTATAAATCTCCATCACACTTCCTCACTGAGTTTTGCCAAAATTAACTCTATTTACATCAGGAAACACACTTTTTGCCATATTTTAGGTGCCAATACACAAACTGCCTCAGCAAGTGAAGAGTTTCATTGACTTTAGTCTAAGGTCCCCAAAACATAAATTGAATAGACATTGACATTTCATCTAGATTTAGTCTTAAGTAGAAAAATTCTGTGTGGGGGTTGAAATTGGGTCTTTTGAACATGATTTCCTCACAATGCACCGTTTCCAGGGTGGCATCCTTGTCCTTTTTAATGCTCCAAAGGGGACCTGCAGCTGTAGCTTCAGGTGATGTGATCCCTGGGCTGTGCTGGGAGAGGGAGCAGCCAGGAGCTGCGCAGCGAGCTCTGCCCTTGGTGCCTCAGGTGACAGTGCTGCTCATCAGCCTGTGGGAACAGGGCAGCAGAAACACCTTGGTCCTGAAGTCTGGGAACACAGGATTCGCCTCTGAATGTCCTGGAGGTTCAGGAATCTGGGCAGGGGTCTCAGAGACCCTGGCACACAGCCCCAAACACCTGTGGTTTTGATTTTAGCCCATGGGAACGATTGCCAACCTTAAAAGAAGAAATACAAGTCACAGGAGTTTAAATAGAGCATTAGTGAGTTTGTCACAGGGTGTAAAAATAGTTTTTGAGTTTGGTACAGGGGGGTGAGAGAATTCTAAGATGGAGGAACCTCGTGGTTTTTAGGTTTCTTCCTTCTTCTTCTTCCATCTCCATCTTCTTGGTGATGGGGACATGAGTGATTGGTTTAGGGTAAAATGTGACGGTCTGATGTGGAGAATAGGTATTGGAAATAATTAGTAAATAATGTGTACGTAGCTTATAGTATAAAAGATAAACACCACCTCTGAGGGTGGGAGAAGGCCTTCGACTGTCTTGCTAGAAGGAGCTCGGCAGGGCACAGAAAGAATGTTTTAGATAAGAGAAAATAAACAACCTTGAACACGAGACCTGAGGAGTTTCTGCTTCTTTCGCCCATCTCTCGCTGAGGTGAAAAGAATCTCTGCATTGTCAGAATCTCTGCAATATAGCAGAGACAGAGACAATTCCGACACTGAAGGACGTGAGGTATTTAGAAGATACAGATCTGTCTGTTAGCTCCAGCTGTGCCCAGACCCCATTGGTGTGTTTGGGATTTGTCGTGTGGCCACTCCCGTGTTCGGTCTGTGCCCTTTGGGGGGTGAGCATTTCGTGCAGATAGCAGCTCCAAGTCTGTGTTACACATTCCAAACATTCACAGGGTGCTACGTCGATTGTGAGTGCTTTAGAAGACAAATTGGATGCAGTTGTGTTCTAGTCTTGCTTACCTTTTGGGTTACTTTTTTTTAATCCTGCAAAGTTTAAGTATTAGTCTTCGTGACATGCAAAACGATCTGAGGTGTTGGAGAATAATGTTTTAATCATCATTGACATTTTCAGAGAAGATTAAAATTTAGTAAAATTAATTGTCCATTTTTGAATGGCTCACTTTGCAGTTAATCACACACCTTTAGTTTCCACTGCAGATGGATATTTCTTTCCTGCAGTGTTTTTTTACCTTGAAATTCACCTGTAATTATGATAATTGATTAAGTTGTTGGTTGTAATTTTTTCTTCAAAGTAATGGAATGTAATTTTAAGTTATGTTTAGTGTGAAATAAACTGCTTTTATAATCTTGTTGAAAGAACCTTTTCTAAATCTGTACAAATATTTTTTCTTTCCCTTTTAAAGGAAAATCTCCTACATACTAAAAGAATATAACTTACTGGGGTTATATTTAATGGCAAGTATAGAATACATTGTTTTCACTGCTGTGTATCTCTAGTAATATAATTTGAAGTGCTAGGGCCCTTTGCATCCATTTCTGAATCTATTATTAGTTGATTAAATTAACTGGCTGGATCAGTACAGTGAGAAGAGACACAGTAATGATATTACAGAATTAGTATGCTATGATGAATTGTCAGGAAAAGTAACTGTGACAGCCCTGTGGCCATATGCACTTAGCCATGCAATTTATAGTCATTTGAAAAGCCAAGGACTTTTCAGTTTTGGTTAGGAAATTTGTTCTTGCTTTTGACAGAAGTTGAGGGATATGTGTGTCTTGAACAAGAGGGGGTTTACAGTGCCAGCGTGAAAAGAAACCAAAGGCCCTCCTCAACTGCTAGCATTTGGGTAATTTACAAAGAACAAGCTTCAAAAAAGGATGATTTTATTGTAGCTGTGCCAGTTCTTTTAAATAGATTATAATATTATAGTGCATAGCATATAATAGTGTGGTTCCTTTACAGTTGTATAAAATAGTATTGCTTAGGGTAAGGTAAAAGTGAATGCGATCTTGTATCACAATTTCAGTAGTTATGGAGCACCACAAATTTTGGTACAGCAGCAGTAGGGCCTTTTTAGGAGGACAGTAAATACAGCTGGGTTTTATTCTTGTAACTGATTTGAAGCTATTTAAAATGCCTTATTTTGCCTCTATGCAAGTATTTGTAAGTAAAATAAAGATTGCCAAACACCATCAAAATTACTGGTAGTTACAGTAGGTAATCAGCATATAAGAGCTGAAACATAGCCAATGCTGTAGCAACTCCCACTCTTTCCAGCTTGCTCTGCTTAGTTGCTGGACACTTGGAATTTAAATTTAAAATCTTGCCATTTTCACATTTACTGTATTGTGGGCTGGCGCTCTCTGTAATATTCTTAATCATTAAAGCCAATTACACAAATGTATTTTCAGAGTAGTAACAGGCAGAGGCTGAATATAAAAGACAAAAGGCAGTAGATTGTTTAGTTATAACTCATTGTTTCTGTGAGCCAAATAATCTGTATCAGTGGTACTTGGATCTGTAATCTTTGCTGAACATCAGACTGAAATTCTTGTTGAACTTTGTGGAGTGTTAGGTAATTTTTCTTAATATTGGTTGTTAGTTCAAACTTTTGTAAAGAAAAGGAAAATACGAAATAGGTTTTTAGTAGTTAAATGATAGGATGTATAAGGAAATCTTAATCTTATAAGAAACCACAAGTGTTGATCCTCCTGGGACCTCTTCCTGGTCCGTAGGTGCTGGAGCTGATCCTTCAGCCTGCTCTGTTTGCTTCTGGGGCCCTGAGGGCAGAACTGCCTCTGTCCCTGTGTCTGCTCCAGCAGATTTTCCCTAGCGCACATTGCTTTAAGCTTTGGGAGGAAATACAATTTCTCATGGTCATAAAATAATCTCACTTTCTAATTTTGATTAGAGAAACATTTTCCTAGCTGCAGTTTGAGGCCAGCCTCTAAAGGTTACTTGGTCCATGGGTCTGACATGTCATTTTATTCATGATCTGATCAATTCCACTCCTCTCCTCCTCTACTTTGCTTTCTTCATCGTTAGAAAGTCTCTCTTAATGTTTGAATCTCTTCCACCACAGTTGAGGCCCACTCTTTATTGTTTGTTTTATAATGGAGAATGGATTTTTCTGCTGTTTAAAATCTTCTCTCTTAATTTAATTATTAGATTTATTTATAATCTTGTGTTTGAGTTATATTAAATCTTCAGAGTTAATACACTAAACAAAACATGTAGCATTAATACATTCACAAAAAATAAGGTCTCAGCGCTGTTTTCAGTGACAAGAACTGGCAGCAGTTTTGTTATTTTACTGGTAGAAGTCTTGCTATTAATAAAGAGTTAAATAGTCCTGTTAATGCTGGTGTTAAGTAAGAAAACCATTTCTACAGTTCCTCAGTTTAAGCAAATAATACCTTGATTTCAAAGTAAAATATATCTCAAACACTCAAAAAAATTAAGCGTCAGTAGCTTAAATACTTAATTTTGTAGACTCAGATAAAGGTATTTTTCAAGTAACAAAATGTATTGTTAGGTCTCTGTATTTGTATGGGCTGGCCTGAACAGAATCTTCCTTGAAGTTGTAACCTAATACTGATAGTGGTGGTTGCTGGGGTTTTGCCTTTACCTTTATCATAGATCTATTTAAACCCATAGTCTGGTAAGGTAATACTTCCACAATTACTGCATTTAACTCTTCAGATATTGATCAGCCCATGTTTCAGTGAGATTTTGGCTTGGTCTCATGCTTTATTTTTGCACTGTGTGAGCTCTGTTCTGCTGCCTGCATGCAGCCTCTGTAATAAACACTGCAGTCATATAGTAATTTCCTAATCTTCCTGATCTGTGTATCCATAACAATTAGTACCAAGTTACTCTCATGCTTATTTGCAGCAGTAAGCTCTGAGTGTTAGGAATAAACCCTAACCAGCCAACAAAAATACAAACCAAAACAAAACCCCTCTCCCCCCACACTGCAGTATAACAGGCAAGGTAGTATTTCTTTTGAGTAGTTCTTTTTTTGCCACATTTACAGTATCATTATTTTAAAATACTTTTCTTGGTGTTACTATAGAAGCAGCTTCTCAGAATAGATGATCAAAAGTTGCCCTTGCAGGCTGCTGTTGGTTTCAGTGGGCGTTAGTGAGTGTAAGGCTGCAGCCAAAATTTAAGCTAAGTAAAATTGAAGGGAGGTCCGAGATGAAAATAATTTTATTTTTTATTTGCCCTGCTTTTCATGGCAAGGAGTTTTTACAGTTAGTAAAAAGTTAGGTGTTTGATTACAGTTAGGTGTTTGATTTGGGGTCGTGTTACGCTTGAGTAGACTGAAATGATTAAACTTTGGTTCTGATCTCTGATTCACCCAATATAGAGGCAGATAAGCTTTTAAGATCTTGATCTGAGTGTGCACACAGAGCTGCTTGGTCCCTTTTGTAGTGTGTAGTCAGACTTTATTGTGTTTGTGTTTGGCAGTAACTTTTCATAGACAGAGAGCACCATCTAGGAAAGAGCAAAACATTATTTTATTTAGAAAGAAAGCAAAGAAGAGCTTTGTTAGTAGAAGCTGTTTGGAATATGGACAGTGCACATCAGGAAGCTGTGGTCCTGTGACAGGCATCTGCTCCCTCCAGATGGATTTCAGGTGCCATGACCCAGCAAAGAGCCTCTCAGCTCTCCAGTGCCTGGACCACTGTGCTAAACACTCCTCAGAAATAACAGCGAGTTCAGGATGCTCTGAAAAAATATTGCCCAGGATATTTTGTCACCGTGTTCTGTATTTGGAATCTAAAGAGCACTTAAACCTGAGCGGGCTGATGATAGCTGCTCTGAAGAGCCCACTCTTGCTGCCCGTGGAAATGAATGCCTTTGATGTCCGTGCACTGCAGAGAAACGCAGTAAGCAGCTAAATGCCTTAATGCATTCTGCCACCGAGCGATCTGAAAGCTTCCATGTGCAGTGTGGAGCTTGTGCAGGAAGGTTTTCACTGTCAGCAAAGCAAAATGAATGCCTTTAGCTTTAAAGTTTAAATGCCTTGCTCAGCAGGGAGCCCAGAGAGATTTGTTCAACTGAAATGAGCTTATAATAAGGCTTTCATCCTAAGATAAGTAAGGACAACATTCAGTAGCTCTGTACTCCCTCACCAGAAAATACAAATAGCTTTCTCTATGTGTTATGATGCTGTTATTGCCTTTCATGTGATATGTTGCAATTCATGCTAATAGACATTTTCCATCGTGGGCTGCGGTAACGCCATGTTGTAACTACATAACGTTTAGAAGTTCAAGAAAATAAGAGTTGCAGCTCACATATTAATTGATTTGTTTATTTTACCCCCCAGAAATGAGCGCTAGGATAATATCTGCGGAAGGATTTGCAGTAGCAAGGTGTTTTAAACCATTTAATTGTGCTCAAACTTTACAGAGGTTCAAGATGCATTTAGAGAGATTCATAGCAAAAGAAAATCCATCAGTGGCTAACAGACATGAAATACCACTCCTGTCTTAGGCAGTCCCAGAGTTGCAGATTGCTTGAGGCTGAGTGTGTGGGAGCTGTCCCTGTGCTTGGTGCTGCTGGAGATAAGGAGCTGGCCAGGGTGGACCATTTCTCTGACCCGCTGTGGCTGTTTGTATCCTCACTCCTGTGTCTGCTGATTTTCTTGCCCCACCCCAGTCATAATTATTCCTTCTGCAATCAAGAGGCACTGTTTGATCTGCAGGTTTCAGTTGGGATCATTAAAATAGCACTTATGGCTCGGGCCTCTGTCCACTCCTGTTCTGCGTGTGGTGTTTGTTGCAGGGTTTCTGAGTCCCTAATAAGCTGTTAACAAGCTGTCAATTATAGTGCTCATGCAAATTAGTGGAACAGACAGTGAGGGGCTGATGTGTACAGTATGCTATCTCAGAGGAGGTAAACTAAACCCTTCTAATTTTCATCACTGTCCTTGCAAAGCCATCTTCATAACAGCTATAGAACATTCATCTTGTCTTTTCCTTTTTATCATGTTTACAAATTGAATATAGTAGTTAAATATCAATTATTACAGGTCATATTTTGTGTTAAATACCAGGCGTCTAAAAATAGAACAATGACATTTAGATCCCAAGGACTTCAATGAATCTGTCTTCATGCTGGTTTAAATGTCTTATTTACAATTTTCTGGATTTCTAGATTCAACAGAATCATCCTGCTTTTATTTCCATCTCTACCTTTGTATTTCCTATTCACTTGTTTTCAATATATCACATTTTTGCTTGAAAATCCATTATTTCTCGGACTCTTTTTAACTCTTCCCCAAGGACTGTAAGCCAGGTATAATTCTCTGTATACCCGTCATCAAAACTTCTCTGCTTTTTTTTTTTTTTTTCCTAAGTAATTCTCAGAAATGAAGTCTCATCGCTCATACTCCTTATCTTGGTCAGGGCTCCCTCAGGAGCATACCATAAACCTAATCTCTTTCAAATTCTCCATCAAAATATCAACATAAATTTATTTGTGTCCCCCTTGGTATCCATTAACTCTTGGAATACTCACCCGATGTCATTTCATACCCTGTGTTACTCCACTTGCCTGTGTAAGCACAGATCATTTTGACCTTACTAGTTCCAGTTAAAATTCAAATGCTTCTGGTTTGTGCTTAGCACTGCAATTTTTTATTTTTTTTTCATCTGTGTTGAGGAAGTGGAACAAAGTAGCAATTGGTTGACTTTGCTGTTTGACCGGTGAAAGTGAAATTACTGATGGAGTACAAGTATCCAACATGTGACTGTGATGTTTGGCAAGATTTCTATTTAATAAAAACGACTGGAAGATTTTAAAGGGAGTCACATAGAAAAAAACCCCTACTTTTCTGGTGAATTTTAAAGCTAAAATGATCATCAAAAGACTCCTCGTTTGTGAATTCCTCTTAAGTACATGTGTAATCATAACTGAGGAGGGGAAAAGGTAGGTAACCTGGGATACAGTTGTGAGTGGAATTAAGTCCATGCCTGATTGTTCTCATCTCAAGTGGAAGTGTAAAAATTTTAGGCACTTGGCACTTCACAGACAATTATGTTTTATGAGGGACTGCATAAATAAATCAGATTTCAAAAGGCACAGTTCTATTCTGGCTTTGAAAGGTCCTTTTGAACAGCCAGTTCTATTTGTGGCCTCATACTGGAGCTATGCAGATCCATTTTTTAGTTATGCTTTAAAAAGGCAATTGGTGAACTGGGCTTTAGTCTGTGTTAGGGAACCACAGAGCATTTTAGTGGGGAGGAAGGGCTGGAGATCATCTGGAGGTCACTGTCTTCTTCAGAAAGTTCTTTTTTCCTCCTGCCACACGTTCCCCAGCACTGGACAGACTGACTGAGCCTCCAGCACAGGGGCTGCAGTGCAAAGGCCTTGGCACCTCAGTGACAGAATCATCTGGTCACCTTGCCTCAAACCCACAACAGCTGTAGGACAGCTGGATCAGAGTGGAGTCATCTTCCAGCATGTAGTATTTGGCTCTTGAATTTCAAATATTTGAACCCAATCTTAGGAGTGCATAGGCATTAATTTAACTAGAGTTAAATACTCTTAACTGAGTATTCTGCAGAAATTGAGTGGGTTATGTGCCTGCCGACTTGATTCTGCTGCATTAATATCAAGGACTGTTTTTCTTCTGTGAGCTGAATGGAATCAGGATCAAGAGCTAAGTAAAGTTAAACAGGCATTCATATTCATTCAGGAGCAGTACAAAGTATGCATTCAACTTGGTGCCATAATTTTCGTGTGATATCTGGTAAGCTTATTACTTAGCAAAAGCTATTAGATGAAGTTAGGCTCACAATTACAAGGAGACCCAATCAGGCTTTTGCTTCACAGAGCATGGATGACTGTAGGAAGCTGATTAGGATATTTGTAGGATATTAGTGGGAGGCTAAGGAGTTGTCATTCCCTTTTCTGAAAAGATGGATTTATTCAAAAAGCTATCTAATTGGATAGATAATTGATTAACTGAGAAATTATATTTTCAGAAAAAGCTGTCACCAGTCTGATAAAAACTTGTCCTTTGCAGATTTTTGGAATATAGGGGCAGATGTTTTCCAGTCATCATTTCCCAGCTGGAAGTCTAAGAAACAAAAGAGTTGTAAGAGCATCATACTGTCAGGATGTGTTCAAAATGACTTTTTTTTTTTTTTTTTAAATAGTCAACAACAACTGGCTGCAGCATCTGGCATTACTGTAGAGTTTTAGAATTGTTAATTCTACCAACTTTAGGTTGGAATAGCATTACAGACTGAAAACAACACAGTTTCTCATTGCTTTTCATTTCTCTTGGAAACTTGTTTCATTGGTTCCAACTTTGCATTTTGTAGTTAAAACAAGAGCCTTAGAGTTACTGATTAAATGCTTTGGGGCAACTGAAGCAGCCAGGTGTGGTGCTGGCATTGTTTGTGTGGGAGTGGGCAGCAGGAATTCAGTGTCTCCTGTCGGGAGCTGCTGTGGGATCTCTTTGCAGCTCTTTGCCCTTGGCTCACAGCAGTGCAGGACTCCTGCTCACAGCAGGGACACCTTCAGCTTCCCCTGGTGCAGTGTTCTCTGAACATCTCAAAAGGCTTCCTTCAATTCTCATGACCAGGAGGTTTGGGGTGGGACGTGTGTTTGGATTTTAGGGTGCTGATTTCAAAGGTTTCTGACCCTGTGTGTAATGCACGACACACTAGGATTCAGTCTATGACTGGTAGGCCTTCTAGTACTTCACAAAAAAAAGAACTAAATAATACTTTTCTGGGGCATTCCACTTTTCTTTTGAGTAATCTGGCCTCAAGTCCTGTTTATGATGAGTCTTCTTATGTTCTATGATGATGTTCTATGTTGCTGTGGTACCTGGCTGCTGTTCATGCATACACTAATCCCCATTTCACATCCAGCCATCAAATGTGTGTATAGTTCAAGGCACAAATTGAAAGGCCAAATTTGAAAGTTTGGTTTGGTTTGGTTTTTTTCCTCTTGTTAAACTGTCAGAGTTAATTTAAAATTTCACGCACAGAGTCTGAATGCCTTGCTGTAAATCAAAAATAGCTGCGTTCAAATGAGCAAAGTTGTGAATGGAGATTAAGATAAGTAATAGAAAACATACAGAATGTTCTGAAAAAATGAATGTTATAGAATCTCCCTCTGATTTTGTGCAGAAAAGTACTTAGCTCTAAAGACATTAAGAAAAAAAAGACAGAGTTAACTTGGCAACAGCTGGGGGTTTTACATGTTTTACACTTCTTGAACATGGACTAAATCAGCTGTGGTAAACATACTTATTAGTATTCAATTTATTTCCCAGTGTCTTGAAGGAACCATGCTAATGTTTGGACTCCTTAGTTTGTTTTGATTTCATAGCAGGAAATTGTATCCACGTAAGTGAGCATGCACTGAACAGCAATAAATCATTATTTCTCAGATGACCAATATCAGCAGGAATCTCATACACTTCCCTGCTGGAGTTGATTTCTAAATTCATTGAATAATTATTGGTGCTGCTTTTCATATGTGACAAACATTCTTCTCTCTGATTCTTTTAAGTCTTACAGCGATGTTCCCACACAGCCCAACATGCAGGGATTCTTATTTTTGGGATGTGGTAAAAGGAAGAATAAGGAACCTACATACATTTTAAAATCACATCTTATGATGTACTGGGAACTTTGTACTATGCAGTTTAAGAAAAAAAAATAAATCTGACTCAGATTATTTTAATAACTTTTTAAATGTGGTTTATCAAAATGCAGATATTTGATTGAAATATTATTGTTCATGTAATATCGTGAACTATTTCTGCCACAAAAAAGAGTGTTGTCAATTTTAAATTACCATAACAAAAATGCAGTGGTACAGGGTAAAGTGTCTCTACTGAATGCAAAATTCGGTGAAGCTCCCAAGGTTTTAGCAATAATTATGCAGATGGGAATGATCAATGGCTGTACGAAACTTTATCTTTTGCTGTAGATCTAACACCAATTGTATCAGTGCCTTTTGGAGAACAGCAATTGTTTTTATGATCCGGATCAGAAAAGCAATCTGGATTGCAGCTGGGCTGTGTGAAGGTGGGATTATGTGCACAGAGCAGGGGTGGGGAACTGGGGGGCTCTGGAGCTGGGGCTGAGGAGGCTGAGCTCACCCAGACCTCAGGGGTGTTCTTCCACTTGTCACCCAGCAGCACTGATCTGCTGCCAGCTGGAACTGGGGAACAGTGATTGGTTCTCAAAATAAAATTAAAAGGACAGTTCTTCACAATTTTAAAATAGATCTATTATAAGTCTTAGTTAAGTCCATAACAACTTTCCCTGACAGAACAGTGCAACAAATTACTGTTTCATTAATCAAAGGGTTAATTGAATTTTTAAATAAAACACTGCAGAAGTTCTTTATGGAAGTGAGACATCAATTCACTAGAGGGGAGAAATCCTTTAATAGCCTGTAATTTAAATAGTTTTCCACCAAAATGAATTTATTGGGTATTGATTGGCTCCCAACTCAGTTTTAATACTGATTAAATATTACAACTTCATTTCAACACATCTGCTAGCTCCTTTTTTTTCCTTTCCCTCTTTTTATTTTTTCCTCTTGTCATATGAAAACCTGGGTAATTGGGTTCAATTAATTTTAGAAGTCATGTTTAGGATAAGATAGGTTCAGTAAGAAAAGCCAGTCAGTTTGCAATGACCTCCCTCTCTTCCTTGTGAAATATTGTTCCTTTCTTAGCCCGTGGCTTATGCCTTCCAACCAGAGTGAACAATTCTTCAAAGCTTCCCTCCTCTGGAAGCTGCTTCACTTAAAACAATCCCATGTTTTCCCTTGCATTTACCATGTTATCTTTTGCTTCTCTCAGAGCGAAATCCTTTGAAACCAAAGCAAAGTTTAATTTTCCCAGGGCTTTTAACTGTTGTACATTTCATGATTTTAAATTGGCTTCTATAAACGGAAATGTTGTGGAGTTGATTTACCTTCAGTTAATGTGTTGCCCTCCTGAATGACAGGGGTGGAATATTTCAGACAGTGCTGATTCCTGGGTTTTTTCCCCTCTCTCTATGGCCTGTGTTGCTGGCATCATCTGTCTACGTGCAGCTAATTCATCAAAAATAGCAGAAATAAATCTTATTTTATTTCTCAGATTATTTAGTGAATTTCCGGATGACTTTTTAGTCACTCTTTGGGAATGAGGAGAGAAAAGAGAAGGTATATACGTATATATGTTACACACCCCATCCCTGTCAGCCTCAGGCAAGTTGTATCAATTAGAAAACCTGACACTTGGCTTTGCCCTGGTGTCTCCTGAAGCAGTGATGCCTGCAGTGCTCCGGAGGGGTTGGTCCCTCTCTGCAGGAGCTGGGGAGCTGAGGTCTAAGGAAGGCAGTGATGGGGCTGCTCTTGGCGAGCTGTGTGAGAAATGAGATTGAGGTGGAGCTCTGAGGGCTTTGGTCAGGCTGGGGAACCATCCTGGCACAGAATATGTGTCTGCTTCCTCAGGCTTCCTTTGTGCTGTTGCAGCCTCATTTGAAGCACTGCATTGGCTGTATTATGATGGAACTGAATTTTTCTTTTTTTTTTTTTAATCATCTGTAGAAGACATGGAAGTATTTATTAAGAAAAGCTGTAATTATTAAAACATTAATTAAATCACAGTTATGAGTATTTGCATTTGATGGTCTGTTAGGTTAATAATGACTCAGAAAGAATGTTGTTGTTTGTTCCTTGAGCATTCAGCATAATGGGATTTTTTTTTCTTCAGCTATTCAGACTCCACTTTTCATATTGGAGGGTGGTTAAGGCTTGTGGCACAGGTAAAATAACTCCTCAGTGGACACTGTGACATAAGTTTTATTCCCACAAATGATTGACCCTGTCAGGCTGGCTCAGTGCTGCAGTCCCCCGAAATGCTGTGCCTGGAGAGGTGGCCAGTGGTGCCCACATCCCCTCTCTGGGCTGGCTGGGTAGGTGACGAGGCAGCTGACAAAGCCCAGAGCCAAAGTCATGGTTGAGAGGGTCAGGTTCAGTGCTGGGCTCTGGTGAGCAGCAGTGTTTGACACCTTTTAGCACTGTCATTCTGTGTGACTGTCTGTTCAACAAAATACTCTGGGGTCTGGGTAATTTATGGAAGTTAAGCTTCTGGTTGTGATCACAAAGAGGTTTTTAAATGCCCACTTTTTAGTACAGGTATGCAGGAAGGTTTTAAAAGTCTTCAGATATGTGCAACGTGCATCTGCTTCTGCCCACAGTACGTTGGTGACCCCATGCTGTGAGAAACTCGTAACTGTAATTTTGAATAGATATAATTAAAGTATCCACAATTCAAAGAAAATTAGCTTTTACAACTTATACCTATGCATTTTTTGTTGCTTTTTTTGCCTACGTTTACATGACTTTGCATTTCTCTTTTCCATGTAATATTATACATCTAAATGATGTGTTGGAAAGAGCTCTGAAATAAAAGGTTACCACAGCTTCCAGCACCCTACAAGTGTCCCTAAAGAGAGCCACTCCTCCCAGTCAAGGTCTGCTGCTCCTTATGCCTTTGGCCTCACAGTCATTGATAAAAATTTGCAGGGTTTTTGTTTCATTTTTATGAGGGAATGAATATTTACATTCTCCTTTCTTTCATGCAGGCAGATAAACAGGCAGAATGGCATTTCTTATCTCCTTTACATAGCGCCGTATTGCAGACACTCAGTGTTCCTGGGATGTTCAGGTTTGTGATACTTTTGGAAATAAATTTGGCAGCATTTCTTCGTACATCTTTTCCAGTAACAGCTGCAGCTTCTTTGCCTGTTGTGTTTTCCTTCTGTGATGGGTTGCAGTCAAGTGTAGTTATGGGAGATGGCTGCTTCCGCTTGTAAGTGTCGAAGCCAAGCAAGTTTTGGCTAAGTTTTTGCTCTTCTTTCTTCTTTCTCTTTTCTTGTCATTCTCTCCTCTCTGGTATTTTGGCAGTGTGCTGTGGAAGCAGTAGCTTCAGCAAATTTGCTACAGGGGAAAAGGCAGAAGCTGCCATCACTGAGTATTGCGTAGTTAATACTGATGGACCTTTTCTGACAGTAAAGAGCATTTCAGGTGCTAAATCTGCTCTGCAATTTTAGAAATATTTGTGGTTTGCATGGATGCTGAGGGTCTTTTTCATACCCTGCTTTCTGAAGGAAGGCTGGGGGCCATATGGTGGATGCAGAACGATGGGACCTGTCAGATCAGTGTGTTTGGCAGGTTCCTTTCCCCACAGGGTGCCACATTCCCTGGAAGGAGAGGGAGTCAGGAGCGAGTGTGGCTGTGCTGAAGGCTGCAGGTGGAGCCCAGATCCTTCCTGGTGGGGACAGGAGCTGCTGAGCTGAGTGCCTGAGCTCAGCATGGACCGTGGGATCCAGTGACCTTGAGGAGGTGCAGGGGTTTGATGGTGGTGCCTGACATTCAGGGCAGTGTCAAGGCTGAAGGCAGGCACTGCTCAGATGGTGGCTGCAGTCCCTGCTAGAAAGGATGCTTAACTCAAAATGTAATATCTGTTGCTTTTAGCTCTGGGTGTGTGTTAATCAGCCATGTGTGTAAACCAGGATGGTGACCTTCACAAAACCCTCGGCCATTAGTTAATTCAAACAAACTAAATGTTTGACCACTCACAAATACCACAGAGGTTGAATGGGTGAAAAGGAAGGAGATTAGAAGCTTTATGTTTATACAGAAATCACAAAGTTTAGAATTGTAATGGTATTCAAATGATTTATTTACATCCAGATGGAAAGATAGTTCTTTATTATGCATATACTGTGACATAGCAATGTATGCACAAAGGCACAGGTGTGACAGGTAACACCAGGTTCATAGGGTTTGTAATTGCTGGGGGTCTGTTGGTTTTGGAATTGTATTTTCTCACTTAAAATATATATAATAATAATAATGTATTTATCAGTTACAAGAGTGCCTTCATCATGCTACATTTTTTAATCCAAGAATTAAGAAATCCAGGCAAATTTTTTCTGTTGCTTATCTAGTACATTTACTATGTATATATATATATATATTTAAATGTACTGTACAAGCAGAAAGAAGTCAAGCTCACCTTCTGGTTCAGATTTAATGGTTTACGTCAAGGTAAAATTTTCACAGTACTTAAGTGAGATTTTTTACATGCCATCAGATGCAGACAGGAATTTCAGACTCCCACTAAAATTGATCTGTTTCCAGAATGAACATTGCCAAATCATGTAGGTGCTTCAGAGCATTTTACCCTGTTCCTTTCCATACTTCATTGTTTGTGTGCAGTGACTTGCTTGAATAAATCTATTTTTGTGAATTCTTTTTTCCAGAAAGATCTCTGTCAGAGGTCTCTCTCTTGACCTGTACCATTATTCCATATTGTCTCCCCTCTTCCCTGCATAACCTAAATGGGGAACACCTCCCCAAAACCGTGTCTCCAAAGCAGTTTGGATCTATCCAAGCAGCCCTTCTTCCCTGTGTAAGCTCTCCCATTTTTAACCCATCTCTCAAATGGGGCAGACTAGCAGAGTCCCCTTTTTCTCTGCTCTGCTCAGGGTCTCAGCTCTCTCTCTGAGCAGCCAGGCTGAGCTGGAGCCCTGGATCTGCTCCCTCCCTGCAGGCAGCCCCTGGGGCATCCCAGGGTGAGTGGAGGATTGCCCTGGGCTTGGCTCACACAGGCTGCGTTTGTCCAGGGTGGAAGGGCAGGAGATTCTGCTGCCAGCCCTCATGGCAAACCTCGTGGGAGGCAGAGGCTGGGGGGCATTGGTCTTTTCTCACAGGCTTTTTAATCTGTGCAGGTGTTACCCTGCCCAGTGCCTGGGAAAAGGCTGCACACTGCAGGTGACAGTGGTGAAGACAAACTAAATTTAAAATAGCAGCTTCCTTTTACCTGCGTCACTTGGGAAGATTTTGGCAATGTAGATTATGTGATTAGATAGTGGCTTGTAGTATTTCTTTTTTCTAGGGTCCAGCCTAGTGTTAAAAATTTTTCCCTGATGTCCTCTTACTTCTGCCATTTTTATTCAAGTAATTCAATTAATTAAATAAATTGTACTTCTTAAACAGAATTTTTCAGATTAACAGTCCTCTGCAACTAAATTTTAATAAACATTAAAACTAAATATCTTCTGGCTTCACAAAACTAGAAGCCTGATGATAAGCTAGTATCTTGAAAAGCCTCACAGTATTTAGGAGGCCTTACATTTTTAGCAAGCTCTTTTCACTATAATCGGTAAGCTGCATTCTGCCTTTGATTTACTTGCTCTAACTACATTGATTTCCGTAGCCTAATATATATTTAATTTGTAGGGATGTGATTGCAACTAATATTACAGGGCTTTTAAAGGACAATAAATTCCAGACTATGTTTTATAGATTTTTTTATTATTTTTTTCTACTCCAAATATTTTAACCACTGAAGAAGGCATAATTTATCTCGTTGTTAGATTCCCATGCATTTTTTATTTATTACAACTTAGGTTGCATTGAGATGGAGTGGCGTGCTCACATTTTCCATTCTGCTTTCCAACATAGTTCTCTATTCGTAAATGATTACCTCATTTATAAACTAATTTTTAAAGGGAATTTCAGATGGATACACAGTTCCTGAAGTTCCTTACTTCTCAGTTGACTCCCAGACATTTGGGATGTACAGCTGAGATGGCCCTTCCCTGCAGAGGAGGAGAGAAAAACTGCAGAATACCTGAAAAAAATAATTTCTCCTTTAGGTTGTTTGGGATGTAAGCTACAAGAAGGAGTATTCTGAAATCTAAAGAATCTAGAGAAAATCTGAACTCTAGAGAAAAGTGGAGGCAAGTGTTGGAACTGTGACTGGTGTGGATATCCAAGGTGATCCCAGCATTCTGTATATGTTGATTGCTTTTTTACCCACCTAGGTGTTTTATTTAGGGTCACAGTGAAGTTCCAGTTAACCTTAGATCTGCCTCCTAATGCTCATTTTCAGTTTTGATAATTTAAGCTGTGGAGGATTTAACAAATGCTGTGGATACCACAGGATATAATAACAATTTTATGGAATTGTTCTGAAATTTGCATTTTGTAATTCAGATGTCTTAGCAATAAGATAACGTATGCTTTAGATTGTAGATTCCCACTGCAGGGGAATTTTCATAGCTGTGTTGATTCATAGTATTGACATAGGCTGTGTCTTTCCCTAAGAAAGGATAACCAAAAGAAAGTTAAATCTGACAGCAAGAGAGAGCTCCCAGCTGGAGGAGTGAGAAGGAAGTTTGAAAGGAGGAGGTTTGTGATTTAGCACGACTAATGATTATTTGCATTTAGGAAAAGAGATGAGGAAGTCACTCTAAGCAGAGGGGCTTCACGTGGCAAATATACTAGATCAGTTATTGCCAAGTACGAGAGAGAAAATGACAAAAAAAAAAAAAAAAAAAAAAGAAAAAGTGGCTTAGAAATTTCTTTTCCAGTCTCTGCTTATCAACATGAAACATCTGCTTCAGCAGTACCAGCTCCCACTGCCACCGAGCAGCGGCACGGGGAAGCTGCTGCTCACACCAGCACCCCGAGCTGCACTGCAGTGATTTATTGTTTGTGTGTGAGGGATGGGATGCTGCAGGTTCAACTGTGAACTTGGACAGGCATCACATATGGAAATTAGCGTTGGCACAATTAATTTTTGTTTGTTATCGTCTTAATGTTGCTAAGCTACAGAAAGAAATGGATCACGCTGAGGAAGTCTACAAGTTGCTGACTGTTTGCACAGAATCTTTTAAATATTACACTAATCCTGTGCTATAGCTTAGCTTTTATTTAGTGTAAATAAAATGGGTACTTCATGAAAAGCCACCATCTTAGTTTTAAAATATTCCTGTCTTTACTTGTTATGAGAATACTTGTTCCTATAAATAGCAAAACAGCTTTTCTAAGATCAGCTGCTTCATCAGAGGAGTTCTTGCTCAGACATGTACAGGCAGGCATATGATCAACTCCTCTATAGTGCCAAAGAACAATACATTTTTATTTAAGACTTGCATAAGCTTTCATTTATAGCTAAATAAAGTAATTTCACAGGCAACATAGGCCATGTTCAAACCCACAAATAAATACAATTGAGATTAAAATCATATTAATAATATTGCTTACTAAGATGGAGTGCTTAACTTAACTCCCCTCCATGAATTCCCAGGGCAGACATGAGTTATTAGAGCTTGAAATATAGAAGGTGAGTGCTTATGGTTTCATAGGCTGATGGAACAGCCAAAAGAAGAAAGGTGAAATCTTGACCTCAGGATGGAATAGAAGCAATCTGTGAATGCTTCTTTTCCTCTACATCTCTCTCCGTCACTCTCCCACCTTAGAATATCTTCTGATACTGAAGTAAAACTAAAAAGGGGAGCTTGATTTTTGTTTTTTTCATTTTGCACTGACCATAAATTTGGTTGATTTGCATGATGACCCAAGCTCATTTGATGTTGAAGAGTGAAAACATTTTAGGGAGGGTGTAAAGACAGACCTTTGATGTTTCTGCTTTTACCTAATCCTCATGTTTTGAACTCTTTATGAAAGCATTACACAGTCTAACTATAGAGAGCAGGATTTGTCATGTGATAGTAAACAAGCTTCAGCATTTTAGAGTAGCAGTAAATGCATCAAATGTGTGAAGTACTTTTGTTGTTTATACTTCTGATAAAAGTAACATTAGAGCCTGAAAGTACAGTACTTGTTCTGAAAACCTCTTGCTGTTCTCCAGTGAGAATTTACAGCTCTCCTGCACTGCAGAGACCTGTGTCTCGGTATTTTTTCTGTTGCCTCAGCTTATTTGGCAGTGCCTTACTTTAGCAGACCAGCATTTTGAACAGTCGCAGAATTTTCGTATGTGTTTTCTGAATGAGTTTCCTCATTGTCTTAGAACAGTTACAATGTATAATGAAATAGATAAGATTGTGTTAAACTCTATAGAAGTGTCATAATCAGGCTTTAATTTTATATGTTCCATCAAATATATGGGTTTCATTTCAGGGCACATTAGAGGAGATACTTACATGGTATCTCCTCTAGAAGTAATTAAAATTATACTTAATATTAAAATGCTATATTAATTATTTCTAGGCAAGATACTTGCTTCTGAAATTCTTTTTAGCAGTGGAAAGCTAGTACTCAGCAAATAAGGATTTCCAGTAAACTGAGTATTTATCATATAGCAAAGTATTACAAATCAATTATTTAAACCATTGTTATATTAAATTCTATTAATATAATATTTTCCCAGGTGATTTATTTTGAAGATGTTTAGACATGCCATTCACTATCCCATGGGAGCTGGACTTGGAAATCAATTTGTGCCTCTTAAATATTAGATAATTTTAATTTCCTAGAAGGAATGAGGATCCATATGTGCTAACAAATACATAGGTGAAGAGTCCTTGACGCTAAGGATGCAAAAAATCAGTCCATGGTTAGCACATGAGACAGTTCAGTCAGAGCCAGTAATGAACCCACTACACACATGGCGTGGTTTCAATTACAGCTTTATGTGAGGAGACGGCATGGTGCCAGAAACAAAAGATTGAAACAATTTAAATGCTTCTCTTCATGGTTCAGATACTTGAGCCTCCGGTTTCTGTTCCCTTATTAATGTTCACTTTTATCTGTGCAGAACTCAGGCTTGGAAAATAGGAATTCACTGCTTGAATATGTAGAATGTCATCTTGTTAAAGGACGCTGTAGTATGATCTGGTAATATATCACTTAGTTAATTATTTGCTGTGTGATAGTTGCCTTCAAGGTTTATGTGCTCAAGGTCAAGAACTATATCTAGAAATTGCTAATTTGTCCCAGTCAAAATTAGAGAAGTTCTTCTAATAGACAGTTAGCAAAATAAAGGTCGTAGTCCCCTCTTCATATAATTACTTAGCAGTTAAATGACTTACACCTCCAGCAGTGCCTTCTCTTCACCACCTCCCCGGCCTGAGGGAGGGAGGGAGGCCAGTCCCTGTGTCTGCAGGGAACTGCAACCTCTGCTCCCCGTGCTGGGGGAGTCTCAGCCCCACGCTCTCTGAGGAGACAGAGCAGTCATTCAGAGTGTGAGGAGCTCTGAGCTGCTGCCCTGCCAGCCCCACGCCAGCCTGGGCTCACCTCAGCTCGGGCCAGCAGGAGCAGGAGCCACAGGGCAGGGAACTCTGGACATGGCTGATGGGCAGCCTGGAACTGTCCAGTGTTTGCAGCTATGGACAGCCTGGAACTGTCCAGTGTTTGCAGCTATGGGCAGCCTGGAACTGTCCAGTGTTTGCAGTTAAGGACAGCCTGGAGCTGTCCAGTGTTTGCAGCTATGGGCAGCCTGGAACTGTCCAGTGTTTGCAGCTATGGACAGCCTGGAACTGTCCAGTGTTTGCAGTTATGGACAGCCTGGAACTGTCCAGTGTTTGCAGTTATGGGCAGCCTGGAACTGTCCAGTGTTTGCAGTTATGGACAGCCTGGAACTGTCCAGTGTTTGGAGTTCTGAACAGCCTGGAACTGTCCAAAGTTTGCAGTTATGGGCAGCCTGGAACTGTCCAGTGTTTGCAGTTATGGACAGCCTGGAACTGTCCAGTGTTTGGAGTTCTGAACAGCCTGGAACTGTCCAAAGTTTGCAGTTATGGGCAGCCTGGAACTGTCCAGTGTTTGCAGTTATGGACAGCCTGGAACTGTCCAGTGTTTGGAGTTCTGAACAGCCTGGAACTGTCCAAAGTTTGCAGTTATGGGCAGCCTGGAACTGTCCAGTGTTTGCAGTTATGGACAGCCTGGAACTGTCCAGTGTTTGGAGTTCTGAACAGCCTGGAACTGTCCAAAGTTTGCAGTTATGGGCAGCCTGGAACTGTCCAGTGTTTGCAGTTATGGACAGCCTGGAACTGTCCAGTGTTTGGAGTTCTGAACAGCCTGGAACTGTCCAAAGTTTGCAGTTATGGGCAGCCTGGAACTGTCCAGTGTTTGCAGTTATGGACAGCCTGGAACTGTCCAGTGTTTGGAGTTCTGAACAGCCTGGAACTGTCCAAAGTTTGCAGTTATGGGCAGCCTGGAACTGTCCAGTGTTTGCAGTTATGGACAGCCTGGAACTGTCCAGTGTTTGGAGTTCTGAACAGCCTGGAACTGTCCAAAGTTTGCAGTTATGGGCAGCCTGGAACTGTCCAGTGTTTGCAGTTAAGGACAGCCTGGAACTGGCCAGTGTTTGCAGTTATGGACAGTCTGGAAAAGTCCAGCTCTGGGATAACCTGGAATTGTCAGGTGTTTGCAGGCTCTGTGCCAGAGCGTTTTTTGGCAATGCCAAGCACTTTATGGAGGAGACTGTGCACAGCCAGCTGTCCTGGCTGCCCAGCAAAGAGAGGCCTGGTGGCATTCCAGTGTGCAGGTCTGTCCATGGACCTCTGCTCTGTTCATCTCTATCACAGAGCCAATGGCTCAGGATTGGAAAGAGGATCAATCACTTTATTAAGTACTCTGGGATGTTTTCTGAAGACTTTGAGCACACTTTTAAAGGGAGCAAGGCTTTCTAATAGCCTCATTTTTATTTTTTTTTTTAAACAAGCTGTTTAGGCATAATAGATTTTCAATTGTAAAGCTTATTAAAATGAATGAATAATATAGTAAGGTTTCCAATTGCTACTACACTAAGTTATTATTGTAATGATTAAGCAAAGTAGGAATTGTAAAGTATTTAGCACTTTTCCTCCAATAAAAATTTAATTTCACTGAAGGTACGTAGCTGTGAGCAGATTTGCCTTGATGTGTAAGTTGGTAGTTGATAAAGCTTATTTGCTTTGTACAGTTAAAGCAAATTAATAAAATGATATTGGAAGGGTAATTATCTATTTGTCTACTTGTATTAGCATTTTGCAACATTTGCTTTATAAAACAAGCTATATTGATTCTTATTAAATCTAGTAATACATATGTGCTTTAAAAAGTTACATTGTATTCCATCCAGCTAATTTTGTACGTCACTCAGGGTTGTTTCTGTTTAGCTGCCACCATCATAAAGGACTTCTTCAGGATTTTCCAGGAGTGGCTTTTTGCCATTCCAACATGCATTCTGTTATCACTGTTGCTCTGGTTTTCCTTCTCATCCAGGAAGATTTGCCTGCACACATGACCCATCTCACATAACCATCTGACATTCCTGAGCCAGCCTTCTCGGCTAGGATGCATGCTAACTCTGTATAAAAGGCTCCTTGCTGCCAGAAAGTATTTGTTTTTTTAAATACTTCCTCCCTCTCCCCCAAAACAGCAGTAAAATGTCATAAATGCCTGGATAAATATGGGTTTGGGGATGCAGTCTATTGTAAATGCTAATGCTGCCAAAAATAACATCATCTTTTAATATCTGATTTCCTTTTTATTAACCTTACAACAGCATGCCATGCCTTTAATATTGCTGTTCTTTTCTTTCTTCTTTTTTTGTAAGGCCAGACCATAACCCAACATCTACACTTCTTCAGTCTTGATTTCTGGTTCTCTAGTTATAACAATTATTCATTTAAATCATGGTAGTTGTTTCCTCAAGCTTATTGTCTCTATTTTCTAAATTGACTGTAACTTCAATTTTATACGAATTTTCATATCTTAAAATGAAGAATCACATTGAGAACTCTGGTTCTTTGCTAATTTAAACTAGATCCAACTACTTTTTTCTTGTTCTGATATGTAAAATATTAAAAATGTCATTTAACTGCATGGTTCTTTTTTTCTGTAAAATAGCTTTGACTTCTGGAAAAGGTTGAGAGTGAAAATGTATAAATGAACTGAGTTGAGGAGGTCCTTGTGGAATGTGGAATGTGTTTGGAATTAAGCCTTACACCTTCATATCAAACTTATGTCTAAACTTTCTGCAGTAACCTTCCTTTCACAATATTTATCACAGTCAGGCAAAAAAGTTCTGCATTAAACACGTAATTCTCAGTTTAACTTTGGGGAAAAAATTACTTTTACTTTATAAAGTAAAACATCAGTTTAATTTTTACTAGAAATATCAAATTAAGATAAAATGGATTCATCTGTACTTCCTAAAACAAGAGATGGAAATAACAGAGAAACAAGTCTCTTTGTTCTATGTGAAAGAGAATACTTAATCACACATCAGCACAGAATTAAAAAACATAGCAGTACATGAAAGTATTCTTTTTTTCTTCACTGAACAAATTAATTGCCAGCAATGGAAAAGGACTACAAAGTGCTGTTTAAAAATAAAAATACATATCTTAAATTTAATAAACAGGAGCTAGCACAGTTAAAATGAAGCTCCAAAAATCAACTAGCAACTGGCAATTGGTTTTGGGTCTCATCAGCTTGAAGTACATATCAAACAACTTTCTTGTAAAAGAAAATTTGAGTGAGTAATTCTCCATGAATGATTTTCTGAGACAGACTCGGTGCAAAAGCTGCTGTAGAAATGTCAAATGGACACTCCTCCAGCTTAATTCATCTCATAGCTGAAATCTGGCCAAACTGGAGGTCTTGAGCCAACTAATAATAGTCCTTGCCATGTTCCTCACAATATTATTGTTGTGCTTTCGTAAAATAGGTAGGAATAATCTTCAGTCTCCACGAGGAAGTAGCATTTGTCTATTGCTAAATATGCTGACAGTGTAGAAAAGGGATAAAGGGGAGAAATTATTACCAAGAGTGTGCGAAGGATGCAGGATAATCACCTCCTTATCCCCTTCTGCCGACCTACAAGACAGCAGTGTGTTGCACAAATGTGAGGGATCTAAGCTTATCTTGCAACTGGAGGTCTCTAAGAAATTGCAGCATTTATGCTGTGTAGTCATATCCTTCTGCCTTTTGGGGGGGATAGAATGACCTTTAAACACGATATTCCAGGGACATTCACTGAAGTTGATTCTGTCCTACAGATACATTCATTCAAGTCTGCTTGTAAGAGAATGGTGGGTTTGTTTTTTAAGATTGCCAGTATAAAATATAAAATGTTTTCACAAAATGCAGGAGCATGGACAGGGCTGAAAAAGGTTCTTCAGGAAAAAAAAAAAGTCCTTCAAGATTGCTGATGAACATGTGGCTGGTATGTGCTTTACACCTCCAACTTCAAAATAGTGAGAGGAGAGATATGGCTGGGGCAGGGCTGGCCTTGGAAGAATCAAATGTAAAATAACTCAAGTGAGAGCAGGGAGTTACCTGCAGCTTATGGAGATGGAAATTAGAATTGAGTATTGAAACGTTTTGGAACTTATCCTAATTTCTGTGTCTCGCTGGTTATATTGGGTGTAAGTTGTCAGTCATATCTGTCTTCAGGTTGTATTTAAATGTAAAGAGCATCTTTCAATGACAGTAATGTCTGAGATGCACATAAAAATAATTTGAGCTGTTGCAAATTTTCCTCTAAACACATAAATAAATGTACTTTTAATTAGCTTTCTCTCTTTTTTTAGCACTTTTTGTGGTTTAAATGCTTATCTCTAGCATGGTGCTGGCATTTTTAGCAGCATAGTAAGGGGGTTTTTACTCACTGTCATTATACACATGGTTCATCACACTGCAGTAGATCAGAACAGATCAGATCTAGCTGCATGACTAAAATCTTGTGCCAGGTTAGCCTGTCTGAGATGGCAGTTTAATTGTCCTGAACCACCTTCATACTTGAATATAGTAGTTTATTAAAGGGAAAAAAAAAATATGGCAGCTTTGTGTGTTGTTCACAGGCTGGATGACTAATGGGGATTCACCTTTCCATTTTAATCTGTTTCTCTTCACTGAGCAACACCCATCAGCTCTCCAAAGTGTGTCTCTTTTGTAGTCTTCAGTCAATACTATTTATAGCAAATCAAAATTTTGCTGCGTGGTTTAGTTTCAAGTATTTGTTTTAAGCTAGCAAGTGGGTTGGTTCTGACTTCCACTAGTCAGGGCTGGTAGCAATTGATGAGAAACAGATTAGATTACTGCTTAATGATGACGTCTTCAAAAGCCCTGGAGTGACTGAGGAAGATAAGTCCCAGGGAAAATCAATGGACTCAGGCTCTGGAGACAGTTAGGTGAGAAGAAAATGTTTCTGTAATGACCTAAATGGTCGCTTGCTCTCATGGTCTCTCAGTTGTAATATACAAGAGAGAATGGGTCTGTGTAAAAATATCCAGCGTCTCTGACCATTTTAAGGCTGGTAAAAGTCTGAGTGCTAGATGTTTATCTGATTACTATCTCCTGCTCTTCAGCAGCAATGGACTAAAGCATTTCTAAAGTAGAAACTGCAGGGGAAAAAAAACAATCAAAAACCAGACTAAGCCCTTGTAACAAAACAAAAAAAAAATCCCTTCAGTAGGAGTAGTGGCTCTTTGGGTTCTTGGTTTTATCATCTTTAAAAGGTTGGGGTTTAGTACTGGTGCTCATTTTAGACATACATTTGGTGTTTGCTCACATCATACTGAAGGGACATCATTTGCTCTTACAATTTGCCAGGCATCACGGACTTCTTACATCTAGGTGGTGGTTTTCAGTTCCCTCCCCTTAATCATTTATGTGATTCTTAGGTTGGTTTTTTGTGAAGCCTTTGAGGAATTCATTGCTCTCCTTCCTGGCCTATTAAGTATCAAGAATAAATGTTTACTGTTAGAAATTATCTGTGCCTCATTATCTGATGGCACAGTATTCAGATAATGAAAAGGAAGGGAATTCCAGTCCTGGTAATATTTTTCAAGAGAGAAATTAATTTTTTGCAAGAGATAAATGATCAGTCATGCTGGACAGTGGTACTAGTGTTATGCTGCCTTAATGTTTATTTCTTCCTTATGAAGTTCCTTGAGTCACACTCATGTGCTAAAGAAGTTGAACAAATAATGGCTTAAAACCTTATTTTCTGCCCTATTTTCATGTGTACAGCACAGGAACTGTTTCTTTTCTTCCATGTTCTCCAACTTTTTCTTGGTTTATATCTTGGTACCACACTGACTTCCTGTCATCCACCTATTGGATATTCAAAGTTAGGGTTTTTGAGCCTATATTTGAACTTGTGCTCTGGGATTTTCTTCCATTGCAATGACCCAGGAAAGCTCTGTGGGCAGACAAAATACAAGTTCATTGGTTTCTCCATAGGATTAGAAACAAGAGGATGAGGCCCAGGCTGAGGAAGTAGCTCCACTGGAATTTTGGGATTTGCATAAAAAGAAATGCTCATACACTGAGTGACAGTGGTCCCTGTGGTGTGGTGGTTGAATAGCACCCAGACTGATGAATGAATTTCCTTGCTGCAGTGTCACTGTGATCCCTTTGGATGGGCCCTTGTGTCACAGGCTGGGGAGGGTGGCAGAGCTCTGGGGAGAGCTCTGACCAGGCTGCCTTGGGCTGGCAGGGACTTGGGAAAGGAAGCTGGGAGTTGGTCCTGAATTCGAGCTGAGTGTGCTGCTGCTCAGAGCATCTTCTGTGTTTGCACCAGACCAGCTCTGGGACAGAAGAAAAAAACTGGAAAAAAACACTTTCTGATTGTGTTTTATGTATTGTTGCACTGAGCATTTTGAGCTGATGCTTCTAGCAACAGGGGAAAGTGTGTGCAGCCTCAGAGATCCAAGTGAAGGGCTTGGTGCATAAAAGTAAATCTTATCTTAATTGCAGCTTGCTTGTCCAAGATGGATGCTTGAAATAGAATATTCAGAGGCTGTTCCGGTGTCTTCTTTTTTGTCTAGCTTGGTACATTGACCTCCTTTTTCCTTTTGCTATGAATTCAAATTCTACTGGGATAGGATTGCAGAGAAAATTGTGACTAATTTCATGATCTTGCCAGTAGAAATCATTGCATGTCATCACCAAGGGATGAAAGCATCATAATTTGTGATTTTAGCCAATGTATCAAGTAATCTGGCTACCTGAGTATTAGCTATGATAAACTTGCTGTTCCTGCACTGCTTTCCTTCTATAACATTTTAAATGCTGTTGTAATAAAAATGAATGCAGTTACAAAAATGGACACAAAAGTAAGAATTTTGATGATTTTGATTAATTTTTTTTTCCAAAGAAATGCTTAAGACTTCCTTCTGTGTTAAATATAACTTTTTTTTTTTTAGTTTGAGGGGCCAAATTAGTTTTGATATAACTGTAGTCTACTTTTTTAGAAAAGGAAAGATGACTCTGGAGAATCACTTCTGGTAAAAGTAGAGATTCTTCTTAGATGGGGAGATGGGGAGTACAAAAGCTAATATTTGTTGAAATGTAATTATTCATTTGAATGACCAATTTTCTTAAAAGTTTTTTGGTTTGTTTTTTTTTTCAAAGATCACAAAATGATTAATAGGTTGATCTAGGCTGCATTCATATTACAGCCTAATTCTACATTATTTATTCTCCAATGTCAAAGAGCTAAAAGTTCAAATTGGACTCCTTTTCATTACCAAGTTAGGGGTGGGGAACTGTAAATTACTCACCTCCACTGAGGAGACCAGATTCATAAATCTGTGCAAAGGAAAGTGAAGAAAGGTTTCTAACATGTCTAGAAGATCCTAATTCATACCATAATTTCAGTATATGGGGTTGACAGCCATTAGCAGTTTTCAGACTAAGGCTGGATATCCTTTCACCATTCACATTCCTTTCACTCCTATTAGCAAGGGGCTGATTTCTTTCAAAGTAAATGACCCTAAAATGTCTAATTCTATTTTCGCTGGAATTATGAACAAACTAGTGAAATGTAATAAGGGAAGCAGTTTGGATACTCTGTGGGTGTGAGCATGCGCTGGTCCAGAGCACAATCCTCTGGAATGGTGTTCCCTCTGGAATGGTGTTCCCTCTGGAATGGTGTTCCCTCTGGAATGGTGTTCCCTCTGGTTCTCACATGGCATGGGATCAGGCACCTTTCTGGGCTTTCTGGCAGATGTAAAAAAGATGTGTTGGGAAAGCAGTAAGAGGATGAGTCTTATTTTGACAGTTCATGCATCCTTTTAAAAATGCCTGATATGTGTGTGGAACAGGAGAAATTAGTTCAAACCACAGTTTGTGTCTGTTTTCCTTCATTTCCCTTGAAACATTTATCCTATTTTGTCATAATTTAAACATGAGTTAAATGCTCTGCATTCTTGAAAATCAAGCAAGTGAAGCATGCGGGTTTGTTTCTCACCATGTACATTTTTTGACCAACTGTCATCAACACATTTAAACTGTGCTTTGTGTTGCATTGAATTAGAGATGATATTCATGCATAAACTGAGATCAGTTAGGCTGTATTCTGAGCTCAAATTTTCTTAAAGTTTTGGATTATTCTGTTGATTAAATGCAGAAAACTCAGAGGAAAAAATGGTCAGTTTATCTTAGACCACATGTGGATAGTATAGAATACAGAATCCTCCAAATATATAGAATCCTCCAAAGCCATGTAGAGAAAATATTTAACAAAATAATAAGTTCTAAAATAAAAACAAAGCAGAAAATACCTCATATTTTTCTAAGCTAAAGTGAGCTATGAATTCATTCTTACACATATGATATTTTAAATGCCTGCCTATTCAGCTTTCTGTGAGTCACTTACCTGTTCTGTTCCAACTTTGAATATCAATAATGACAAGTTTCCTGACATCTGGGTTAAGGTGAAGCTATTGTATCTGTCAGTTAACCTCTTTTTTGTCAGCCTGCCATGCTGATAATTTTGTATATGTGGAACAGTCATTAAGGTATTCACTGTCCTCTGGCAGAATAAAAATTTAGGTTTCCCATTCAGTATGAAGACATTTTTTATTTTCTATGCAAAATCTATATGCTAATCTAATTCTAATATATAAACTGTATTCTAAACTGTCTGATGGAGGCAGAAAAAACATTCTCCCTTCCTCGTGAGTGATGTAAATTTTGCAAACTTTATTGGTAAGTACAGCACTACCTAATTATTTAGCAGATATTATCATGCAAACTTCATTTCAGTGACAATATTAATGAGAAAAAGAAACCATGAATGCCATAAGTATATTGTGAGATATTTCATAAATATATAAAATTCTTGTGTCACCTTATACTTGTTTTCAACATATTTCACTTCTTTACAGCTTGCATAATAAATTAGTGACTTTTAAATGTGTTCCCCCATCGCTCGTGGCATCGTGTAGGTTATTTGGTTTAAAGTAATTATGCTTCATCACAGATTTATGTTCCAGTCAGAGATTCAAACACTGCTGAGCTCTACGGTGTATGAATGATTGCAAATTTTCAAAAGAGGAGAGTTTTTGAAGGTGTCTGTGTGTTAAGTTAAATTTTTGAATTAATAGGAACATCAAAGCTGCAGCATCTGGGTCAGAGAAGGACCTCCACGGAGCTGCTGTTTGAAGCCTTTCATTCTTGACCTCCAGGACTGTAATAAACTTTTAAATAATTTTCAAGGACACTTCAGATGCTCTGTCAATTAAATTGCCAAGCAAGCCGTTTTCCTGTTGGCCTGTAGCCACTATTTAATACAGTCATTAAAATTTAGTTTTAGGAGATATGGTATGACACATGAAGTGTTTTCATCAAATGGATTTCCTACCAAAAAAAAAATAAAAATAAAGGGAGGTAGAATAATTATTTGTAAAAGAACTAAAAAAAACTTCACCTTCAGTTTTAACATTGGTGGCACTATCCAAATAGAGATGGGGAGGTATCTGATAACATGCCAGTAAAGTTGCCTGTGTTCTGTTTTCAGCAGAAAATGAGTTTTATTGAGGCTTTATGTTGCTTGGGCAGATAGTTTGATTTAAAGAGAGATAGACAGGATACTGTCAGAAGAGAGGGAGTGGTAGGATGACACACATAGCTGAGAGAATCTTTTAGCAGCTGGTCCTCTTGGAGGGAAAACCTTAAAACAACAAAACAAACACCAAACCAGACAAATCCCCAATAACATTGGCAGTGTCTTGTTTTCAAAGTTTGGCCTTTATTTGTGACCACAGTTGACAGCACGTATGAAGAGAATTCTTTGAAGCTTGCACTCTGCCTTATGATCTTGATATAGTTCTTCTGTTCAGCTGTGTTTGTGTGTTTATGAAGGCCACAGTTTCTAAACTTTAAAATTGAAATCAATAAAGCTATTTCCTTGGTTCTGAAATAACAGCAGCTGATATCCTGTTCATTTGGGAATGGAAATCTCCCCTTCTGGCTTGATGGGAGCTTTAGAGGACTCTTGAAGCCCATCATGCTGATCTCCTCAGATGGCCTTTGGTGTAAAGGCCCATGTTTTATTCTCTGTACCTCACACTTGGGTTTGTTGTGCAGGATAGCAGAGGTTGTACAGTCAGGTTACCAGGAACTGTGTCAGGTTGTTGTGCACTATCTCCTTACCTCCCTGTCCTGCCCACTGAGGCTCAGATACCTGCATCCTACCTTCTGGAATAAGTGCAACCTTCTGTCATTTGCTACACGGCAGAAAATCTCTTTACTCTGGATACTACAGAATTATTTTTGGTTTATTTTATTTTTTGGTTTGCTGCTCGGTCATTCAATTGATTTTCAAAGATAATATGGAGGAGCGTGGCTTTGTCCATATGTATGTATCTATTATTGCAGGCATTAATCTCTTGCTTTGTGTGGTTTAGTTCACACCAGGCTGCCTCTCCATGAAGTTATCTTTCCTTAAGCGATCAGGTTCTGCAATCTGCTGCTTAATGCACCCTCAAAAGTGTGATATAAATTCAAGTCAGGGACATTGCACTCTAGTTAAGGGACTGAGAGGATCGTAAAGAAAAATGAGAGGTATAGCAAATGTGTTTCCAATCTCTGTAGTATATATAATAGAAGGTTTTATTCTGCAATTGTCAGAGAGGATCTCATTAGAGCTCAGACTTTCCTGTTCCTGAAAAAGTTCTCATGTTGGGTACTTTAAAGGGAAGAGTTCACAGAGTTAAGATTTAAGGGCATAGGCTCCCTTCTAATACAGGGAACTGTGATCACAATGGACTGAAAAGTTCATAAGCTGTTTTGAAGGCAGTAGTAATATGTACAGTTTGCTTTATTCAGAAGCTCCTTCATGATGCAAGTGCCCCTGCAGAGCTGCGGAAGGAAAGGAATTTTCCATTCCATTGTCATCTGCTGCCTCCAAAGGCAGCGGCCTAAAAATAATGAACTGGATCAGCTTTAACTTGATGACTTTTTTTTTTTAAATAAACTTTCCAAGGTGGACCGAAAGGTTTAGGAGCACAAACCCCTCAATTTGAGTAGTCCAGTGGAGGGGAGTTGTGGCCTTTGAGGTGTGTCCAGAGCTGCCAGCAGTCCCTGTGCCCTGGGTCAGAGCCCCTCTGCAGCTGGGGGTCTGTGCTCACCTCTGCTCCTGCTGCAGGGACAAGGCTGCCACAGCCTGCCTGAGCCCTGCTGCCTGCTCCCTGCAGTAATAAAATTGTTACATGCTTGATAAAATACCAAAAAACTCACAGAGAAATCTGAGAAACCCAGGTTTGGAACCCTTGTTCTAAGCTTGATAACTGGAATAAATCAGTTGTCCCCTAGAATCTGTCTCCCAGCAGTGTTTGAAAGAGAAACTGGTGTCGCCAAACAGTACAGGTTTGAGTTCTTAAATAATAGGCTGAAATGGATGTAAATATAACAATTAGATATATAAACCAAGAAAGGGAAATGATGGTTGGAGTTTCTGGCCTAAGTTCAAGAAGGCTTCTAACTTTGAAAATTGCATTTTTCAATTTTTATCATTTTAGTTTACTATTTTTTTCTTGCTTTCCTCTTCTGTTCCTTGTCTCTTCTATTGGCCTGCTGAAATGGTTTATTCATAGTATTTTTCTCCTTTTATTGAAAAGTCAGAATGAAGGGCTTTTAATTTTTAAAACCCTTCTATTTTTTAATATTTAGAATTATTAAAGCTCCTAGTCCCAAAGCAAAATATCCTTTCCCAGATGGGTGCATGTCTGTTTAGAGGGAAGGAACTTTGTGCTGGTGCTGTTGTTTGGAATTGGATCACATCATAACACAGTAAAATATTAGTGACTGAGCTCAGTAGCTGGACCTTTCTCTTTAGTTTGGCTGTTCTTCCAGAAAGCATCATCCATTAAAACATCATTTTTCTTCTTGCAATAGGCAACCTATTATGAGTATGGTGCTTATTTTTCTAAACTAAAAATGAAAAGAAAACCATACTTTTCTGATTTGCATTTGAACTGTTCTTTCAGGTCTTACACATATTTATGGTGATGATCTTGTTAAACCTTTCCAACAAATTACATTATGGAAAAAAAAAAAATCAGAACCCAAACTATGAGATTGGTCAGCTTTGGAGAGGCCCAGCTCAAGCCTGACATAGTGAACACTTACCATATGTTTGATTTTAAGGAACATTTTTATAGTTCCTAAATGTATTTATTTTAATTCACAGATGGGTATCATATTTAGCCAGTGTGAGAATAATCTTTGAAAAATCTGTTGCCTTTTAAAATCAAATTTCTGAACTTGGAATATACTGACAACACATCCGACAGAATCCTGGAAGCTGATCCTGGTAGATTAGGTCACCTTGTTTTAATACAGAAAATGGTTTTAAATTCCTAATTCAGTTTGTTTTGGGATAATTGTTAAATGCTGCTTGGGCTTACAGCAATGCATCTAAATATTTACTTGGAGATCTCTTCCATTTTCCTCCTAACTGCAGTATGAAGCCATTATTGCAATAATTTCTGAAGTTCTAAAGGACAATTCTCACCTATTTTACTTATTTATTTTAATTCCAATTTCATGCTGTAATCCCTTCAGAACAAAACCAAAATGCTTGGTGTTGGAGGAATGAGCTGATCTGAGCTGGTTTATGGTCATAGCTACTGAGGTGAATTTTCTTGAATACATGAAATAATAATGAAATAAGACTACCTTAGCTTGAGCAAATAATTGCTTCTGTCTTCTAGATGGCATCAAAGCCGGGGACTGGAGCTGGAGCAGATGCTCTGCCCATGTCCTATAGATGTGTGACAGTCTGCTGGGGAATGTGCTGGTTCTGGCACAGGGTGTGCCTGGGTGAGCTGGGCACCTCTGCTGGAGCTTTCCCATGGAAAACCTCTGCATATTGATCCTTTCCTACACAGACAGATGATTATTGATCCTTTCCTACACAGACAGATGATAAAAGGATCTGTTTACTCCACCATACTGCATGCGCTGAGTCTTGAGTGACTGCATCATTTTAGCCAAAGAAATGAAGGCTTGGGGTGTTGCTGTAAACCTTGGATTGGTCAGCAAGTGCCAGACTCATTGTATTGGAAAATACTTCTGTGGGAAATGACTAAATCCAGAGAGAAGAGCCTGGACAGGGACCAGGATTGACATTTGGGCTTGATGATATAATGAGACTTTAATAAGCCAGTAACAGGCAGCCTCACAAAATGAAATGAGCAAAGATTGCAAACACAGAGATCAGTTCCTTGGATCTTAAATACAGAAATTGTATTAATCTGTATTGATAAAAATTAATTGCTTATTTTATATGGTCCAGATGTAATTATAGATCAAGATAACATTTCTTAATAAGGCTACATAGCCTTTCAAATTTCAAACCTTGTGAACTATTGCAGCCATGGCTTTGGGAGAACTGGAGCACAAGTTCTATTCCTTCTTCTGGCTTTTCCTCTGCCCTCTCCCTCTCATGTGCTGCCTGTGCCTTTTCTGCTTTGATTCCATTTGTTCTGAACTGCTGTACTGCCTCTGAGTCACTGAGGCCTGAGTTCAAAGTCTCTCAATATTGACATTTTACGTTACAGTGTTTTGGTGGCCATACCAGGCCTCCAGAAACTTTTTATTTTCAAATTTAAGTTCAGTAAACTGCCTTGACTGCAAGACATGTGTAAGTATGCACAGGTTTATGGTTGGAGATTTGCTCTGCAGAGCCAGGTTTATGCAGTCCCTTGAAAGACAGTGATACTGGAATCCTTCCCCAGAACAAACCAATGTCACTGGGTCTTCAATCAGCAGAAATAAGGAAAATAAAGAAGTGAAGCTTTTGAAATAATGTACCATTTCTTGACTGTTAATTTCTGAAGATGTCATCTCAGGTCATTGTAATGTCAGGTTTTTTACTGCGAAAAGTATGGGACTTCAGTGTGAATTGTTAATTACTATTTTTTAATAATGCTTTAATTTTTTTTTTTCTTAACAAGTATGAAGTCTTCTAATACAGGTCTCTGATTTTGATTTATCTGGACAATAACTAATGAGATTGCAGGTAAACATAGTCCTGAAAAAATGAACAGGTCTTAAAAAAAAACAAAAAACTAAACCAACAAAGAGCCCAAAAAACTGTCCAAAATTTAGGTGTTAATTTATAGCGAACAGGTCTGAGGGAAACAACAAACAGATGCCCTACACAGATCACTGAAGATCCTTTTTCCTCTCTGTTGCTCAGCTTCAATTTTCTGTGAAGTCACTGTTGCACTTCTTTTCTGATTGCACTGGTATTTTAAGCTTTCTGCCAAAATAGGTGCTAAAGATCTTTTGTAGAACAGAATGTGAAAGAAAAATAACACTTCGAGGTACACTAAAGAAGAAAAAAGATCATAGCCAACACTTTCTACTGGGCTTGAAAAAACTCTTTCTTGTGCACATTAACCTCAGCACACCCCGAGAGTGCTGCATGTGAGCTCCTTTGGAAGGCAGGGCTTGTTCTCCAGGCTGTGCCTGGCTTTTGCAGTCAGTATTTTGCCTGTGACACCTCTGAGCTTGTGTGTTTCCTGCACGTGTAAAAGCTATAGCTAAGAAACTGGAAGGATCTATCGAAAAAAATTCCCCAAAAGTTACTTTAATTTGGTTAACAACATTTTGTTCCAAAATTGATGTAAAAAATGCATCTTAGTCACACGTTTATTTGACAGCTCTAAGACATCTTCTCCCTGAAACAGTTACAGGTGTGTCAAGGAAAAATAGAGATTTTGAAAGATTTTTTTTCTTTTTTTAATTTTTAGAATTAAATTGTAGAATTATTGTGTACTTTTTTTTCCCAAAAATCTTCTCAGATTTCTCTGACTTCATCAAATAAATTGAGGGGGGGAAAAAGAAAAAAAAGAAACAAATTGAGGGAGGGAAAAGAAAAAAGAAAAGCTTATGAAAAAAGAAGTGATGTGAAGCATGAGTTTTACTAGTGGGAGGAGAGCAGTTCTCAGTCACTGTTTCCAGAGGCTTTTTTCACCCCCTGTATCCTCAGCTGCTCTTGTCAATGCTGTAACCAGCAGCCCCCAGCACATTAAAGCTGAGGTGGAAGCAATAATCAAGTAATGGCAGGAGGGACATGTTTTAATGATGTTAAAACTGAGGAATATATAACACTGGGTATCTCAAGGGCTGTGGTCACAAATGCATCTTGTGTTGCTGTTTTTCTTGCTTTGCTTTGTTTTTGTTGAAAACTCAGCATTGTTTCCTCTTGTTAACATGAGATAACTGGAATAAGTTTCATATCACTGTTCACCATTCCCACCTGACTTGACATTTTCGTAGTTCAGATGAGGCTCTAATAACCTTCCTGAGCTCTGCTGGCTCTAATGATGTCCATTCAATAAATGAGATTTGAGCACAGCTGCCATGCTAAACAGTATGCTTGTACATAATTGCAAAAAAAAAAAAAAAAGAAAAAACCCACAAAAAACTGCCCTGAGAATTAATATCTAGCATTCTAGTCAAAAATTAAATAAAAAATACATTTTTTTATAATAAGTACAGTTGCCTTGATAGATTTTGTTTTCCCCTTTGGAATTTGATTATTTTGCTGACATCCCTCTTTGTCCCTTTGTCTTAAAGTGACAGTGATTCAGAGAGCTTGCTGATGTGATAACTCAGTTTCCTGTTGACATTACATTTGTCTTACACAGCATAAGCTGTGGACCTGCAGAAAGAAGGCCCCTGAGCACTGCAGAGGTTAAGGCCCATCTGGCCCTGTGGAAAAAGAGACTAAAAACTAGTATAGACAAAATAGGCAAAATATAAAAAAAAGAAAAAATACAGTAGTCCTGCACATTTATTTCTTATTAGTAAATGTTATACTTTTGTTTCAGTTCTTCTTCATGCTCTACTAAATGATGTTTTGAAGAAAGACACCAAGAGATATTTTTGCTGTACGACTAAATGTGGGAAGAATCTAAGTGGCAGAGAATGCTCCTGGAGAGAAAATGAGAGAATAGATGCTCCATCTGTGAGGATTTTCTTGTTTGTCACAGCACTCTGTCAGGCCTTTTTATTTCTGATGTTCTGTGTTTGTAAACGGGTAACTTTCTGCAAATCGTTCAGATGGAGCAAAGAGCCCTTTAGCCAATATTTGTTTCCAAACAGCGAGAGCTGGTGGTGAGCATGTTGGTGACCTTTGGTGGCTCCTGGAAATGCAGAAGCTGAGAGTGCAGTGAGGGGCAAAGGCACTGCAGTGTGCTTGGGGTATGGGGGAATGTGTGACAGCCTGTGCTCCCAGCTGAGCTGCAGGACCCTGCTCTGATGGCATTTCCTGCTCCCTGGGGTGTTTTTGCAGGAGGAGAATGCAAAACTCTTCCTTGGAGTGAGCAGGAAAACTCAGCTCAGCTCTCACACAGGTTGGGCAATGAGGTCCCTCTACCCCACTGCCCTGTTTGCCAGACTGGTGGAAGAGATTGTATGAGCAGGTCTGTAGTGGTACCTGAACATGTGATAAATCCAGCAGATTAATCACATGAGATAAATGAAGCAGATTAATCACATTGTTCTCTGGGATGTAAGTTTTCCTCTGGTAAGACAAAGTATATATACACACACACACATATATATGTATGTAGTGGAAGTTAATAGAGTATTTAGTGGGACTGTATAGACTGGCCTTGCAATCACAAATAAATTCTGTAAAAACTGATTTTCATCAGTTCACAAGCTAAGAGAAAACAGAAATTCAGAGTTTAGGAAAATGCCCCACTAGATATCGCTTTCCCTTTCCTCTACCCAACCATGTCAGTCAATAACAGATTGATAGTGGAAACACCTGGCTGGGTGTAGGTTTGCTCCATGGATTTGGCTGCACGTGGATCTTTTGCCTCAGAATGTCTCAGTTTGCATTCTAGCAGAGGAATTGGATCTGTGTGTAATGATAGGAGTAAACAAACCAGGTCTTGTTTCAGCAGAGTCAATGCCAAAAATTGGCTGTTTTAAATTGGAACTCCCAACCTGAGGAGAAGCACCCATGTGGGGAGAACCTGGCATGGAGGAATGCTGGAAATTTTACATTCCCCTCGACATGGAAACTTTGGCAGTTTGGTCAAGGGGTGGGGAAGAACCTTCAAACCACAGAGTCCATGTACAGGAATAACCAGTGTGAGTGTTGTGTGGGGTGAACCCAAACCTCAGACCCTTCCTGTCCACACCAGCACTCTGAATTTTAGTGTAATTAATGACTTTGGGCTTCAATGGCTGTGGTTGGGTATAATTGGAGTATCAATTGGCACCAAACTATTTGAGTGGCTCTAAAGATATGGCAATATTGAGACAGGCCTGAGCTTGAAATGGTAAGAACTGTTTCTTTGTAAAAACAGAGACAGACTCAGAGATAATTTACGTGTTTATTTAATAGAAAAAACAAAGCATTTTTAACAGCTAGTGAATTACTGCCTTGTTTAGAAGCCCAATTGTTTTTTGCATCCTCTTCCTGGGCATGGCAGCAGCTTCTTCCAATGATATTTATATGTTAATAAAATAGCGAAAGAATAAAACAAAAACAAGAGTGCATTTTTAACTTGTATTGCTTGTGTTAGATCCTGCTTACAGACAGTTAATGGTTTTTTCCCCTCTCCAGCTTTATACATTGAAAAATAGTTTCAAGAATAATAGGAAAGCTTCCTAAAATTTGTTTTCAGTAAGTTATGTTCACCTTTTAAAAAAATAGTCTGTAATTTGTTAATCTCCTTTCCCTGCCAAACTAGTTGTCTTATTCAACAATAAATTGAATACAAATCTTCCCCCAGGCAGAGAGACTGAATACCAACCCCTGAAAGTCTGGCAGCTTAATTGACATTTGGTGGTAGCCTTAGGCACAAGTTAATTTCTACCCTGTTTATATATACACACATATACTTTTCATAAAGCATGCAGGCAGCACTGCAGATAAATTAAGAGTAATTCATATTGTAGTTCCCAGGTACACACTTGTTGAACTGACGTGAAGCCATTTCATTTTATGAGTAAAGGAGTTCCTCACAATTAACCAGCTCTGTCAGCCTTGCAGGAACACTGTGTTTGCAGGCAGCTGTGCAAGGTTTGCAGAGCACTATTTCTACTCAATTGCCATCAAGTGAATACAGAAATCTGGAGAAATGAAGCTGAGGGCTTCAGACCTTATTCCCAGAAGATGTTCCCCCCTCCCTGAGTGCTATTATTCATGACTAAGGAATAGCAGACAGGCTCTTGGGGCAAGCATAAACTTTATTCATAAAAGAAGTTCTATTTATGCCTAACTCAAGGAAGTGCTGGGAAAGCTTCCTTAAAAATGCATAATCCACAGTCAGGTAAGAACAGCAATACCATGGCATTCAAAAGTAAATGGAGGATTTATTTGAATTATTTAAATTGCATTTTTAATTGTGATCTGTTTCCTTTGCCTATGTAAACTGAAGTCAGGAAATGAAGTCTAAGCTCTGGTAGTAAAACCTGAGGCTTTGCAAAGCAATTGTTTTGTTCAGTTCCAGCTGTGAAGTTGGTCCATTTCAATTCCTGTACCCATCCTTCATCCTATTGTGAGGAAAGTTCTGGTTTGTAAGGCTAACCCACTGGAGCTGTTTGATTATACCTATCAGAGTTGTAGGCAGAGAAAATGTTTATGAAACTACTAATGTAAAGTGCAGTATTGAAATAGATGTGCACAACTACAAAAACAGTATCTGTCACCCTGAGAGGTTTTTTTTTTTTTAGTCAGTGAGACTGTGTGCTTCTGAGTATGGGGACAATGGCAGGAAAAAAATATATTTTTTCAAGTATTTTAGTGTACATACCTTTGAAAATCACATTTCTAAGTGACAAGCAAGCAACAGCTTTGAATTGCTCTAGTCCTTTGAGTGAACTTGCTTTTTCTTTTATTCCACAATACATATGGCCTTATTTTGAAAAAAATTCTATGTGAGAAAACTGTTTTGATGATACAAGTCATCAGCTACAGTAAAATTCTTTTGTAAAGAATTCGTGGGGTTTGGGCATTTTTGAACTATTCAGGAATGACAAGAGGCAGGTATGGCAGGAACCCTGTAGGAGCAGCACTTTTACTCAGACACAGCCACAAAGCTGTGTCTTGATGATCAGAGGTGCAAAAGCAGCAAATAATTTCTAGAGACTTGCTGTAGGTAGAGTCAGAGGAAATGGGGATGTGCTCAAAGCCTGTTTGTCTGCAGTTGGGATTTGAGGGTCTCCTGCTGAGGGCAGTGGGACCCGGTGTTGTTCCCACACAGCATCAGGATCTCGGGGGTGAAGTGGCAACAGCATCATTGCAGCAACTGCTGAAAGTTCTCCTTTGGCTCTCACTTTCTATAGCACTGGTGCTCTGATTGTGATAGCATTCATCAGCAAACCTTTGACTAGTCTTGCTTAAAGACGCAGAGGAAGAGAGCTCTCTGGAGTGGCAGCAGATGAAAGGAGAAGTCGGGCAGTTCCCTAGCAGGGACGTGGCACCAGCTGTGTCCCCAGCTCTGATGGCATCCAGCCTTTTTCTGCATTCTAATTCCAGGAGCAGGGTGGCACAGACAGGTGGGGGTGTCCCCGGGGGCTCCTCAGGTGCTGCTCCCCAAGGGAAGGTACCAGCAGTGCCCAGAGCTGCCCACAGCAAACCACCCACAGCCCTCTGTGCTCCGCTGCTGAATGTAAGTTCGTGGATAATTTATTACCTACTTGTCTCTTGAATAAATTACACATACAAATGAAGACAGAAAAACTATAACAAGTGTTTCTTTTGGCTCTGGCAAACAGGCATGTGTGAATCTCTTATCAAATATCTCACAGACTGTTCTATTTAGCAACTCCTGGTTGTGAACAAGTGATTCATTCTTGTAGCTCTTGTCTTTTTAGTACAAACATTAAATATTCTTTCACTTCCATGACAATTTAGAAATTTTCTATTATATTTGGCATGTCAAAATCAACCCTGATTTATAAAAACATATCAGAATTTAGTTTCAGTGAAACTGCAACTGTGGTTAGAAATTCACAGTTATTTTGCTTTGATTTAGTGTATTTTGCAACTTTCCCATGTATCTTTAACATAAAGATCTTACATTATGTTGTAAATGTGCTGCATGTTTACTAAGGCGTTCTCTCCCAATTTCCTCATTTCCTCTCAAAGAAGCATTTTTTGGTCTTTGTCTTGTCTTATAAATATTCCTGTAGATTTCTTAAATGTAAACAATGGCAAAGGAACCAAATGAAATGAACTTTGGAAATTGCTAAGGTAATGAATGCCCCATTGATTTTGTAGTAAGCTACATGTGTGCATTTTACAATGCTTCGTTAATCAATAGATTTTTTCTTAATTTAACTTTTCTAAAAGTTAAAATTTTAACATTTAAATTTTTAATTTATATTTTAAAATTTACATTTGAATTTTTAATTTGTAAAAATTTTTTCTAAAATTTTATTTCTCTTAGATATCCATATGCTGTCCTTGGGTTTGCTTTAACTCCTTGGTGCTGCACTAGGTCTGTCATCACAAGAAGAAACACAATGGGAATGCCCAAAAGTCTAAAACACAATGGGAATGCCCAAAAGTCTAAAACACAATGAGAATGCCCAAAATTCTAAAACTAGATACAAGATTGGATCCCTTTCTGTGCTAAAAACTCGAGGCGCTTTTTTTCTTTCTTTTGGAAGATATTTAAAAATCTTTAATTTTAAAGTTTTTTTTATTTTTTTCCCTTGAATTGTGGTAGTCTTTGGCCAGTTCAGGTGTTTGGGCTCCTTTCCGTGTGTGCCAGGCTCCTGCTGTTCCCTGGGCACTGCAAAGCTCTCAGCAAAGCTGCTCCAGGTGCACATCAGTGCTCCCACTCACTCATTTCGATGCCAAGATGGCTTTTTGCTTTTTCCTTTATATACCTTTCATATATCTTCAGTATTCTTAGCGTGCACACTTGTAATTCCCACAGTCTGATGACTGAGCCAGGTCCTGGTGTTCTCTTAGGCAGGAGAGCAGAGATCCTGAAAGCCTCGTGGCAGAAAACCCTGCACTGTCCTGGGAAACCAAGGTCCTGTCTAGGGCACATCCTTTAAATGGGAGATTTGGCTCATCCAGGGGGGAATTCCTCATGGGAGGATATCACACCACCCACCCAGGGACATCTCTGTTAGATGCTCTGTGTGAGGTCTGTAAATGGTGTCCACAGTCTGTCCTGTGTGTGCATTGCTCCACCTTGGCCCACCACGATGACCCTTATGAAACACCAAGGTAAAGACCCTTTATGCCTTAGCTGTGTCTGGCTCTCAATTTTTTAAGACTGGAAGAAGGCATTAATTTCAGACCAAAATGTCAAAAATCACAGTGAGCTTTCAAAAAAAAACACCTCTTAAAAATAATGGACTCGAATTCTCGCTGTGGTGAATACACAAAGTTAATGGTTGGTTTCCACCAGTAATTATACTGTTAATGGAGCAGAGCAAAAACCCCTCAGCTGATACAACTGGAGGAAATTACCTTGGTTTTAACAACACTGATGTTCCTAAAGCACCTCATACCATCTTTTTTTTTGTTTATTTATTTTTATTTTTTTTTCTGGTGGGTGGGAGAGAAGTGCTTTTTATTTTGAGTTCTTATTTCAATATACATTTTATAGTATAGCTTAATTCACAAATAGAGGAGTATATGGTATATGATAAAAAATTGCAGTTATTCAAAGTAAATATATTTAGGAAAAAATTGTAATATCTTTGGGAAAATATGTCACGTTTCTATGCAGAAAACCTGAAATTTAAACTTTTTATCATAAACCATGCTTAAAAGAAATTTCATGCATTAATTATCTACAATATCCTTTTGTTAGTACCACCTATATTCAAAGGGAAAGAGTGTAATTACGTAGCCAGTACATCATTCTTTTATAACATATTCTCAATTACAGTGGATTTATACCATTTCTTTTCATATTCACTAGCAGTTGGTAAAGATTCCCTAATTTGCTACATAGTAAATGTGCTATATAACATCCTCTCTCCATTGGAATTTCATAAGAGGAAAAAAAAAACAAAAGTGAAAAAAAAGGAAAGGCTTTTATAATGAAGAGGTTTCTATGCACTCTGCTAGTGGAGTGGGGGAGACTAGCAGTCTAAAAAAATCCAATTATGTGTAATTTGTGTTATTGCTAATATAACTGTTATGAGTAGGATTTGAAGCTGAGCCCATGCAGAATGCTACAGTAAAATACAGCTAATATATTTCTGGGAGAAAAGTGTTCCGACAGTTTAAACTGTGCTGACGTTTATAATCATAACGTTTCTAATAAAAGAGGGTTCAGTGGGATAAAATTTCCTGAGCAGGAGTTTGTATAATATTTAGAAGTAGGGATTTGTCTGCTGAGGAATTCGTGAAGCTTCTTCTACAGCGTGGTTGTACTTCTCAAATTCATAGTAATCCACAAGCGTAGAACCAGCTAGGATTTTAATAAGACACATAATACCAGGATTAAACATTGCTAGAATTCCTCAAGCAATGCATTTTCAAAAACAAATCAAAGGTAACCATCTGGTAAAATTTCTAGTCAACATAACGATGAGTGTGATCTGTCAACCTGAATCTTGGTGTGTTGATTTGAAGATTATGTAGATTTACGTAGCCAATGTTCTCCTTTCTTCTTGTAAGAAAGAAGGTTTCTTTATTCACTTGGGAGGCTGGAGTATCAATCCTGTCCCTAAAAGTTTCCTGTCCCAAATCCTGATTGAGTTGTTCTCGGTCAGTAGTGCCCTAGGTGCTTTGTCTTCCTTCCTTTGGGGTGCACAGCTTTACAAAATGCTAGTGCAAAAGCTGCTATAAAATTCGTGCAGTTTTAGGGTTGAAAAATCAAAACTGCCCAGTGTTGGAGAGATCTAAGCTAACACATCCAGCCTTTCACGGAGGCACAGCATGTCTTGTGTACCTATATGATGTGTTTCTCAAGTGTCAACATTTAAGAAACTTGAAGCTTTTATTTTGCTTCCTATTAATGTTACAGTAAGCATGAAAACTTTGTAATATTTGTCTTAACTGCTGAGGCTGGTCAAAAGAGGCACATGCAAGCCAAGTCCTTTGATTTCAGTGTTATATTTTTTATTTGAGTCTGTATATTATTTAGGCCAAGGGTTATCCACAGTTTCCACAGAAATATGCTGAGGCAGTTATTCTGAATCATTTTAAGGAATAATATCAGTTTCATGCGTGCACCATTCTATCAGGCATCATAATGGAGAATGTAAAAGTTTAGGCAAGGAAAAACTAGAAATTGTGCACTTCTCTCCCCCTAAAATTCTGTTTGCTTTCTTTTTCCTCCTAAGTAAAATAAAAACTCCCACTGAGAAATCCTGACTGCAGAAGGCTTTCTCTCTCTTTGGAGACATGAGGCTGCAAACACTCACTTGGTACACTCACTTGCTCTATGTAGGTAGCTTTATATAAACCAGACTGAAAATGCACTTTTAAGCCTCACAACTCCTGTTCAAGCTCTTCATAATCTGTGAACATTAATACCATTTTCTCTTTAGATTTGGTTAGGATTTTGTTGAAAACGTTGCCCAGTCGAGGCTGGGGAAATCTCTGTCCCTGCAGGCACCTGGTGGAGCCCTGGGCAGGTCTGTGCTGACCCCAGCAGCAGCAGCAGCTCCTGGGAGGTTATCTCTGGAGGGCCCTGCTAACCTGAGTGGTCCTGCAGTTCTCTTATCTCAGCTCAGTCAGGAAGGAAAAGGAGGATTAAATACCAACAACAAAATAAATCAGAACCCAAATCAACTGGAAATATTTCTGTTCTTTTACAGTACTCTTATGTTGATTAATTGTTATGTACCTGGTGAGATCTTCCCTGCTCTATCAACTTAAGTTTGAAGTTGTTCCTTGTCTAGGTGCTTCTCTATCATCTTGATGAACAAAATTTTTATGTGAAATTGGCGACCTCTGCCTTTCTACTAATCTGTATTTCTTTAGCTCACATTTTTGTTGTACTTGCACATACTTTCCTTGGTCTGTACTTTTCTTTCTCTGCTATGCCATAGGGGTTTTTTTTGAATGAATAATACTTCTTTGCAATTCCTAGTCATGTGTCTTAATTTTATCTTTTAAAAGTCTATTCCATCATACAAAACTAGCAACACTGGGCATTTTGATCATCTGTAAAGACTGTGCTGGAGAATCTCTCGATATCCTGAAGGGTCTTCTCTCTCTTTAGGCTCTACAAGGTTTCAGAGGCAATGAAAATAGATTTTCACAGGGCTTAACGCTGTACCCTCCGATTTGAGACAACTTCATTTCCTTTACTAAGAGAAATCAAAGAAACAAATTTCAAAATGGAGCAAGATCCTCATTCAGAAACAGCTGGTGGGGTTTTTATGATTGTTGCGGTTTCCTTTAGTTCTGAGCACACTGATTTATTACAGCTGCTGCAACCGTCCCACAAGCTTTCCCAGTCCCTCTGGCCTGTCCAGGGCGATGCTTTTCAAGATGGATTTATTACTCCCCAGAAGGAATCAAGATTGCCCATGTCACAGCCGTGCCTTTCTAACTGAATGTCCTTGAACTTTTGCCACTGTGGCCCTTCGGGGAGGTGCCAGGTGTGGGCTGGCATTGAGGGGCTCTGGGAGAGCTCTAGCAATTTTCTGGGAACTCTTACCTGCATTTTGCAGTTATTGTTCCCATTTAATCACAAACTCTGTGATACTGACATGGTGTGCTGGATGGTGTTACTTACCACGTCTTGGTGTGAAATGAATCCATTACAAATCACTTAAGTGTATAGACCATGTAATTTGTTTTCTATTCTTGTTATCAGTTCAGGAAAAAAAAGGACTCAGGCAGAAATGTCACGGAAAATGTGCTGTTGTTAATGACATTGCTGTCTAGTTATGGGAACTGGGAAAATGACTGATATTGGTGAATTTACTTTAATGTCCTGTGTCCAAGGTCTGGGATGATGTGTGCATGACAGGTAATGTCAGCAACAGAGCTCTGGTTTCTAGCATTTGTTCATGAGTTACCCTGTTCTTATGGGTTGTATCTGGGAGAAAAAAAACAAAAATATGCACTAGCAGGAGTGGTAATGGGAGCAAGGAGAAAGTGAAGAACAGAAAGGCAAAGGATTTAGAAGATTGGCAGAGAAAATATCAGTCTGAACAGGCACAGAATAGAGTAGGAGATAAGGCAGAAAAGGAATGTGGTCGTGAGGCTGTTGAAGGAAGGATTTATCTCACCAAAAGCAATGCGGTTTGTCAGTCTCTGTATTTGCTAAAGCTCATTCAGTGTTCGTGATGATATATGGAAATAATAGTAGAGGGAAGAGGAACACTTAAAGTGTGAGACTTTTGCTTTCAGCTGTGTTTATTTAAATGAATGGGAAACCCTACCATGTGGTAGACTTCTCAGATGAGCTTCTTACGAATTACTTAGTACTCCATAACTTAGTATTGATGCAGTAATTCTTTCTCTAAAAGCAATTATTCGTATGTATGAAAGTGTCAGCAGCTTGTGATGTATTACAGGCAAGTGTAGTGTGCTGCTAATAGAAGTTACTCTGCCAAATTAGCGAGGCAGAGCAGTATGAGAACTGGTGTGACCTATTTCTGCATTTCTTCTGGGAATTCAGAGGAACAGTTGTAAGAGAATCTTAGACCCCAGCATTACTTTCATAATCAACTCCAGAGCAGTGGGATATATACGATACCAGCTCACATGGGAAGAGAACAATAAACAGGATTTGTGTGTGTCACTTGTAACTGTAGCTGTCGGGAATATTCTTTCTGATTTCATTTCTGCTTCTCTTTTTCAAGAGATTAAGTTGTTGTTAATATGTTGACAGCTGCTGCTTTATTTATTTGATTCTAGTATTTATGCTACAAATTTCATCTCTCCTCCATTGTTTATGTTCTCTAGAGCAAAAAAAAGTAGTTTATGGGAGACCTTTTTTTGTGTAATGCATTTCTGTAAGGATTTCAGGCCATATGACTGGAAAAGTATCTGCTTATGTAGTCAAATAGAAACTTTCATAGATGGGAACCAAGGTAATAATAAAGTAATAACTGAATATACTGCTACTGTTGTAGCTTTTTAAGGTGTTGACTTCAGTTGCAAAATGCTAGTAAAGTACAATACTACTGGAGGTGGAGTTGTGCAGCAGAATTGTCTCTTGCTTTTTAATTCTGTAATTTTGAAAGGACTTTTATTTTTTTCCCTTTTTCCTGTTGCAGGCTTGAGTAGTGAATACTGTAGGTGGAGTCTGGTGGCACATCTCTGACAACTTTTGTGTGTTTCTGATGCTTGTTGATAGTAGAGAAATGAGTTGGGTTAGGGAAAATTCTTTGGGATTATTATGGGGTGAAAATACATTTGAAAAACATTTTAAACATCTTTTAATTAATCAAGAACTCAAAAATAGCTGGAGAAAATGCCTTCCACTCTCCACATGATTAAATAATCCTTAATGAGAAGTAGGTCCTTCGTTAGACCTGTGTCTGGCTAATTGAAGAAATCATTTCTGAATATACTCCAGAGCACAGGAATGAGCGAGCGTGGCCTATACATGAAGATGTTTGCCTTTTGCTGGTATTTTAGAGTTGCTAAATGAATCCTATTTAGCTGGCCAAAATAGTGTTGAGGTAATTGTGCTCTATAACTTGAGGGGGTTATTCTGCTTCAATGTAAAGTTTTAAAGTTCAATGTATTTTTTGACTTTTTTCCCTGCAGATCATTTTTGCTGTGATTAATTCATCGTGGCTACTTAGATATGTAGAATCTAAATATTACATAACATTGGTTTTTCTTTTTGTTATGTTTCCTGGATATGAAGCTTGTCTTAAAGCCATAGGATGAAAATTCATATTCATTCTGAAAGATAAAGTATTTCTTTAGCCTGGCATGGAGAGGCAGTGACCAAGGGCTCCAATACAGCACAGAACTGTAGAAATACTGAAGTTAGACAAATCTGGGAAACACCCCCAAACACAATCTCTGGTTGAAATTGAGATTTTATTTTTCTTCCATATCCATGCTTTTGATCAGAAGGAATTGCCTTTGGGTTTCCTTTCTCCCTTGGTTGTTCTGTTTAACTGAATTCCCTTCCTTATTTCTCCCCAGGATTGTGTGGATTGGAGCACAACCAGGCTGAGTGTGATTTGGTCATTTCTGTGTTCATGTCATTGTGGTTCCCCCAGTAACCAAAACCCTGTAGCTGATGGGGAGACAGTGGCTGGGAAGCAAATCCTAATAAGTCACGAAGTGGAGACAATGTTTTGAAGATGAGTGTGTCTCTTTGCCTGTCATTTGACCAGTAGTTTCCACTGGGAAAGGCTTTGGTCTGATACAAAAATGTGAGGTTGAAGAGGAGAAACAATCATTTTCCTCTGTGAGGGCTGGGATGATCACTGAGAGTCACAGAGTTATAATCACCAGGACTATTGCAGGTACTGGATTCAGATCTGGATTCAGAACTTGCACTAGTAGTTAATGATCAATTAAGTTGTATTGGAAAAACCATCACAGTGCTTAAGAAAAATTCATAAGTCTGTCTGGTATTTCCCTGTTGGAAGAGAATGCAGGAGAGTTTGAGAGTTTAATATCATACAAGCAGAGGTTAAACCAAGATGCTTATTGAAACAGAATGTAATTAACCTGTTACAACCATGCTGGAGTGTACCCTTATGAAAAGCAAAATACTGTAACACAAAACAACACAAGAGAGAGAAACAAAGCCTTGCCTATCCAGGGGAAGGCAGTGCCTGTGTTTGCCAGGCAGGGAAATTGGGCAGCAGAGCTATTTTACTTTCCTCTGTGAAACTGGGGATTGGTACCAGAGGTCACATTCCAGAGCTGCTTGTGCCGGGGGAAGAGCAGAGCCCTGGGCAGCCTCACCTGCAAGGTGCTGCCTTCCCTTGCTGGGAGGGGAATGAGCTCCTGGTGTTAATGTGCAAAGATTCTTCCTGGAAGGAGGAATTGCCAGGCCAATGTGGTGCTTCCATTTCTCGGGCAGCAAGAGGAAGCGCCTTTAGAGCAGCTGAAAAGGCAGCCAAAAGAGGGAGATTCTGGCAGGGCTTTCTTTGCCCTGCAGCCAGTTGTCAGCTCTGGCTGGCTCCTTTCCTGCCCTCCCTTGGCCTGTTCATGCTGCTGCTTTTCAGGCTTTCCTCCTCTGCCTGTCCGGGGCTGTATCAGCTTTGCATGAGCTCACAGCAGGTCCGAGAGAGCGCGGCCACCAGCGCTGCCCTGTCCCTCTCCTGGGCTGCTCCCAGGGCATCGGGGCACAGGCAGGGACCGGGTTGTTGTTGTGCTTGTGCTGCTCTTTGACTGCATTTCCTGTTCGTACAAATGCTGGGTGTTTCTCCGAGGTGAGTATCCCCTGGCAAAGAAGGGGCAGCTGGTGGTTCTGTGCCTCTTCTTTCAAGGAAATCTCTCCTTTACACTGTGGCTGGGTTCTAATGTTGCTGGGTGCTAAGAAAATACTCTGAGGAACATGCATAGCAATCGAAGCAATTAATGTACTGATAATGTACCATTATTGTACTGATAATCTGGTATTTTTATTGACATGCAAAGCAGAACAGTGCCTGTAGTTCCTCTCACCTTCACAGATTTCAGCTACCATTTTTCCTCTCATACACATGGAAGTGTGAAGTACAAGCAGTGCTTTGTGAGAGTGTTGAAAAGGTTTTCCTTCAGGGATCCCAGAATAACAGGGGCAGTCAGTGTTTCTCAGTCCTCATTTGAATGTAGTTTTTTGCGAGTGTTTAATTTTGAAAAGTTCTTACTGCTCCCTGGAAATGAACGTGGATACTGTGTCCAGGTTCTTCTGGTACTGATTGCTCAGATTACTTCAAAGTATGTGAACCTGGTATTTTGCATGAACTGGAGATTGTAGGAAGTATGAACCAACCAGCTGTAATTTCATAATAAGGCTGCTTTCTATTCTGAAGTGTTTTGGAAAACACTAATTTAGTTTGAAAATAAATAAATAAACAAAAAATAA
>VZTB01013358.1:109016-124008 GCA_013397245.1 Thryothorus ludovicianus | reverse complement strand
GGAAGGAAGGAAGGAAGGAAGGAAGGAAGGAAGGAAGGAAGGAAGGTTTGCACATGTGCTGACTGCTCCTCCCATCAGCTCCCTCTCAACAGCAAGGGAAACTCAGGCATGGGAAACCAGGGGTGGAGCAGAAGGGTCCTGGCTGTGGGATCTGGCAAAATCCATCCCAGCTTCTTTCAGGTTCAGGGACCATGGAATCATAGAATCCTTAAAGTTGGAAGGGATTTCCAAGATCACCAAGTCCAACCTGTGACCAGCACTGCTCCAAAGGCATCCTCCCTCCTCGCCATTCCCTGAACACCAGCTCCAGTTTGGCCATGATGGAGGGGATGGGTCTGACCCCAGAAAAGCTCTTGGAGCTCTTTGCTTCTTAAATACACCCAAATCTAAACTCTCCTCCCCAGAAAAGTCTCTGGGCTCCAGCCCTGACTTGCTCAGATTTAGGAAAGAGGCCAAGGGAGCACCAAGGGGGATTCAAGACCGGGGCTGGACCCCCCCAGACCAGCCCCTTGCAGCCACCCAAGATCCAAACACCTCCAGGGAGGCTGAGCTGGACAGAACTGAAATGAGGCAGAGGTCAGGCATGGAAGGGTTTGTTCTAGTTTGGGAAGGCACCTGAGATCATCCAAAATCATCCCAAAAACCGACAGACATGAGCAAAAGCCAGCAATGCAGCAGGAAGTTGGACTCTCCAGCCTCATCCTCCCAGGGATGGGGAGAGTTCCAACCCAGCTGCCATCCCTGTGGGAACACTCTGCCCCTCCACCTCACGTCCACCCCAAACAAGGATTCATCCCCTACCTATTTAGGCATCATTCTTCCTCAAATCTCTCTCTGCCCCCCTATTCAACACTACCAGCAGCTTTCCCAGGGATCTCTATTCCTGTTCCCACCACTTCCCAGCTCTTTATGGCAGTATCCACACCTATTAGCCCAGCCTGTGTGTGCTCCCTGCACCTTCTCCCAGGGCCCTCCAGCCTCCATGGGATCTCAGGGCTGGTTTCCAAGGCCCTCAGGCCCATCCTTGAGGTTGGAAGGAGAAGCAGATACAATCTGGGAAAGAACAAGTAGGATTTAGGCAGAAAAAGGCACAAAACAAGAGGGGAACCACTGCTGGGCAGGGAATAGAGGTTTATTCATCTGTTGCCTCCAGAAACTTGAGGCTGTTTTTAAAAAAAAACCAAACAAAATAAAACCTAAAAATATATGAATTCAGCCACTTCCAGCACAATGAGATATAATTTTATGAGTCAACTTGTCCTCCTTGTTCTTCCACCACCCTTTAGCCCAACACAAACGGCCCACGGGAGGGAGGGCTCGACACCAGAAGGAATTGCAGGGTTTATTTAGGATGAATAAGGTTTCAAGGAAGGGGAAAAGTACCCCAACACCTACTCCAGGGGCTGTCCATACACATGGACACGAGACAAGGTCAGCGGAGACGTTACAGGTCCTGCAGCCAGGGCAGGGGGGATGGAGAGGGTCAGAACCAGCTCCTGGGGGATGGAGATGTCCCAGCTCAGGCTGCCCTGGGTGCTGGAGAGGCAGCGGGGTGGAGCTGGGGGCNGAGGGTGGAGGGGACGGGGGAGCAGGGGGAGCTGCGGGGGGACGCCGGCGGGGCCGGGCCCATCGCGGGTCCTGCCGCGCCTTCTGTGCTGCTCAGGCTCCGGGGTTTTCCACAGCCTCGGTGAAGAAAACAGACAGGTTAGAGCCCAGCAGCCTCCTGCCCAAGGCTCGGGGAGCTGAGAGCACCAGGCTGAGCCCCACACCCCGAGCAAACCCCTAAAATCCTTCAGGAAGGGCTTTTGGAGAGCAGCCAGGCTCCCGCGGGTTCTCCAGAACGCGCAGGGCACGAGAGCCATCAGTGAAGAGACCAAACTCTTGTAGGGTGTTGGGTTTTTGTTTCCCAAATTGCTCTGAATGAGGAATGAATCTGAGGATTTTGTGGGCTGAAGCAGACGGGGAAAAGCAGCAGAACTCAAACAAATCTGGGATTTGGAAGGGGTGATTCCCCCAGCTCTGGATTTTACACCCCTGCAGCAGCAAGCTGCTGCTGACACTTTTCTGTGTGGAAAGGAGCAGGTAGACATGCTCATTATTTTCCATAAGAAATTGCATTAAAGAGCAAATATTTTTGTTTCTTCAAGCATGGGTACCCTTCACACCCCCTGCAAAGAGCCAGAAATTTCTCCAGCTTTTGCTGAAAAAGCAACAGCCAGAGGAAATATTCTCACAGGTCAAAAACCACTTTTCCTGCTGGAAAGACACAAAGTCTTTGCACTGAAAACTGGATTTTTAGGTCCATAAAACACCAATTCTAAGGATGAGTCTGTTCCCTGCATCTGCTGCCAAAATATGGAAAATTAATGGTGCTCCCAGCTGTGATGAGCCCAATGTCCCTGCACCTGGATCTTCCTTGAGGGCACCCGAGTGAGCAAACCCAGCCAAGCCTGAGCTTCCCCCAGGCACCAGCGAGTCCCAGGGAAAGCAAGACCATGGAAGCAGCGTGTGCGTGGGGAGGGAGGCAGCTCCTGACAGCAGAAAAACAAAGTGATGGATGGCCCCTTTGGCAGTGCCAGGCTTGGAATCCCTCCCTGGGTCCCAGCCCAGGAGCTCGTGGCACACCTCCGGCTTCTGCTTTGCTGCTGCTGGTTTGGGCTTGGATCAGGGATGAAGGCTCACACCAGACCAGTCACAGCATCACCCTCACGTTCCCCCAGGGGATGCTGAGACAGGAATGTCCCCTGGAAAGGGCTCCAGAGCACTACTTCTGCCAAAAGGGTTGTTCCCTTTTTATGTATTCCTACGTATCCAGCAGGGATCCTTTACCCCCTGCCCACCTCTCCGCCCCCCGAGGAGATACAGCTGCTCCAGCTGGGAAGCAGAGGCAGGTCCAGGGGACAGAGGGACACCATCCCAAACCTGTTGCTGACTCCAGCAAAGCTTCCCCCTGCCTGCAGTGGAAGCAGGAGCAGCAGGCCTGAGGAGAAGAGCAATTTCCTGATTTGCTTCTTGGCACGGATCCACACAGCGAGCGAGGAGGGAAGCGAGCACAGCCCTGAGCTGGGGGGAGCCGGGAGTTTCCCACCCACGGCAGCTGATGCAAAGACCCCCCCTGCTCCCCACCACACTCCCGAAAAGCTGCACGGGGCTCATCCTTCCTGCCCCTCGCTCCTTTCCCCGGGAGTGCTGAGGCTCCCTGAAGCGCTCGCGCGTTTTTCTGCCGCCTGAGAAGAAACCGTGCTGAGAGCCAAGGGGTCCCTGAAAGCCTGGGGCAACCCTGTCCAGCACCCAAACAGCACCAGCTTGGCAGGATGTGTTCTGGGGTCCGGGTTTGCTGGGAGCCTCCAGCAGTGCAGGGACCTGCTGATGGGGTTTATGGGATGGTCTTTGCCTCTTGCTCCGAATTCTGACTAGAAAAGGGTGCAAACAGGCAAAGAAACAGGGTCAAAACCACACTGCTCACTCCGATCAAGTCTTAAGCATCACATTTTGGGACAGAACTTTATAAAGATGATTGATTTCCCCAGGGAACCTCTACAATGGGATGCCAGGGCAAACCTACCCCGAGCCCAGCACTTCATCCTCTCCATCAATTTATCCCAAGTCACTCTTGCAGGAGCACCTGGGAAGGAGCTCAAGACTCAGTCCCTCAAGGCTGTGGAGGTTTCCCACCACACCCAGGGCCAGGTGCCACCACAGAGTGAAGCCACAATAAGGGGGTTGTGCTCTGCTAATTGCCACAGCTGATAAACAGAGCTGGTGTCCCAGTAACTCACCCTGGGGCTCTCCAGGGTCACTGGGATTGCTTTAGAAACAGGTTTGCTGCCAATAAAAGAGCTTGTGTGACCCCCGGGGGCTCCCCTCAGACCATGGGACTGCAGGAGCTCAGCACAGGCACAGAATGGGAGCTGGTGGCAGATGGGGTGGGGTAAAGCAGGGAGGGAGCAAAGCCCAGGAATGTCCTGTTTTTGGTGACAGAGGCCTGGCACACAGCCCCTGTGGGGTCCTGCCCCTGTGCAAATGTGGGCTGGTTCTCTGTCCCCCCTCCCAGCCAGGCAACTCCAGAGGATGTTCCTGTGAGCATTCTCAGCTTGATCCCATCCTGTGTGCTCAGGCCATGTGAGAGTCATGACCCTGCACTGACAGCAAGAAACGGAGTGAAAATCAGCTCCACGATGCTCTGTGGAACCAAAAATTGCTGCTGTGCCATGTTAATGTGCTGCTAAAGGAGGTGGAGTTTTTTAAGTGACACAGATGTGGCACTTGGGGACATGGGCTAGTGGCCGAGTGCTGGGGGAAGTTTGGACTCGTAGAGCTCCTTTCCAGCCCAAGTGAGTCTGTGGTTCCATCCTAAGCAGTGTCACTGGCTGGACTCATCCTGCCCCTCCATCCAAGCAGAGGACAGGGCTTTTGTGCCAAGGCAGCCCCGTGCCAAGGTGTCTGCACCCAGCAGGACCCCAGCACTGGGAGGAGATAAAGGTCTGAAGCTGTCCCTGGCAGCCAGGGAGCAAAGCAATACCACTGGAGGCAGCCACAGGAACAAGAAACACATTTCACAGAGGAATCCACAGCAATCCAGCTCAATCTGCTCCAGGCTCAGCTCCAAGGGCAGCAGTAGCTCTTCTCTCTGAGCTGCCCCAACAAGACCAACTGCTGGAGTCAGGGTTAAACCACAATAGATGCCCAGATCTGCAGCTTATTCCCAAACCAGCTCCCTCTCCTGATTTCCACAGCTTGTACAGACACCAGTACCTGTCCCAGGATCTGACAGATGGCCGTCAGAGAGTCGGGCTCAGAACCAAGCTCATCTCAATTTGCAGAGCTGCCAACATCCCAGTACCAGAACAAACAGCCTCAGCAGGAGATAAATCAAGACCAAGGGAAGAGGCACCTCTGTGGCTCCCAACAGCTTTTGGCCAGAGGCTTCTTGGAGATAAAGTCACCTCTGGTCACCTCTAGTCATCTCTGGCCATCTCTGGCCACCCCTGACCATACTGGAGCATTTCACTAGGCCAGCCCTGACCTTCCAGGACAGCCTCCCACCCATCTGCCCCACAGCCCAAGCAGGACACGAGTACTGAGTTCCCTCTTCCCAAAAGGTCTCAAGCATCACTGGAGCCCCTCTGGACACCAGATCCAGCTTTCTCCAGGTGCAACATCATTCTAGAAACAAGGGGATGAGTGCCTCCTGCACACTTCCTTTTTTAAAGTGTAAAAGGCACTCTGAAATTTGCAGGGAAGACACCAGAACATTCCAAGAATGATCACCACAGTGCCCTTACAAAGAGCTGCTGCTGCTGCCTCCACACAAGGATGGAAATCTCCTGGTCTCCTACTGATGGGACTTGGGAGTGAGTGAAAGCAGCCCTGGATCCTCAACTCTTAGAGCTGCTCCACTTCTCCTGGCTTCAGTGGGACCAGATTCAAATGCTTCAGCTGAAACTTGATTTCAGCATTTTCTAAGGAGGAAGATCAGCACTGGCTTTCATCCTTCTCCTCCATCCCCTCCAGTTCAGCATTCCAGTCTCACCTCTCCACATTAACAGGCATTAAGAAAAGAGACCAACTGCACAGGAAAATGCACTTCCAGGGAAAAAACATCAGGCATTTCAAACAGATATTAGATGGTACCCCAAGGATGAGCAAAGATTCTCCTCTTTGTCCTCTTTCTGAGGTTGAGCAGCAATGCCAAAGGGAATCCTTGATTTCCCAGAGGGAAACATCCAATTCTCTACTGCTGATAAATGTGATTGTCCCCAAAGACTTTGCTGTGTTCCATCCAGTCTGTGCCATCCCAAGAAATTCCCAAACAAACCCTCGTGGCTCTCCAAAGCACCAACAGGTCTTGGGGAGCAGCTCAGAGATGCAGCACATCATCCCTTCTCCTGCCTGGTCCCAGCTCCCTGGGAGCTACGGGCATCACTTGGTACCAGGGAGGCAGAAGTAGGTCAGCATCCCACACCAGTCTGGACACACAAAACACTGCACAACTGGAAAACTCAGCTGTGCCCAAAGAGTTATCCAAGCAATCGAGGGTGCAGCTGGATTTTGGGGCACTGGATTTACCCTCTCTAGGGCTGGGGTGCTGGGAGATGGGCAGAGGAGCAGAGAAGTCTGGGAGCAGGTGGAAGAAGATTTTATTTTGTCATGGGAAGAAGAGTTTTGTGTTTTCCTGACTCATCTCCCCCTCAGTTTCCCATGGAAAACCTCAACACTTAGTACAGCTCCTGTTCCAAACCCAGAGAAGCCTTTCTGGCAGCCCAGAGCTGCTGGCAAGGCAGCACTTGACACATCACAGCTCCCCACGCTCGAACCCCCTGAGAGCCACCCGAGGGGAGGGGAAGGGAAAAGCTTCTGGATTTTTTATTTTTTTTCCCACTGAAAACCTTTTGATCACCTTCAGTCACAACCTCACCATGTCCCCACTAGAGATTCCCACTCACACCAGCCAGAGATTGTTGTGGTGTGTCTCAGATACCCCAGACCCCTCCCAGGTGATTCCCTGCCAGGTTTGTCAATCATTCCTCCTTTCCACATCCTGAGCCCTGCTGAGTGCTGCCTGTCAACCCTGCCATTCCAGAAGGGCAGAATTCAAAAGATGCTTCCCACCCCTGGAAAGTCATTGGGCCATCCAAATGTCCTCTGGCCCTTAGGGCTGCCCCCCCACACCTGGTTGGTGTCACCTGTGTTCCTTCCCTCCCCTTCTCCCCTGGTTCAAAGCCCTGGGCTGCCATGTGGTCGGGATTCTGCTGGAGCTGTTGCTGGATTCACAGGCTCTTGGGCCAGGAATAAAACTCTGAATCTAAACCCTCCATCAGAATTGGCTCCTTTCCTTCACCATCACCTCTCTGTCAAAGGTAAACCTGAGCCTTTGCACACCTGGACTCGTCTCCAACCCTCAGCTACAACACCAACAGAGCCTGAGGTACCACTGGGGTGAAAACACCAGAGCTGCCAGACAGGCAAACAGCGAGGGCACAGCTCAGGAACAACCTCCTGATCAAACAGCAATATTGGATCAAACACCAATAAGAGATGAGTGGTTGAAACCCAGGGAGAAGAGCTGCAGGGGCAGAGGTTGGGGCACTCCGTCCCTGGGAAGGGCAGTGCAGCCAGCAAGGGGTCACAGACCCCAGATGGGGGCAACCCGGGAGGAGAAAACAAAACGTGGAGCCACATGAAGATGTGTTGGGCGGAGGTGAAGCAGATGGAGAGGCAGTGGATTTGGGGAACAGAGGACAGCCGGGCAGGTGGATGGGGATGAACCAGCCTTGGCTCAGCCCAGCCAAACTCAGCCTCCAGCTCTCCCTCCCCGGTGAGCCCAGGTCCTGCTCACACCTCCAGCTGTACCTTTCTGGATGCCTCCATCTGCTGTGCAGGAGAAGTCCCCCGTGGCCAGCAGGAAGCACGTGGAGGATTTCTTGTTCTTGTCGCGGGTGCTGGAGCGCCACATCGGCCGCTTCTCCTCGTCCGTCGGGGACAGCGGCTGCTCCTCGTCGGACAGCACCACGTTGGCCTCACCGTTCTGCTTGGAGTCTGCAGGGAGGCAGCAGAGCCCCGTCAGCAGCTGGCAAACCCACAGGGGAAAGTGCTCAGGCTGGCCAGACCGTGCAAGGAAGCAGAGGAGCAGGTTGCAGGTGGCCCAGAGCAACACCCACCAATTCTGCTGATCCCAGCCTGGGCACGCTCATCTAGAGCAGGACAAAGATGTCATTCCAAGCAGCTCTAGTCCTGCTGAGGGTTATAAAACCTGCATGAAGCCAAAGCTGGGCATGAAACACCCCAGGTTTTTGAGATCCACCCACCTAATTGGAGGGAATTAGCTCTCCAAAATTCACGCTGCTGAGGAACGGGCTGCTCGGGGTAGTGGGAAGTGCTAATTTATGTCCCCTGGCTCCCTGGTTCCTTGGCTGAGAGGATGCTCTGCCACGTGAGGGCCTGGCCTGAGCTCCTGGCTCTAACTGCTCCCAGCTGCCAGGGCTGCTGGGGCAGATGGGATTCACAGGCACGTGGGAAAATGAGATTTAAAAAGGAAAAAAGCTGTTTGGGGCACCTGGAGCTCCCTGTTTCCCTGGCAGGGGAAGGCTCATCACAGTTAAACACATGTGGCCAGATGTGCAACTGCCCAGGGTTGGTGCAGGACACAACTCCAACTGTCTCCTGTTCCAGACACCCCAGAGGTGCCACTGGCAACAAAACAAGACAACAGGGGCAGAGAAGCCACCTTGGCCAGCACTGACAGTGGGCAGGGCTCACACAGACCCCCAAAATTAGCCCAAGGGACGGTCCCCACAGCTGCCCATGGCTGGGGCTGTGCCTTCTCCTGATCCAAAGGAAAGATGGACAACCATCAAACCTCAGCTCAATGCATGAGATGAAAAAAAAGAGACGTCCAAGGACTGGTTTTGCTCAGGATTTGGAGCAGCAGGGCAGGGATTCCGTCTACCAGCAGATGAATGAGGAGGTGGGGTCAAGCCCCAGGGAAAGCCCATGGATTCGTCAATTTTGGTGAAGATTACCCTGATTTATGGTGGGAGGAAGCAATGGGAAAATCTGTCCCAAGGGCATGACCAGGCTCACATGGGAGTAGGGTGAGTGGCCTTACCTCTGTCACTGTGAGGGAGAGCTGGGTTAGGCAGGGATCCCTTGAAACCCACCGTGGTGACGGGATCTGTGCCATCAGAAGGGAAGGATGCAGCCTTTGGGAAAGCAGAATTTGGCCTTTCCCCCCTGCCTGCATGGAGGATTTGACCTGCAGCTCCCTGGTCCACCAGCATGACCCCCAACACCCTCACATCTGAAGGGCCCAGCCCTTTCCACCCCAAGTCTCACCCACCCAGACCTGGGGGCACATCCTGCACCACCCCCAGAGCCTTGGGGACACAGGGCACCAAACACCTCGAGGGCTCCTGGAGGTCTCCCCCTCCCCTGGCCCCACCTTTGGGGTCTCACCTGACCGTTTCCTCTCCGTCGCCCCCTCCTCTACTGCCAGCGGGCACGTGTCACTCTGGGTGCTGTTCCGAGGGGAGTTTTCCTCGGATTTGCCGTAGGTGGGGGAGTCCAGCGGGGCCGGACGGGGTATATGCTTTTTCTTCTTCTTTGGCAGCTTCTGCTTGGCCATGGCCAACGAATAGTACATCCCAAAGTTATTGACGATGACGGGCACGGGCATGGCGATGGTCAGCACCCCGGCCAGGGCGCACAGGGCCCCCACCACCATCCCCGACCAGGTCTTGGGGTACATGTCACCGTAACCCAGGGTCGTCATGGTGACCACGGCCCACCAGAACCCGATGGGGATGTTCTTAAAGTGAGTGTGGTCGCTCCCGGTGGGGTCAGACGTCTTGGCTCCGATCCGCTCGGCGTAGTAGATCATGGTGGCGAAAATCAAGACCCCCAAGGCGAGGAAGATGATGAGGAGCAGGAATTCGTTGGTGCTGGCCCGGAGCGTGTGGCCCAGCACCCGGAGACCCACAAAGTGCCGCGTCAGCTTGAAGATCCGGAGGATGCGGACGAAGCGCACCACCCGTAGGAAGCCCAGCACGTCCCGGGCAGCTTTGGAGGACAGGCCACTGAGACCCACCTCCAGGTAGAAGGGCAAGATGGCCACGAAGTCAATGATGTTGAGGAGGTTTTTAATGAAGAGAAGCTTATCTGGGCAGCAGATGATGCGAACCAGGAACTCAAGGGTGAACCACAGCACGCAGACCCCTTCGATGTAGGTGAGGATGGGCTCCGTCTCCACTTTGTGCGTCAGCAGCACCGTCGTGGTGTTGCCAACCACCAGGGTCTCCGTCACGTTGACATTGATGTTGAAGGCCTCGTGTGTCTCCAGGCAGAAGGTTGTGATGGAGACCAGGATGAAGAAAAGCGAGGCAAAAGCAACCACCTGCAAAAGTCAAAATTACATGGGTTGTGAGCTGAGGTGGGGCAACCTCTTCTCTTTGGAGGAGGTCAAAACACGCCAGATGCTGGCACTCAGAGCCCCAAGACCAAAGTGGAGGATGAGGAGAGGTCCCTGGACCTCTCCTATGAGCTGATAGCAAACCTCAGAGCCTGGGGCCATCAATCCTGGATCTTTCTCCAAGTGCTATGATCTGTACAGGAGAAAGTGTGCTCGGCTTCAGTTGTGCCTGGAGATGTGCCAGGAATGGCAGTGCTGGAGATGAGAGGGAACTGGGACAGTCTGGGACTGGAGCAATCTTCCAATGGGAACAGACATGAAAAGGGAATTTTGACAGGACATGAAAAGGGAATTTTGACAGGACAAATTCAAATAACTTTCCCCCACATTCATCACAAACCCCTCCCAATGCCAGGTTCACAGTGTTCACAGCTTTGGGCTTTGGGGTCTGGATGTGTCAGAGACATCCTTTCACCCCCTCCCCGAGGGTCAGTGTGGGTGATGTGCCCACAGAAGATCCAGGACTGGGAGGGCAGGAAGGGAGAGGAGCAGGCAGAGCTCAGTCTCCTGCTGATGCCTGGACCTGGTGACACCCAGATGTTCCCATTTCTCCACTCTGCCCAAGCAGGGAGACAGTTGTCCCTTCCACGTCACCTCCTCCTCCCCTCGGATGTGAGTGAGGAGGGGCCAGCAGCACGCACTGGAAGTCACAGGCTGTGTCACAAAGTCCCACCTTGTGCTCCCATCAATCCTGCTCAGCTCCCTCCCTCCCTCCTGACGAGCCCATTACCTGGAGCATCTGTTTCCCAGAACCACTCGCCCCCTCCCGCCCCAGAAAAAAAATAAAAAAGCTTCAGAGCAGAAAAATTCTCATTCTACCTTCCTCCAGCACAAAAGCACGGTGGTTTCAGCCTCTCGGGAGCAGGTCCTGCTGCACCTGCACCAAGCAGGATTTTGACCTCTCGCTGTCAAACCCACCCAAGCGGCTGCGCCTGGCAGAGCCGCACCGCGAGCCTGCTCCAGGCCACAGCCCCGATCCTCGGCTGAGTGAATCAGCAGCAGAGACAGCCTGAGTCACGCCGGAGAAACACCCGGGCCCCGACACCGGCCGTGCCGTGCCGTGCCGGCAGCCCCGAGCCCGCCGGGAGCATCCTGAGGGGTGTTCCCGAGGGCAGACCCGCCACGGAGAGCATCAGCCCCGCAAGAGTTTGATGTGAAGTTGAAATCAGGCGTTAAATGATGGAGAAACCTCTGGAAGGTAATTCCCCTGCCCCAGTGAGAGACACCTGCTGGGGGATGGAATGAGAGGCTCCTCACCCCTCAATCAGACCCCTTTGGACCACGCGTGGGGATTCAGCTGAAGGCCGACCAGTTGTTTGCAATTTGGGAAACAAATCCAACAAAACTGGAATCTTAAAGCAAGGCCAGCTTAACCAGACAAGTGTCTCTACACAGTGGTGGCACAGCCAAAATAATCCGCTTTTCAGCTGAGGGCTGAGTCACGTTCCTGAGCTTCCCTGTGTGGGGAATCTTGGGAAAACCTGAAGAGTAAAAATTTAGACCTAAAGCAAAGTAGAAAGAAAAAAATCACCCAGGAAGGGAGTGAAACCATGCAAACACTTGAGTAATGAAGCAGCCCTGCTGCTGGGTGCGAGGTGAGACCTGATTTAGCCCAAGGAGCAAAATCAGCCTTTAAAAATAGAAGAGTCGGGTTCACAGCCAGTGCCAAGCATCGTGTCCCCCCCAGGGTGCTGCTCCAGTTCTGTCTCTGACCCAAGAGGTCTCACCTCAGCTTCAGTCTCTGCTCCAAACTCAAGTTCTTTTCCAAAAATGTCTTTAAAATAAAATAAAATCTATGTATAAACTCAGAACCCCCACCAAACAACTCTTCCAGAACCTGTTGATGTTCTACACAATCTTGACTTGCACTCAACAGCTTGAGATGGGTGTTCCCAAAAAATCCATGACTCTACAGAGGGTCATTAGCCTGAAAGTCTCTGTGAAAGTGAGGTCAGGACTCTCCAAGTTGGGCTGCAAAGTGAAAAAATAATGATGGGCTGCACGAAAAAGTGTTTGGACGTAGAGGTAAACTCACAGCAAGGCAGATTCCTGTGGGGAGGAAGAGCATTGAGCTCCAGCTGGGACAGCAGCTGTACCAGGGACCAAATATTCCCTGAGTGGAGCAGACTGAGGAGCCAGGGACCCCAAAATTATCAATGGTGCATGGAAAAGAGGCTGAAATATGGGAGAGATTCCTAACCATGTGCTCACACAGTTGCCAGCTCAGGAGGAGAAGTGCTGGAGGGAGGGAAAGACGGAAATATCAAGGAGCCAACTGAGTCAGGGCCCGAGGGGCTGCTCCACGGAGAGGAGGAGCAAGGACTGGAGAAATTCAGCTCTTGAGACTTAGTCACGGCTGCCACACAGAGAGAGTTTACATGGACAGCCTGGCACTGCTGCTTCCCAAGGTTTGGCAACATGCTGTTCAGCTGCTCCAGCACATTCCCTGCAGCCAGCAGCACCCCTTTGGCTCTGGCAAGAAACGGAGACCCCAAAATGGGGTATTAAAGAAATCCCAACCACTGCAAACCTCACCCACCACAAAAGCCAGGGCAGCACCAGGAATGTTGTACCCACAGCGATGAATCCTGCAGCACCCCAGTGCTGGGTGATGACTCCAGCCAGGACCTGGGTGCACTCACTTGGGCTGGTAACGTTGTTCTGTGCCTCAGTTTCCCCTCCTGCCAGAGCAGTTCTCCTAAGCTATGGCAAAACTATACCGGTATTTTTTCCTGTTGCCTCTGGAAGTTGATCGTTCCCATGGCACTGCTGAGCTGAACATTTATCTAGAGCAGTGAGAAGGAAGCAGGGAGATCCCAGTACAAACTGGTCCCACTCCAGACCCAGCTGGGCCTCAATCACAACCATCTCTGCTCTCTCCAATGCATTCCTCCTGCTAAAGCCTTTCCAGGAGCAGCTCAGCACACAGGAAAAGCAGAACCAAATTACACCGGGGGGAAAATACTGAGTTGAATTATTGTGCTTGGGTTTATTTTTAATTTTGTTTAATTTTTTATTTGGAGCTTTACACCACTCAGAGCATCTCTCCAAGGTGAAGAGCCCTCAGAGATGGGCAAAGGAGGCAACTCCCCTTTTAAAATGGGTTCAGCTTTTGCTGCCCGAGCATTCTCTGCGTGTGTGTTGCTCCAACATTTGCTGCAAAAACACCTCCTTGCCAAACTGACCCCTGCCCCGCGTGCTGCTCGTGGGTGTGAAATGCCTGCAGAATTTCTTACCATTGATGGAGTTTTTTTACACCTCTAAATGCATCCAGAATTCATCTCGATCCCAACTGCCAGCCTCTGTGTGTGCAGCAGATTTATAAGCTGGGCGTGCCAGGGGCTGGGTGGGTATGGGTGGGCTCTGGGGGGTCAGTGGGCAGCCCTTTGGGGACGATCCACGAGGAGCTGGCAGAGGTGACACACGCACAGAGCAGCGCCCAAGAGCCAGTCCGGGAGCCTGCGGATGTGCCAGGTTTGGGGGACATCGATGCCCCTGGGTAGGGACCACCTCTGTGCCCAGGGAGGGTGGCAGTGTCTCTGGAGCAGGGACGAGCTCCTGTGTGCACACACACGGTGCCAGGGCCGTGCGTGGTGAGGCTGTGCCTGGGCAGTGCAGGGTGCCAGCAGTGCCTGAGCCCCACAGGTGCTGCTGGGCTCTGTGTGCTGTGGGGGCAGCCCTGGTGGGGACAGAAGGCAGGAGTGTCCCCAGGGGCTGCGATTCCCACACAGGAGGAGCATGAGCTGCTTGGGGACAAGCATGAGGATCCTGTTCATTGCAGGACCCAATTCCCAGCCCTGACCTCCACTCCACACCAGGGCTGTTAAATGTGGGTTTTGGCATGGTGCGGCCCAGCCAGAGGAACCCAAACATCCTATCCTAGAGTATCCTGAAACTCTGCCAGGAGTCAGCCCTGCCAAGGACAATCCCTCATGTCCGTGTGCCCAGGAGGTGCCCAGGGAGCACTCGAGGGCATAAAGCGGGCAGGGATTGTGCTTGCCCCCACTTTCAGCCCAGCTCTCCCAAATGTGGTGTGTTGGGAGGGGACAAGGGAAGAGGTGTCCTGAAGGATGGGAAATAGCCCCACATGCCCCACAGTAGGAGGGGGACAGTCATGGGGGGCCTCATGTAACCCACCAGCAAAGTCAGTCTTGCCCCCAGGGATGAGGAGAAGACACAACCCCAGCACGGCCCCATCCCACCTCCCCACCGGCGCCTTTCAGGAGCTTACCCTCGCTGCCTTGGACGAGTAGGGATCCTCAAAGAGCGCCCACATCTTGGGCTGCCAGTTCCGGCAGCAGCCACCCCCTCCAGCAGCCCCCGCCGCCCCTGGGGGCCGGTCATCCATGCCCAGGCGCTGAAGGGCCATCTCCCTACCCCCTTCCTCTTCGGGCTCCTCTCCACCAGCCCCTCCGCCAGGCTCGGGACTCTCAAAGATGTCCAGGGCCTCCTCTGCGTCGCGGTGCTGGCGGTAGGTCATCCAGCAGCAGGGCTCCACGTCGGTCTCGTCGATGCCCCAGTAGGTCAGCTCCTCCTCGAAGAGGGGCCCGCAGATGTCCGCGGGGCAGTGCAGCTTCCCGGTGCGGTAGTAGTTGAGCACGTAGGAGAAGATCCCGGGGTGACGGTCGAAGAAGAACTCGTTGCTTTTCCCATCAAAGTCAAAGTTGCTCTGGGCGTCGGGGTCAGCCAGCCAGGCCAGGCGGGTGCCCGGCAGAGTCCGTAGGGTGCTTTTGTAGGTCTCATGCCGGGTGCCACCTACATTGATGGTGATCTTGTCCGACTCTTCCCCTTTGCCCATCTCTTCCTTCAGGCATGTTTTGGAGGGTGGTTTGTTCCCAGACTTGCGTCCACGGTAGGAGGAGACACACACCGAGCTGATCATAGATTTCGGTGGATGGGAGATGCCCACAACGTGCACCCTTCCTCCGGGCAAGGAGCGGGGGTTCAGCGAAGGCAGGAGAGGAGGGCAGAGATGGGACTGGGGAGGGGAAAAGGGGGGGTTCAGGCTGGGCTCTGGCCCCGGGG
>VZTB01013358.1:62181-108331 GCA_013397245.1 Thryothorus ludovicianus | reverse complement strand
CAGCGAGGAGTGAACCCCGGACACCCCAGCTCCTCTTCGCGCCGGAGGGAAAATGCAGCCCAGAGCTGCCTGCGGATCTGGAGCCAGCTCTTGGCAGAGGCTCCCGCAGATCCCATCCCTCCCTGGCTCGCAATCCCTCGCTCTCCGAGAGGTCAGGAGAGACCGACCCCGGGGCCGGTGGGGAGCTGGGAGGCTACACTCAGACCTGACCCCCCTTCCCTCCCACCACCCTCCCCGAGCATCTCTCCGCCCTGTTTCTGCTCCTGCGTGTGAGATGCCCCTTTCCCGCAGCGGCAGCCAGGGCTCGGGGTACCAATCACCCCAGCCCCCGGGGTCCTTCCCTTAAGCCCCCCTCCCTGGGGGGCCCGGACACCCCCCGGGGTGCTGGTGATGCTCAGCCCCAGCTCCTGGAGCTGGGGGGAATTGAAGAGCTGTGGTGCCCCAGGGGGAAGGCTGTCACCCAGGTGAGGACCTGGGGACTCATCCTGCCATCACTGTTTACTTCTGCACTGGCGCTGCTGGTGCTGCTGCACTGAGGGGTGGGGGATGTTCTGGGGTCATGGAAGGGATCCAAGCCCAGCACAGGCCTGTTATTGGGGTGGGGGTCTCATCCAAGCGGGTCAGCACTTGGATATGCGAGTTCTTGGTGCAGGGCGAGGGGACATGGCATGGGGGATGCTGCCTCAGCACCCCTCTTTGCACCTCGCTGGGCTGTGTGGTGCATTGTCACCCCACCAGGGCCCCTCCTCGCCCCCTGCCCAGCTTTGCCCCCTCGGTGACACGGCCCCCAAAATCCGGGGGGCGTTGGGGGTGGCTGAGGAAAACGCTCCACCCAAGAAAATCCACGAGGCACGAGAGCCACGCTCGAATCTTACCACCGAGAAAGCCCTGCTCCAGCTGTGACTGCAACTCCACAGCTCCCAGGGCCGGATCCCGAGCGGGTGGAGGCTGGCGCAGCTCCACACCCCAACCACCCGCGGCTGCACCAGCGGGAGAGCCTGGAGCCCGAGGGAAAACCGTGCTGGAAAAATCGAGCCTTGCATCACCGGCCAGGCATCGCAGCTCAGCTCCTCATCGTCGTAATGCGAGTTTGGCCAGGAGGAAGGAATGCTGCGACCTGATGCTAATATTTTATCTGTCGACTTTCATCCCGCCAGGAAGAGCTTCGTGCACCCAAGCGCGGCCGTTCCTGGGGTGGGAGGAGGTGGCCAAGCAGACAAATGAGTTGTTTCTGGGGAAGGAAGAGATCTTTTAGCCAGTAACACCCGCCCAAAGCTGTCTGCTCTCTAAATATGCCTTCTGANAAAAAAGGGAGAGAAACAAGAAAACAGAAAGAGAGAAGGAGAGAAAATGGAAAGAGCTGGATGAATAAGGGCCTTTTTGGAGCAAGAAGGAGTCACTTCTGCAGGGATGTCCTGCAAGGCTCAAGGCATCTCAAGATAACATCCAGGCAAGGGACGGAATGAAGAGCAGGACCTGGAAGATCTCAAGGAAGATCAGCTCTAACCTGGAAAGCCTTAGGTGGGTCCTGAGGACATGGTAAGGGGTCCCTGGGTCCCCTCCCACCCATGGCCTGCCCCAGCACAGCACCCTGAGCCCAGCCCGTGGTCCAGCACATCAGGCACATCCCCAGAGGAGGGGAGAGACCAGCACAACAAGCCCAGGATGCTCAGGGGGCTGAGCGGCCTCACAGAGAGTTTGGGGACATGCTGGGGGCCCTCAAGACCTCTGCCCATGGGAGGACAGAGGAGGAGGGTGGAATGCAGCAGTTTAGGGAGAGCCAATCCTGTTCTGGTGTAGAGACAGCCAAACCAACCTCTGTAGGTCCTTCCAGCTCAGGATCTCATTAATGAAAGATATGTTGTCCTTGGGAACCCCAAACAAGGTCTCTGCCCTCATGTTTTTGGTGGGACAGCTTCATCTCTGACCTGTGTGTGGTGGCACTCCCCTCTCCACGGTGTGATCCCCAAGAGACCTTTCTAGACTCTCTGCTGGACCTGGGTCTTCCCAAAAAGACTGCCACAAGTCATGGACAAGCTCTGTCTCTGCTCTCTGCCTCTGCCAGGTGAATTTTTTAGCTACAATTACTCATTCCAGCAGCGCACATTACACCGGCAGGGTTTGCAGCCCCATCCCTCCCCGAGCTCGGCCTGGAAGGGGAGGTGCGAGGGAATGCTCCCCGAATTCCTGGCGAGGCGGGGTGTCCCGTGCTCTGTCACACAGTGCCACCTTGTGTCCTGGAGCCCCGGCAGCGCAAACACGGAGCCTGGCGGGGTCTGGGCAGAATCGGGCTCCATCCGCGCATCGCGGGCGCAATTCTGCTCCATAAAAAGCAATTTGGGAACGGGAGGGGTCTGGGCTGGCGTGGGGACGGCGGTGGGGATTGTCTGGCTTTGGAACGAGCGAGAGAGGTTCGTGAGGTGGTGCTGTGCCTCGGTTTCCCTGTCTTTAAGCATCAGGATGTCCTTTCCCTTGCCGAGGTGCTCAGGGGATCGCAGCAGATGTTGCTGTAGCAGCTCCACCTCGTGTCCGAGCCCACGCCGTGCTCGTAGCCTGGTCCAGAGTTGTTTTGAGATGAGACACCCAAAACCCACCCCCACATGCGACAGAACATCCTTCACCTCCCACCAGGCGCTCTGAAACCTCTCTCCCTCACTGTCACAGGAAGTTCAATATTTAGGGGATTTTTTAAATAGAATGGATTTGGCTTAAATTCCACATTTTGGTGCATTTCTGCGTCTTTTTTTCCAGCCCCCAAGGGCCAGAATCTCCCTTTCCAGTTTGTTTCTCTCACCTGTTTTCAGGAAGCCCCTGGCACTGGGATTTTCTGGCTCCTGAAGTGACACCACACTTGTGTCCCATCGAGCACTTGGCATTACCCTGAGCTGGGATCTCCATCCCCGCTCTCACAGAACTGGGCTGTGCTGGGGTCAGAGCTGCCCTACGTGTCCCCTTGTCCTGGCCATCACTCCCAGGGGATGTTTCCCCCAGAGCTGGGTCCTGGATGTCCTCTGGGACACGGATAACCCTGTGCCACCTCCTGTCCCCTCCCTGGGCAGTGCTGCTCCTCCAGCCATGTCAGACACTTGCCCCAGTTCTGCACCAGCATCTCCAGATGCTCAAAAGGCCTCCCCTGCTTCCCCACAGCTGCCACTGTGTGGGGACAGGATCCGTTCATGGCCGTGGCAGTGTCCCCATGGCATCCCCAGTGCAGGGGTCTCATCCTGACCCATCTCTCCTGATTCCTTCCCTCTCTCCTGCTCCCTGAAGCAGCCCTGGAGAAGCCAAACAAGCTCCCAGAGATGGGAGGGAAGGGAAGAGGCAGCCCCGCTCCCCAGGTAAGCTAAGTTAATTCCCAGCAGTTGGAGTCATCTGGGATTGCTGGAAACCTTCAGTCCTTCTCCAGGACTCCCAGTCCTTCTCCAGGATAAGCCACCAGCACTGTCAGCAGGGCGTTGTGCAGAGGAGCAGACGCTGTACCAGTCCCTGTGCCCTGGGAAGCCTGGGGGTACTGGTTAAACTGGCCCAGGATGGGAAACAACCTCCACGACGCTCCTGAAGCACCTACAGACTGCTCAACCTGAGCAAGGCCCTTGCAGAGGACGGTGCTGCAGGAAAGGATGAGGGGACACAGAAGGACAATAGTGGGACAGGACAGGGAAGGACAGACCTCAACACCCCTGGGCCCTTTGCTTTACATCTCTGCCACCCTAAACCTCAGAGAGACCCCAAAGCCCACCCAAGGAAAGGAAACAGAGGCACAGAAGAGACTCGGTGAGGAGAGATTTGGTAAGAAGAGACTTTTAATCAGACTCTGATACAGCTTTTACAGGGTTTCTCTCGATGGCCGAGGAGCCGGGCCGGCGCAGCCCGGCCCCGCCCGGCACACGTGGGAACTACTGCGGCTACGAGGGGACACGGGACGGTCACTACGAGGTCTGTGCTTTACCTGTACAGGAGGGTTCCGCCAGTTTTGTGCTTGTCCCAGGGGAAGCAGCCGCATCCTGTGTGTCCCCGTGGCTGTGCCATGTCCCTCCCGGCCACCAAGGCCACCCGGCCCCACTCCTGCCAGCGAGACCCCCACGCTCGGGGAGGGTGGGGGCCAGGAGAAGGCAGTGGGAGTTGCTTCTGGGAGGTGCTGGGGCTTAATGTGACCTGTGAGGGTCTGGGCAGGAGCTGAGAGGTGAGGAAGGGGATGTTTTGGAGGGATTGAGGGGAAGGAGCCATGGGACACCCTGGGGACCCAGCTCCAGTCATCCCCTCTGCCTTGTACCGGGGTCAAGGTCCCTGCAGCAGAGGAACAGAGCATCCCAACTCCAGCCCTACAGGCTGGACCTGCAGCTCCAGCACCACAGGGTGTGCCCTTCCTGCAACCTCCTTTTTTCCCTCTCCAAACCCACTGAACATCCTCCCCCCAGAGAGGGAACAGGGGTTGGACCCTTCCTGACCTACCCAGCACCTCCTCGTCCCCCAGCCAGGGCCACCACACTGCTCTGAGCAGCAGGATCCGGGCTGGGAACCCATCAAGGAGCTGATGTGGGGGGACAGGGACACAGGCAGCGGTTCCCCCCTCTTTATCCCACTGCCTGAAGGAAAACTGAAAAGTGCCTGTGCTCACAACTAGCAGCTATTCCCTGTGCCTCTGTGCAGAAAGAGGAAAAGTGATTTCTAGGCCTAAAAGCCCCTGGGGGTCGGCCCGATCCACAGCCTGGGACCCCGAGAAGGTGTGTGGAGGGAGAGCCTGCCCCGGCGAGCGGGAGAAACCCCCACGCAGGCTCCAAAAGTGAGCGAGTACAGCCAAGAAGTGAATCCTAAAGCCACCCACGCACACGGACACGCGCACACCCCACGCACGGCACCTACGGACGAACACGCGCACGCTCGCACGGCGACAACACGGATCTCCTAAAACCTAACACACACACACTCCCCCCCCAGCACCCCGTGTCTAACACCGAGCAAATGCCACGACAAAACAGTATTTCCACAGATAAAAGTAAAGGTGTCGTCCCTCCTCCTCCTCCTCCTCCTCCTCTCTGCTGGATCCCCAGGGCAGCTGGACACCCTGGGGTTGGGGGGAGAAGGGGACGTGCACCCACCACGCACAAGAAATAAAAAGGTAAAAATATGCCCTGCTATAGAATGGGAATTGATCTGTACAGCACTGGAAATTAAAATAGGTCATGGGCCACTTTGGAATAGGATTTGTCATTTAACAGCATTTACAGTGACATTTACAGAATAAATATACAATAGAAATAGAGAATCTCTAGGTTATTATTCCATCTCCTCTCTCTGTATATATTTTATATATATATATAATATAGCTTCTTTGTTACCTTCTTATTGACTTTGCCTCTGACTGATGCTGCAAGGAGAGAGGAAAGCGAGAGCCTCCCTGGCTGGTTTGGGAATGGGGTGGGAGAGATGGAGGGCCGGATCCTTCCCCCCAGGCTTCAAGGAGCATCGTGCCATGGGAACACATGGGACTGAGCATTTTGGCTCTGGCAGGTGTCCTGCTCCAGTAACTCCATGGGAGCTACGGTGGGAATCCGGCCCCCGGGCTCGGGGGCTCAGGAGAGGGGATGCTGGGCAAGGATTTGACTCTTCCTCCGTTCTGCTGGTCAGGTGAGGGTGGAGCCCATAAGAAATGGGAGGGAACATGTTGCCTAATGTTGGGGAAATGCCACTGGATTTGGGCTTCTCCCTTCCAGAGATGATGCCATGGGGACATTTCTGTGTCCCTCTTGTATGGACAGAGGAAGGAGAAAGACATGGGAGGGGATGAGGAATCGGGAGTTTCTGGAGGAGCGTGGCTGATCCTGACTCACAGATCTGGTGCCTCTTGGAACCATCACTGAGCTGCTTTGGTTCAGTCCACTCCTCCATATTCCCCTCAGAAAAACAGTTAACGAAGGGCTTGAGCTAATTGTCCAGGAAGAGTCTCCAGGTCACCAGCCAAGCCCATGGAGAAGACTGTGAATGAAGGATCACACCCACAAGAGATGTCACTGTGGGAACCTCCTGACCCCAGGGGTGCTGAGAATCAGGGATGATGAAAGTCAGGGGTGTGCTGAATGGACCAGCTGCTTTGTGCCTTCACCTCCAACCAAAGGGAGAACCCAAGTGAAAGAAAATGAATTGACAGGAAAGCAGAAAAGGGCTCATGAAGCAGCACCCTCAAAGAGGCCTTCAGAGTGGGTGAAACACCTTCATGCACAACCTGAGCCCAGCAGGACCCAGGATGAGGCACTCCCCCAGCCTTTGGAGGCAACAATGTGCAAGGAGGCTGCTGCTTCCGTGTCCCCAAGGAAAACAGGGATGATGCCAGGTTATCCTGATGCCCTTGGCAGAAGTGCTTGGTTACATGTAGGATTCAGGGAAATGACCCTCAGTCCCAGCGGGAGAGACTCAGGGTGAGAAGATCTCACCCTTTCCTAAACACCCTGGGGAGAAACAACACAGGGTCACATCAGTCTGATCCCCCAAAAACATGGATGGGCACAATAGAGGCCCCTGGACTCTCCCAGCCTCAATCAAGAGCTAAGGGGACCTGGCACTGACCCCAAGAGCTGCTTCTCCTCAGATGCCTGTGGTCCCCAAGAGCTGGTGACCCCCATCCAAAGGCTGGTGAGCTCCTGTGGGGTGTGACAGGAGACAATGCCAAACCCCTGGCTTGGAGGGGACACAATGAGAAATGAGGAGGCACATCCAGAGAGAACCACTGCCCAGCTCACCTCGGCAGGGGGCAAGGGAGGGAAGTCAGGGGGTGATTTCCTGAGAGCTAAACCAGGAGTGTGGTAGGACTGGATGTCCCACAGCTCCTCTGCTTGTCCCTCTGGGACATCTAAAGAGAGGAGTGAGAGGAGATGGTCACCATGCCAGGGATTTTGGTTTGGCAGAGCATCCCACATGTCAGGAGTAATTCCAGGAGAGCGCTCCTGAGCCCCATCACGCCAACCCCACCCAGATCCCACACAGGCTCACACACCCAAACCACTGTCAGGGCTTCTCCTGCCACTCAGCACCATCACCACCAACCCACAGAGCATCCCAACCATTCCATCCCATGGCTGTGACACCTCCGTGCCTCCAAACTGCTCCCAGCCACCATCCCTGTGCTGGTGGCAACAAACATTCCAGGGATGCACCGTGTCCTGTCTCACACACCCCAACATCTCAGCCAGCCCCACGCTGCTCCCTGCCAACCCTGGTCAGAATTCGGGGGGGCTATTTGGGTGTGTCCACAGCTATAAAAACCTACAGGAGATACAACAACAACAACGATGGTGACAACAACAGCACCTTTTTGTGCTATGAACATCGATGATTAATTGTGCTCGTTGGAATAAGGCCATGACTCCTCCCGGCTAAAGGACAACAGACGGGGAGGGAAGAGTGCTGGGTGACAGGAGGAAGCATGATTGGCTTCCCACCTGCTGCCAGGTCCTTGTTCCAACCATCAGCTGCTTAGAAAAGAGAGATTCTTTGCTTCAGATTTGAGCTGCATGAGAACAACTCTTGGAAAGGTATTGCAGCGTCTCTTACCCCTCCTCCCTTCCCCGGAGATGAGTCCAGGGGTTCTGCCTTTCCACCGAGGGTTGTCAGAGGAGTCCCTGCCCCTCCTGCAATCCCTTCTTCCCGAGGTCACCTCAGAAATGGCTGCTTTGCTTACGATTTTAAGAGGGGTCTCTTCTTCATCTTAGTAATTAATTCTTCTTTCACCCTTAGTATTTAATTTTCCTGTTGCCTGGACAGCCAGGATCCACTCCCCAGTGCCCTCCTCTCCCGGTGGGGGTGGCGGGCAGGCAACCATCACAGTTCAGACTCAGGGGTGCTGGCCAGGAGGTAGCCGCTCCCGTACCGTCCGTTGGGAGCACTGCTCATCTCCATGGGGGAGTTGCTCCCGGGGCCCAGGTAGGAGCGGTGCGTGGGCATGGGGGACGGCGTCTCGCTGGGCACTTTGCTCAGGATGAAGCGGGTCTCATCGTTGTCTTCCAAGTTGGAGATGTCCTTCATCATCCGGCCCTTCTTGTAGGTGACAGAGAGGGCGTTGGAGCCATCCGACACGAGGTGGAACTGCCGCAGGATGAAGACCAGAGGCAGAGGGAGGGACGCCAGGATGATCAGGGAGATGAGGATGGCCATGGCCCAGGTTGGGTAGAACAGGAACTTCTCGGCAGCCTGGAAGAGACAGATACTAACGTCACGGGGCTGTTGTGATGCCCACCAGGTACAGCATCTGTGGAGTGCCAGACGGCTCCTGCTGACCCCTGCCAGACTCAGGGACACCACAGGAAGGTGGGCTCAGGTCGAGGGAAAGGATCCTCACACAGCAACCAAAACCACGGGCAGAGCTGGCTGGAGATATCTGGGCAGTGTGAACAAACCTGACTGCTCCCAGGGGATGAGCAGGGCAGGAATGTCACCCAGCAGGAGAGGAAGGAGGAATGAGCAGGGCTGGGGTGAACAGAGTGGTCTGCAGCTCTGAGCTGCCTCTGCTCTGCTGGGGCATGGCTGGGGAAGGGGAGGGAGCTGTGCTCACCTCCTCTCTGATCCATGCGCTGTATCCTGGGGGGCTGACTCCCAGCTGGATGATGCTGGCAGTCATGAGCACGGCCATGCAGATGGGAGACACGTACTTCCAGGTGTAGTAGTAGAACTGGTAGGGCCGGAAGCCCAGCATTTCTGTCAGCTCCTGCATGAACCTGCCGAGGAAAGACATGGAATCATGATAGCCCCCCCTTCCGAGTGAGAAACAACCTCCCAGGAGCCCTGCTGGTGCTCAAGGTGGAGCCTGAGGGAGAACCCAGCTGGCCATCTCAGCATCCCTCAAGCCTGAAGAACTTGTAGGAAACTCCTCAGGACAAGACCATCTGAGCATTATCCAGAGCTGCCTTTGCTCTGGACAACTTCTGAACAAGAAGCATTGTGGGGAAAAGCCTCCCCTTCCAGAAGGACCTGGAAACCTCAGGGAAAAGGGTCATTAACTGAGCATCACAGCCAACAGGAGAAACTCAGGAGAAGGAGTCACTCCTGGGACTGTGTTACACTGGAGCAGGGCAGGAGGATCAAAGTGAACTGAATTCCTGCCTATACCCCCAACACTGCCTCTATAACTGCCCTTGGAGCATTTTCTCCTGCAGAAAAAGCCATGTGAAAAAGAGGTAGAAGGAGGGTTTTTACTCAGGAGTTACAGCACAGTTATTCCTTTTGCTGTAGGAGTTCCTTACTTCTTGGTGCCATAAATCCAGGCCACAGCGATGTTCTCCAGGATGACCACGACGGTGAGGGGCAACGTGGCTGAGTAATCATCAAACATGGTGACAAAGTAGTTTCCAGAACGCTGCACAAAGATCAGCCCCACTACGAAGGCGAAGATGCAGCAACCAACTGTGGGGAGCAAAAAGGCCTGGTCAGCAGAGCCCCCTGAGGGACACCAAAACTTCCACAGCGTCCACTCCTCACACTGGCATGGTCAGCAGAGCCCCTTGAGGGACACCAAAACTTGCACAGCATTCACTCCCTGCACTGGCATGGTCAGCAGAGCCTCCTGATGGACACCCAGACCTGCACAAGGTCCATTCCCTGCATGGGCATGGTCAGCAGAGACCCCTGAGGGACACCCACACCTCCACAAGGTCCATTCCCTGCATGGGCATGGTCAGCAGAGACCCCTGAGGGACACCCACACCTCCACAAGGTCCATTCCCTGCATTATCATGGCCCAGTTCACCTCCCACACTACGTCCACACTCTTCTGGAGTGACTCCTCAAGGCAATGGGGACCCCCCCACCCCTTGCCAAGGAGGTTGCAGGAGAAGAGACCTCACCTGTGAACACTTCCTTCCGCACCTTGAAGGTGTCGATGATGGGCGTGGTGATGCCTGACATGGTCCCGATCATGCTCCCCAAGCCCAGGTTGATCAGCATCAGGAAGAACATGACGGACCAGAAGGGTGAGGCTGGGAAATGAGTCATGGCTTCTGTGAAGGCGATGAAGGCCAGGCCAGTCCCCTGCACCGACTGTTGAGGTGGGGAGAGGACCAAAAGATGAGAAGAAACTTGTCAGGGATACATGATGCCTTAAGTTTTAGATTTCATATTTTTCAGATTCTGTACTGCATTAGTGTGTGACTCTGAACTTCATATAAAGTGTCAGCAAGTTCTCCTCACAGCTCAGTCACACAGAGCAATCCTTTTCCAGCCCCAGAACCAAGGGCAACGCTGCAGCTTCAGCCCAAAAGTGCAAACAGCAGAGAACCGAGGAAAGCAATCTGGGAGGGTGGGACTGCATAACCTGGAGCTGGAATTGGACAATTAACCCCAATATGAAAATGGACCAAAATTTATAAAAGTGTGAAAACTCGTGACCCATTGTCCATCTTGGGTGCAGCCACAGCCGGGCACTTGTACTGCCCAAGGTGCATCCCTTGAAGGCCTTTTAATAAATCCCTGCTTTATTCCTTTAACATGTCTAGCCTCTGTTCTAGGAAGCCTCTCAAGGTATCACAGAGGCTTCGAGCCCGTGATGCCTCAGGTCTCCCTCATCAAACTCTCTTCACAGAAAGAAAATCCCAGTCTGGTACTGGAGATGAACTGGTGATGATCCTGCTAGACTCGTACTGGACAGAGCTTCTCCCACCCCACAGGACCCCTGTGTGCTGGGTAAAACCACAGGGACTTAGATTCCCCATTCCTGGAGGGTCTCTAGAAGTTGTTTTTCCAGATCTTTGTGCCCAGGATTCACCCAGGGAGAGGCAATGGGGTGGGTGACCTGCTGGTCCTACCAGGAGTGCCACCAGGTACCTTGTTGAGTTCATCCTCCAACAGGCAGGCGTCCAGGCCCAGCTCCTTGAAGTGCCCCTCCTTCACCGTCATGATCACCCTGTACATCTCGTTGTAGTCCTTGGCAGTGAGGTGGGAGAAGTTCACGTGGGGTGGGATGAGGTCATGGCTCAGCACATTGGTGTTCAGGTAGCCCAAAATCTTCTCAGCGTTCCTAAGGGAGAGCAGAACCTCTCAGGTGATGCACCTGAGACACACTGGACTCATGCCCCAGCTGCAGATTAAGAGCCTGTCTTGGGGCTGGATTTTAGATTGGAGGAGCTGAATGTCCTCAGCTACAGTGGTACATCTCTGAAAATCCAGATCTTGACCATCAGGAACCTGGGTCCACCAAACCCCAGGATCATCCAGCTCCAGAACACTTTTCTGCCTCCAGACCCACCACAACTGGCAGCAGCAAAGATCTGCCCACCCCAAACAGAGAAAAAGCAAAACTTACTCCACCACGCATTTCTCATTCATGATGTTGGCCTTGAAGCCCAGCACAGCAAACACAACCAGGGTGGCCAGCACAGACGTGAAGAAGTTGATGAAGGAGACAAGGGTGGCATCGAAGTGGCAGTTGTTGTCCTGCTTGTTGTAGCTGGAGAAGGCAATGACCCCCCCAAAACCCAGGCCCAAGGCAAAGAAAACCTGTGTGGCTGCTTCACGCCACACCTGGGGGTCCAGCATCTTGTCCAGCTTGGAAGGAAGACAGAAGAAGAATTTAGGTGGCCTGGTGGCCCCACAAGTCATCCCAGAGATACATTAAAGGGCTGAGCTGGTTTTGGGGCAGCTGTGAGCTGCTTTGGTGGGGTGGTGGAAGGAAATGACCCCAAGGCCCCTCTCAACCCAAACCATTCCATGATTCCACAATCTGCCATGATCAGGTCTGGCTTAACCCAGCACTCACAGGTCCTTCTCCTCATGCATGCAGAGGGGAAACTGAGGCATGGACATGTCAGGACAAGGTTTGACCTGACCACGTGTCTGTCCAATACATGTCTGTCTGCTCCACCTGCCCCAGAGGCCTAACTGGGGGTTCCATCTCCCCCTGAACAGCTTCCCAGCCCGTGTGCCCCCAGCCCAGGGAACCACCACATTCCCAGCCGTGGGTCTCCATCCTCTCCTGGTCCTCTCCTGCAGCACTGGAATCAAACATCCTGGCTGGGGGGTTGTTTTAACCCCTGATCCTCTCCAGCCACATTCCCCCTCTCCTGGGAGCCAGAGCTGCAGCCTGAAGGCCTCCCAGCATCATTCATCAAGGGACCATAATTAATGTCTTCTAACAGCCTCGTCGGCTGAGCTGATTCATCTACATCTCTGCTTAATTAATTAATTAGCTGGTTAATTAATAAGTGCATACCACCAGCAGAGGTTTTGCTGCCAGCCAGCATCTCTCCATTAAATCTTTATATTTATATATTCCCTCTGGCACCTTTTTGCCCCCCACTTTGGCATCTGGGTAGCTGAGGATGATGAGCTTGTGAGGCTCGTGGCTGTCCTGGCCACACCCTGAATTTTGGGAGCCACTCCACTCCCTGATGATCTATCAGGATCCCCACGCTTGGGACTGGTACTCTGATTATTGGGGTGGGAAGGAAAATAATGGGAATAATAAGAGAATAAAGGAAAATAGGGCATGACAGCCAGGAGGGGAACCTGCTTGGGGTCTGCTGGGCTTGGAACTCTCACCTTGGGTGTGAACATGTGCATGATCCCATCCACTGCCCCACGCAGCAGAAGGCCCCGCACCAAGAAGCAGACGAGCACCAGGTATGGGAAGAGGGAGCTGAAGTACATCACCTGGAGCAAGAGGGATGAACACAGCACAGCCTCAGCTCCTGCCCCTGGGCCCAGCCACCCTACACACAGCCCACAGGGGTGAGAAGGGAGCATTCCTCCCCAGGAATGAACTGTGGGACCCCTCGGAGAAGGATGGTAGAGGTGACAGGACAGTGGCCAGGCAGAAAGGGACCTGGGGGTACTGACTGACAGCAGGCTGGACACGAGCCAGCAGTGTGCCCACGTGGGCAAGAATGGCTCCTGGCCTGGATCAGGAATGGTGTGGCCAGCAGAGCAACTCGTGAGGCCTCACCTCAAGTGCTGAGTCCAGTTCTGGGCCTCTAAATTTAGAAAAGATGTTGAGATGCTGGTGTGTGTTCAGAGAAGGGCAACAAGGCTGGTGAGGGGTCTGGAACACAAATCCTGTGAGGAGCTGCTGAGGGAGCTGGAGGGGCTCAGCCTGGAGAAAAGGAGGCTCAGGGGGGACCCCATCACCCTCTACAACCCCCTGTGCAGCCGGGGGGGGTTCGGGCTCTTCTCCCAGGGACCAGCGACTGGACAAGAGGACACTCAGGAGGACACGGCCTGCGGCTGCACCAAGGGAGCTTTAGGGACATTAGGGAGATCATCTTCCCAGAATGAGTGACTGGGCATTGGGATGGGCTGTCCAGGGAGGTGGGGTCAGTGTCCCTGAGCTGTTGAAGGAAAGCCTGGATGTGGCACTCAGTGCCATGGTCTGGGTGTCAGGGTGGTGTTGGGTCACAGGTTGGACTCCATGACCTCAAAGGCCTTTTCCAACCAAATTGATTCTGTGCTTCTGTGAAGTGCTGGAGCTCAGGGGTGTGCTGGTGTGGCTGAGCCCTGGCTGCAGGTGTCAGGTGAACAAAACCTCTTCCTTACATCCTCTTTTGATCTTATTCTGGATCCCTCCAGAGGTGACCCCAGCTGTGGAGTGGGTGTGAGCATCCCAGGGGACACAGCATTCCACTGTACCCCAGAGCAGGGCAGGAGGTTCCTGCTTCCAGGACAGAGCTCAGGGGGCCACCAACACCCACCTTCCCCGAGGACTGGATGCCTTTGATCATGGCCAAGCCAACAAGGCTCCAGGCCACCAGCAGACACAGGGTCATCTTCCAGTTCAGCCCCCCGCTCTCAGAGATGGAGTTGGAGATGTCCAGGGTCTCCCGGTACCAGAAGTAGGTGGTGGCTGAGCTCCTCTCACATTCGGTCTCCACAACTGCAACAGAGCAGAGGCAGGAGAGCATGAGGGGGAGAGTCATCCACTGTCTCCTGCATTGATCAAATGTCAAAAACCCACTGGAGCCAGCCAGGGAAGGGAGACACCTCTGGAAACTGAGGGGCAGAAATTAATGGGGCTCATTCTTAGCAGGGAAAAGAAGAGACAGTACATAAAACCACTGCCAGGTGAAAATGAGATGTTAAATACGGGGAGAGACATTTTCATTTGCCATAAAACCTCTCAGAGAGTCCCAAGTTGATGCTCAGATGTTATTAAACACCATTAGCTCCATCGGTGTCTCAGTCAGGCCATGGAGCAGCCCCTGTCTGGCTCTTGCTGCCTCCCTCCGTGGTCCTAGGTCAGATCCTGGCCTCAAGCACTGAGGCAGCCTGAAAATCCCATCAGTGGAGACTCTGGATTCCCAAACTGGCATCAAATCCCATCAGTGAGGAGAGAGAGCACCAGAGACACTCATCCAGCCCAGGGGGAAGCTCTCCAAATGGTCAGAGAGCATCCAGAGCCCTGGGAGACACCTCTACCTCCTGTGGCCCCACCTTCTGTTGGGGGTGATGATGTGTCCCACAGTGTCCCACAGTGTCCCACAGCCCCCCTTCCCCGGGAACTGCTCCCTCCAGGCTGAGCTTCCCTGCCCCTCACCGGCCACGGAGCCGTTCTTCACGATGGGACACTCGCTCCAGGGCAGGGGGTACTGGAAGGACTTGAAGAAGTAAAAGATGCTCCAGCCGATGATGACGTTGTAATAGAGGCCAACAAAGAAACAGACCTGGAGGGGAGGAAGGAGGAGGACATGGCATCAAACCACAGGGCAGCACACTGTCCCCAGGGCCCTGCAGGGAGCAGAGGGAAGCAGGGCTGCCGGGATCGGGGGGTGTGCCCACTCCCAAACCAGCCCCAGGGCCGTGAGTGGAGCTGGGAAAACACCTCTGGACCTCTCGAACCTCCCCACAGGGCCCCTCGAGGTTTGCCTCAAGGTTTGGCTCGGCCCACACGCCCCGGGGTGGGGCTGGAGGGTGCCCCGGGTGCACTCACGAGGCAGCTGGCGTAGCCGATGCCTCCCAGGCGGGGACAGATGTAATTCCAGACGCCGATGCTGCCCCGGCGGATCCGCTGCCCCACTGCCAGCTCCAGGAAGAACAGGGGCAGCCCGATGATGATGAGCAGGACCAGGTATGGGACCAGGTAGGCACCTGGGAGGGGAGAGAAAGGTCATTGTAGATCTCCCTGCTCCAGTGCAGCCAAGGAGTGAGGGACATGGGTGGAGAAGCAGGGCAGAGCTGGGACAGGTTCTGCCTGGTCCATCAGTTCACTTGCAAACAGCCTCAGGTTGTACCAGAGGAGGCTTAGGTTGGATATTGGGACAAACTTCTTCATGGAAAGGATGGTCAGGCACTGGCACAGGCTGTTCAGGGCAGCAGTGGAATCCCCATCCCTGCAAGGGTTTAAAAATTGTATGTGTGTGCCACCTGGGGACACGGGCTAGTGGTGAGTTAATGGTTGGACTCAATGATCCTGGAAACAATTAGGTCGGAAAAACCCTCTATGATTTTGTGATCCAGGAATGCAGATCAGAGCTTGGCCAGAGGAGAAGCTGTGGAGAGGAGCAAATATGGAAGGAAAGGGTGCAGCATCCCCTGCCAGTGTGGATCATGTGGGACAGACCCCAAGGCTCCCAAGGACTCCCTGAACCCACACAGACAAATCCCCTTGTGCAAGGAGCCACCTGCATGAGCTGACCCCTGGGGACAAGGCCACTCCTGGCCATCTCAGACACACAGGAGCCATCCTGTCCCCCCAGACACAGCCAAGGCCCCTGCCCCAACACACCCCCCTGGACATCCCACATTCCCTGTGGCAGCATCACCACGCCATGTGCCACCCTGCACAGTCTGAGGGGCACAAACAGCCCAGATCAAAAGGTGGATGTGTGTCTGATTGCTGAGGCTGGAGAGGAGCCCGTGGTTCCCGAAGCAGAACTGATGACCATAAAGGATGCAATGACTCACGCTGCAGTGCCCGGCTGAGGAATGGCTCCAGCTCCTGCCAGGAGCCCAGGAATGGGCTCAGGAGAATGTGACTGGCCCCTGCAGGGTAGCAGATGGATCAAAGACAACCAAAATTCCCGCCTGGATTAACACCTCCATGACAGCCACCACTCCCTGGGCCCAGGGAGGACCTGGGGCAAGGGATGCTGCTCCAAGCAGGGACTCTGCAAAGCAGATCAGCCCTGGCGTGGTTGGGGAGGGTGTGTTAAAAATGTGGCTAGGGAGAGAAATTGAGGAACAGCAGCCCAGGGTGATTGGGAGGGTAAAAGGAGAGGCAGAGAGCAGAGCTGGAGCTCAGGGGAATTCAGGAAGGGCCAAGAGCATCTCTGCAACACCCTCCTGGGTATTTCAGCCTACAGAGAGGTGGACATGAGACAGATGGACAGACTCAGATGCAAATTTGCCCAGTACTGGAGATTTTCTTGCTGTGATGCCTGGACAGGTGCACAGCAGCTCACGCCTGTGCAGCACCGGGGCAGCGCTGCTGGCTCCCGGCACTCCGAGTCCCGGGAATTTGGCTCCAGCCCATCCCGCTACGAGCACGCAGCCGTTCTCCCCCGCAGGCACCTGCTGGGGGAGCAGGAGAGAAAGCAGCCGCCGCCATCGCATCCTGGAGCTGCTCAGAGCGAGCAGGAAGGGTCTGTCCTCCCCTCCCAAATTCCTGCTGGGAGCCCCTGCCAAGAGGGTTAGACGTGGCAGGAGGAGAAGGCAAAGAATCGGTGTCTGTCCTATGGGACAGACAGATGATGCCACTTGGGCAAAAGAAAAACTGCTGCAAAGCCCAGCAATCCTCTGCTCAAGCCAGTTCCCAGCTCTGTGCCTCAGTTTCCCCATCCATGGAATAGTGGCAATGGTTGGGGCAGCTTGTAAAGCCTTTTAAGTCCATTATTTCAGCATATTTAAGTGCAGAAAGATGCTCTATCACAGCAAGGAGCTCCTAAAAGCAGCTGCTTGTCCCAGTCCCAGCCTGGCTCGGTGTCCCTGGATCCCTCCATAGGTTGGGTCAAACCCATCGTTCACCTCCTCTGCTGCAGCACTCTCAGGGCTGTGCTGCCTCAGTTCCCATCTGCTCTTGTGTCCAAAAACACTTCTTTAATGCTCCCCACATACAGACAGCAAGTTCAGCCCCAGATTTGAGTACACCAGGAGGAATCCCAGCCTGGAAATAGGAGTTGCACCTCCTTACACAACTGAGGCCAAAGCCCCCAAATACCCAGCAGAGAGCTCAGCATAAGCTGAGGATTTTTCATTGGCTGCACTAATTATGGTTAATTAAGGATTGCTGTGGCCATGGGGAAACTGAGGCACAGCTGAGTTAATCCTTGTAGAGAAGAAGGACGGTGGCTCTCCAACCTCTGGGCCTGAGCTGATTCTAAATCTCATTTAACGCAGAAAACTTTCTCGGCAGCCAGAGGCCAGCTGTGGGGCTGGTACCGACCTCTCCCAGCCCTGAATCTGGGGCAAACACACCGGGCAGAGCTGTGCTGTGCCAGAACTGAGCCGAGCTGGGGCCAAACCAGGCCACTGGGAGGTGCTGGGATGCAGGAACCAGGCACAGCCGGCTCCATCCGGGAAGGGAAGGGAAGGTGCGGGAAGGGAAGGTGCGGGAAGGGAAGGTGCCCGTGACACTTCCATAGAAGTGTCAAGCAANGAAGGGAAGGGAAGGGAAGGGAAGGGAAGGGAAGGGAAGGGAAGGGCTGACTGCACAGGTCTCTGTTTGGCAGAATGACTCATCCTGACGGTGACACCGGAGATGTTTGAATTATTGAGAGCGCTGCAGGTTCGGCAGCTGCAGGGATTGGGCCACGGCAAAGGGTGCAGCACTGGGAAAACGGAGGGCTCAGGGGGACGGGGCACTGGGCTGGTCCTGGCACCCTCCAGCATGGCTGGGAAGGGACTGGGTTTGGGTTAATGATGAGGAAGGCACTCTCCCATCAGCATCATGAAGGGTGGTGGGGCTCAGCACAGCTGGGACAGACCCAGCCCTCTGGGCTGCACTTGGAAGCCCAGAGGTGTGGAGTGGGATGAGAGAATGGGCTGGCTGGAAGGAGGATTTAGGAATGGGATGGAACCACAAAATGTGGTGTCAAGGATGCAGGGAAATGGAGGGACACTCTCTTCCCTTTTTAGCCCTCCTTTCCAAATTGCCACAATCAGGGAAATGAGGAATCAGGGGTGCAGCCAGAAATCCTGGCTCCCAACCTGGGATTCACCGTGACTGTTGAGCAGGCAGTGGACACCCTTTAGTAAGGGGCCATCCTGGAAACTTCCACATCTCAGCACAGCTTCTGGCAGCCCTTTCCCCCTTCAGAGCCCAAACAAAACACTTTAGAGAGCAAATAACCCATTTGAGAGCCCAAATTTCCCCTGCCCTCTCCCAGGATCCACACCCCAACAATGCAGCGAGGCAGGACCGGGTTGCACCCCCTTCTCCAAGGGCTGATCCCATCTCTCACCTCCTCCATTCTTCTGGCAGAGGTAGGGGAAGCGCCAGACGTTGCCCAGCCCCACGGAGTAGCCGATCTGTGCCAGGATGTACTGCAGCTTGCTGTTCCACGCCGGCCTGTTCTCCGCATCCAGGTCCTCATCTCCCTCCTTCTGCTTGTCCCACGCCTCCCCCGTCACGTTGAGGACGCTGCGTTTGTAGTCCACGGGCTCCTGGTGGGCCAGCAGGTCGGCCACCGACTCGGTGACATGCTCGCTGCTGTGCTCCCGCTGCGTCACCTTGCTGTTCTTCGGCATCGGGGCGGCTCCAGGCGGCCCCGGGGGCGGGATGGGCCGAGGGAAGAGGGTGAAGGTCCCACGGGGAAAGCACAGAGTGTGAGCTGCAGCTCGGGCCTCACCTCCTCTTCATCAGCAGGACCTGGTGGGGAAGGGGTCAGCTGGGGTCAGTTGGTTTTGTCTTATCCCCAGGTGACCTGGGGGAGAAGGGCGTCCATCCCCACCGTCTCTCAGAGAGCTGGAGGGTCTCCTGCTCCAAGAATGATGGACCAGGAGGAATGTTCTGATTGAGAATTACAGAATTCCAGGATGGTTTGGGTAGGAAGGGACCTTAAAGCTCATCCAACCTCACCCCTGCCATGGGCAGGGACACCTTCCCTAGACCAGGGTGCTCTGAGCCCCATCCAGCCTGGCCTTGGACACTCCCAGGGATCCAGGGGCAGCCACAGCTGCTCTCATTCATGGAGAAGAGTCTCCTGTATCCCAGAGAGAGGAATTTGCCTGGGCTCCAGGGGACAACGACAGATGATGGAGTCGGTCACATTGCTGTGATAACTCTTCTCCCCTCTAACACCTCCAGCCCAGCAGCTGAACCTCACAAAGCCTGACACCAAATCCAGCCCTGGCTGAGGCTCTGCCCTCCTTGTCCTGCTCCTTCCCCTCCTGACCATCAGCATGACAGCTTGGAAGCACTCAGGGGACAGTGACAAACTCCCAGGCTATCTCTACATCCCAGGAAGTTATCAGGAGTGACTTAAAAAAAGCCTTGGAGCCTGACACCAAATCTCCCCAGGCAGCTTTACAACAGATAAGGGCTGCAAAAACAGCAGCAGCCAAGGCAGAGCCATCAACCCTGGCCCCTTTGCCTCCCAGCCTTCATCGTGGGTCGGGAGGAGCAATCCTGAAAAGAAGCACCTCAGGAGGTGCCCTGAGCCCAGCCCAGCCCCGAAGATTTCTCCCTTGCCTCAAAAATCATGGGGACATTGTGAAAATCAGCTCCACTGGGCTGGGGATCCCCATGCTGGGAAAGCATCCATGTCCCTCCTCTCCATACTGGGAGAGCTGGGGCCAGATGGGGAACTCCCACCCTGGACTGGACCATGGTGCTCCATCAGCTGGGGAGAAAACACACAACTCCCACAATAAATCCCTCAGCTTGGAAAAGTGACTTTTCTGAAGAGCTACACTTCCTTCTCTCCTGTCCCCTCCTCTCTGCTGCCAGGGGACACCCGGCTGGTGGCTGGGCCATGGCAGAGCCGTGGTGCTGTGCATGGGGACCTGACCCACCCCAGCTGGGCAGCAGCACCACCTCCTCCCACCCTGGGGGCTTTTCCAGAGCCGTTCTCAGCTCTTCTTTCATTTTGGACTGTTTTGATCCAATTCAGCCCACAATCTCAACCCTTTTTGGGGCGGTGGGTTCAGCCCAGGCAGCAAAGCCCATCCCCATGCCAAGCACGGGGTCCCAGCCCAGGAGCAAAGCACCGGGAATAGGAAACCTCCCCCTCAGCCGCCCTCACCTTGGCGTTTTCTCAGCCCTGACGGAAGTTCCCCCTTTGCCAAGCCCTGTTCCTATATGAAAAAAAATCTATTTTCAACTGTCGGCTGCATCCATTGCCAGGCAACCATCTCGGCTCCACATCTTTCCTGGATCCGGCTCCTCCGGAGAAGCCGCTTGAGTTATTTTTTCAAGCCTCGGCCAGCGATGTTTAATTTCCTAACGAGGGCTCATTCACACAAATCGCTCGCTGCTCAATCGTGGCAATTACCGGCACGTGGCTGCCCGGGGCTGGAGCATCCTCAGCCGGGATGGGGAACACGGGGAAGGGCAGGATTCCCAGCAGGTTTGGGTCAGGCTCTGGAGGGGTTTGTGCAGACCTGGGTGAAACACCCGCGGTTTGTTTCTGCTCCCTGTCTGCTCAGCAGCTCCTTCAGAGCCAGGGGAACTCAGCAGGAGGATTCGGCCTTGGGGGTAAAGAATCTCTTAGGATTAGGGAGACGGCCAAGAAGATCCAGGATGTACTGGCCAAGCCCACAGAGTTCAGTGGCCCACGGTGAGGGCACCCTAACAGCTCTCCTGGGACACCCCAACCCCTCGGAGGTGCCCATCTCCAGGGCAGGTGGTGCTGAGCCAGGCCAGACCCCACAGTATCCCTCTGGATCTCAGCCTCTTCCTCTCCTCAGTCTGGGTCCCCCCTGAGCTGTTCTGAGGAGCTGAGAGGCTCCAGGACACAGGTCCTGGAGGAGCAGGGTCCTTCCAGCACCTGCAGAGCCCCAGAGACTCTCAGAGCCTTGGAGGACACTCCAGACAGCCACATTCCCAAAGGGTTTGGGCAATCAGCAGGGCTGCTTGGCTGCTTTAAGGGCACAGGGAAGGGCTCTCTAAACTCTGGCATGAGGGTAAAGGACAGAGGTACAAGTCTTCCTGCCTGTGGGACATGTGCCCAAACCAAACTAGAGAGAAAAACCCCAGCAGAGATCCAAACTCTGATCCTGGAATGGCTCTGGCACGGTGTCCCCATGGCTGGTTTGGGGGTTTCCTGCTGTCTCCCAGTGGCTCAGCCCCAGCCTGGGCACGGTGCTGTTGGCTGGCAGAGCCCCAGGCCTGAAGGAGCAGGGATCATTCCCGGCAGTGATTCCATGAGCACACCCAGCCCTCGCCATCCCCATCCCTGCCGGAACTGGGAGACGAGCCCAGACAGAACCTGCACGAAGCCACCAGCCCACATGGCACAGGAACACGATCCAGGGAAAGCCAGGTCAGCAGGGCTCTTCCTGTTCATCCCCCCAGCCTCTTGCATCAGCCCCGAGGTCTGCACCCTCAAACGGAAAAGCACAGCCCAAACCCATCCGAGGAAGGTATTTCCACGCATTTCTTTGGTTGAAAGGGGAATTTAATCAAAAATTCATCTGCCAAAAATAACAACCACCCTGTGAGAAAGACAAGGCAGATCAGCTGACAACCAGGAGCTTTCCGGGCTGGAGAGAGATAGAAAACCCTTGTCACTGACAGATGGAGATTCAGCTTGTTTACTTAGTCCCCATGACCTTAATTTTCTTAAATGTGCATTTTTTCTCCCTCTTTAGAAAACAGATTAGGGTCTTTCAGAACCCACGGCTTGCAAGAACCTCACTCATGCTGCCAGACCAGGGCTGCCTTTGCACCCACAGCTTTGCCCAGGTAAAACCAGTGCTGGTGCCACCCACCTGGAGAGGGAACGTGGCTTTTCCCACAGCAGGTGCTGGGAAAGGACCAGTCTGTGCTGTGGTCAGTGCTGGTGACTCTGAGCAGGCATTATGAGGGGACACACTGAGAATAACTCACCTCACCCTGCCCCATGTCCCTGGGTGTGTCCTTGAACAGGATTCCCACTTCCCAGTGGACACCTTCATACTCCACTCCTCAGAAATCAACCACCACTCCCTGAGCCCCTGTGCCCAGGCCAGACCCCTGGGCTGAGTCCAGGGCTCCTGCTTGCACAGAGTGACCGTCCCCCACTCACATCCTCCTATCCAGGTGACACAGGGTGACCCCAAGCTCCGCAGCCCTTTGGGCTGGCATGGGAACCACCAGTGCAGCAGATCCAAGGCACATGGAACTGGTTTGCCACGGGACAAACTGGATTCCACCTATCAGGGAAAGGGCAGGGATGGAGAAGCTCCTGCTTTGTTACTCCTGGGGGTTTTAATCCCTGCTCAGAAGTTCCCATCAATCCCAATAACATCCACCGGGGAAAAGCTGCAATTTGGGATGAGTGAAGACCCCCCCACATCCCCCAGCCCTGCCAGCAGCATCACGAAGGGGTCAGGGAAGGAGGGAGGCTCCGAGCCACGTGTCCTGTCTCAGCCCATCCTTGCTTTCTTGGGAAGGCAGCTGGGGAGCAATAAACAGGCTGGAAATGTGTCAGCAAAGCTTTCAGCTGGGCCTGGGAGCACAAGGGAAGGCAGGGAGGAGATGGGGAGTTACAGCAGAACCCGAGGAGAGCAGCCACTGGCGGCAAACGTGCCCTGGGTCCAAATGATGGGGTGCAGGGGAATTTCTCCTTTCCCGTGCCTAAATTCTACATTTATCCCTTGTTTGGGACCAGAAAGAAGAAAATGAGGCAGGAAAGGCCGCAAGATGAGATTGAGCTAATTAAAAATTAGCATTTCAACCCCTGGGGACTCTCTGCTGGTCCCTCCCTGCCCCACCTTGACCATTTCTCCCCCTTCAGCTTCCACACAAATCCCCCCCAGCTCCTGAAGGAGAGGGGATGATGTTCCTGGTGAAGCACCTAGCTCACCAGGCCTGGGAAGGTCCAGCTCGCCCCATCAAGGTCACAGAGCAAGGAAAGGAGGAAGGAACTGAGGGATTTCAGGAGATGGAAATCTACTCTCAGCTTCGGGCTTAGAGATCTGAGCATCAATTTGCAGCTCCTCATCCCCCCTGACACACAGAGAGCCAGGGGAATCTTGCAGCCAGGGCCAGGCTGCTCGGTGCAGATGGGGAGACTGGAACTGGGAGAAGGGACAGATCCAAGGTCACCCAGGAAGCAGAGGAGGAGGGAAGGACCACGGATCCCTCCTGTCCTCCCTCCGTGCTGCACAGCCAAGAGCCAAGGGAAGGAAACCTGGGTGCACATCCCACTTGGAGCCCAAGCTGTGACAAAACCAGCTCCAGGCCCCTTCCTGCTGCTTCCTGAGGTCAGGAGGGCCTCTGTGGTGGGATGGGGATTGCCCTGGCAGAGCTGGTCCTGTGGGAAGCATCCCACCCTTCCAAGGGCAGGACCCTCCCAGCAGCATCCAAACTTCTCTGCAAAGCCCTAAGAAGAGATTTTTGCTTAAGGCAGAGTGTCTGCAGCTCTGACCACCCCTGCCCTGCCCCGAGGAGCTTCCCACAGCCTCTGCCACACAAACTTCCCTTTCCCACCAGCCAAGGCTGGTCTAAGACACCTCCATCTTCAATCTGCTCCATGCTGGGCTTTGCTCCTCCCTGCTCGGGCTTTGGCTCAGCAGGGAAGGGTTTTACCAACTGGGCTCATTAGGGCTGCTCCCATTCTCCCCTCATTAAAACGAGCCCCGCTAATTAGCACCCAGCTCCCAACCGCTGGGAAAGAGCACGGGGTGACTCAGTGCCACCAGGGCTCTCCCCTCCTCACACCCGCCCCTGCGGAGGCACAAACCTCACATGGGGTCAGTGTGGGAAGGTGAGAGAGCACGGGGGCACCTGCGAGAAGCTTCCCAGGACCGAGCCCGGCTGGGGCCGCACGCCGCCGGCATTTCCCTCAGAGGGGCTGGAGCCGCTCCCTGTCCTTGCCGTGCAAACCCCGTCCCGCTTTAGCATCGTGACACAGGAGAGCTGATGAATCAGAGCTGCCCCCGCTTCTGTCTTACACCCACCGCGGTGGCTTCTCCAGCGCCCAGCTGTTATAAATAACCCCAGATCCTCTACAGGAACCGGCCCCTGCTCCAGCCCGGGGGGATGCTCTGCCCAGCACAGCTGGGTGCCCGTCCCACCTCAGAGGGACACGGCTGTGACATTACAGACGCTCTTGTCCCCAGGAGGTGCCAAGGAGCCAAGGATGGGTCAGGAGATGGACACGGGCAGAGGAGCAGCCCCCGAGCTTGGGTTTGTCACGAAGCGTATGAGCCCGTTGATTCATCGGCTCTGGGCTCCTTTCATGTCTCATTTGGTAGCATGAAAACACACACACCTGCAATAACGTGACACCAGAGCAAAGCCAACCATCATATGATTCCTTCAGGGCTCGGTTTGATTCACCAGATGATCGTCTTCCACTCACACCTCAGTGATCCATTGTAACTCACCCACTCCAGCCAAAGGTTACCGACTGAACCCCAAACCAGCCAAGATTTATCCTAAAAAGCAACAAACGGGCAGCATCCAAACCCCGCCGTAAGTGCTGCTTTTCCCTGTTGTAATTCATGAAGCTGCTGCTACGTTTGTAAACAAACAGGTCCAAACCCAACCCAGGATGGGGTAAAATCGAGGCCTCTCCTCCCAAGGCGATGGTTCCGCCTGGGTGTGCACAGGTCAGCATCTCATTTGGGGTAAATTTGATCCTCATGACTCCAGCTCTGTTATAACTCCAGATTCCCTGCTCTGTGCAAGCCCAAAGTAGCAGTGGAGTCACTCCAGATTTAAACTGAACCCTTTTATTCCCACTGTTTATAGCAGAGCCATCTCCAGTTCATCCCAGTGGATAGTTCAGACCCACATTTTATTTCCCTTGGAGCAGTCACACCCCCAGCCAGGTTCCTTGACCTAGTCCTGACACCTCTGGAGAAATATTCACAAGGAACTCTCTGCTCTGCCGAGAATAGCTCAGCTGCCGCGGTGCTCCAGGTTTTTTTCCTACCAAGACCAGAAATAGTTACATCAGCTCCTGATGGATTCAAACCTCAGGTGCTTCAGACACAAGGCCTGATCCAGGAAGCAGGATTTCACCTTCTGGGTCCTCTACAAAGAGCTGGGAGCAGATTTCTCAGCTGCTTTGAGCCCCACATTTCCGAGGTGATGGCAATTTGGACCTGGCCAAGAGGCCAGCCTGAAAAACACCTTTGGGTGTATCCAGCAGTGCAATAAATGCACGGAGGGAGCCAAGGGCTCCTCACACCCAATACTGGGAATTTCACAAAACCAGGACCCCAAGCCCCATTTTCACACCCAGCCATGCACACTAAGGGAGCAGCATAAAAATAAAAGAAGGGGCAAAAACCCCCCACGACTCCAGGGGCCAGGAGTGAAATATTCATTGCAGCCGAACGCTTTCTCCTCTCCCAATGTTATTGTCAAGGTCAGCCTGGAGGCTGCATTCCCACCCATCCTCAAAAGGGATGAGCCCCCAGCAGCAGGAGCCGGGCAGGAGCCCAGTGCCACCCCTGGCGGTGACCCCCCCACCCCCTGGAGTGGCTTAAGCCGTCTGCTGTGTCTAAATGTCCCCCCAGCCCTGGATGCCACCACCCTGAGGGCCACGCCTGGTGCCGCCACGCTGAGGTGTCCCCTCCATTAACCTCACCCTGGCCCTGAACATCTTCCCCTTCAAAAGGTCCCGTGGGGAGGGGGCACCCGGAGCCGGCAGCCACCGGCGAGGTGCGGGGACCCCCGGGAGCGAGACCCCGGAGCGGGGATGGGGGGGAGCATCCTTACCTCGGCGCTGCGGCGGCTCCCCGGGAGGACGAAACCGACCCGAATCCGGGAGAAACTGGCCCAGTCCCGGAGGAAACGGCGCAAATTCCCGGTAGAAATCACCCAGGTTCCCCCCGCCCCGGGGAGGGGGGGGCGAGTCCGGGCGGCGGCGGGGCCGGTCCGAGGCTGCCGGTGCTGCAGGGAGCCGGGCGAACGGGAGCGGGGAAGGCGAGCAGTGGCCGGGAATGGCTCGGCACGGCTCCGCGGTGGAGCTCCGAGGTACCGGCGGCTCCGCTCCGGGTCCCCCCTCCCCGCCCCGCCGCCGCCCGGTGGATGCGCGCTGGGCTCGCCCGGCCCCGCTGGCCTTCGCCGGAGGGAGGCAACTCCGCTCGGCTCCCGGGAAATACAGAAAGCAAGGGAAAAGCAATTTAAAAAAAAAAAAGAAAAAAATTTAAAAAAAGAAGAAAATCAACGCGAAGGGACACGCAGCCCCTGACGCAGGCTTGAGTCACCAGGGCTGCGCGTCAAAGCTGGGGTGCCGGGCCAGCCCCCCTGCTCCGAGGGAGGCTCTCGCGTTCAAAAAAAAAAAAGTAGCATCGAGTCCTGACACAAGGGGTGGGTCTGGTTTTGCCGTAGGGAAAATAAAACCCCCTTAAAATACTCATAGAGAGCAACCCCAGGGGTGCCCTCCCAGCTGCTGCTTCCCCTGGGGGATGGAGAGTTTGGGGGGTTTGCTCACCTCTTCCATCTGGTTAATATATCAGAGATTTGTAGAGTGGTTTACATTGGAAGGGTCTTTGATGACCACCTTGTCCCCCCCCACCACGGGCAGGGACACTGTCCACTGGCTCCAAACCCAAACCTGGCCTTGGACACCTCCAGGCATGGGGCAGCCACAGCTTTCCTGGCCAGCTTGTGCCAGGGCCTCAGCACCCTCTCAGCAAAGGATTTCTTCCTAAAATCTAATCTAAAGCCACTACATTTCATTATCGGAGAGGTATTTCATACCTCTGTTATTGTTTTGGTATTTCAGAGGGTTTTCTTTGGCTGGGACTGCACAGGAGGGAGGCAGGAGGAGTGGCCAGGCCCCACATTCTGCTCCCCCTCACTCAGGTGTGGATCCATAACCTGCCCCTTCAGAGTGAGGATGCTCAGTGCTGGTCCTGAGCCCTGTGACACTCGGGGACCCCAGAGCCAGCACCGGGCTCACAGGACACCACATCTCTGGCCACACCATTTCCCTCTGCCAAAAGAGCCCGGGAGCAGCACAGGCCGGAGCGGGCCGAGCTGGGGTGTCAGCCAGCATTGATATATCTGAGAGATGATATTTGAGATATTTGCATTTATTATAGAATGGTTTGAGTTGGAAGAGACCTTCAAGCACATCTCATTCCACTCCCACCATGGGGACACCTTCCACCATCCCAGTTTGCTCCCAGCCCTGTCCAGCCTGGCCTTGGGCACTGTCAGGGATCCAGGGACAGTCACAGCTGCTCTGGGCACCCTGTGCCAGCCCTGTCCACCCTCACAGGGAAGGATTTTTTTCTAATATCTAACCAAAATTCCCCTTCTTTCAGTGCAAACCCATTCTCTCTTGTTCCTTCACTCCAGTTTCTGAAGAACAGTCCCTCTCTGGCTCCCTTGTAGGCCACTTCAGCTCCTGGAAGGCCATTCTGAGGTCTCCACCTTTAACCCACCTGTAATGCAGATGATAAAATTCCTCAGGTAAAAGGATATCACTTTCCTTCCCAACAGGGCATGGGCTTCAGCAGCACATTCAATCTGGACAAATGCAAAAATACATCACACAAACAGCTCTTGAGGGGGAGAAAACCCCAAATCCAGCTTTTTAGTCCCAATTTCCCACATCTTCTCAGGCTGCTTGGTGTGGGGAGCAGAGCCCAGGACACCTGGAGGGCTCAGCCTTCCCCATCTATTCAGTGCTGCCCTAAGAAAACCTCCAATCAGATTAATCAGGAAAAGCTGTTAGGTTGGTTCATTGCAGGGAAAACAGGGAAAAAGTTTTCGTAGGAGAACATTTCTGGTTCAGTACCTCATGGAAAAGTCTCCTGGTCCTGAAAACACACATTCAGCTCCTCCAACCCTCGCAATGGAGCCTGGATGCATTTTCCCAACCAGTATATTTGTGGTGCTGGAGATGCTGGTACCAACACCCAGTGAGAAACCCTGATAGGAGGAAAAAAAATTTGGAAGAGACAAACTCCAGAGGATTCAAACCTCCAGCCCCAAAGCACACTCCTCAGCTCCTGGATTGCAGTGTTTATACACATTCCTGGCCTTTGGAGCCATTTCCCTTTCCAGCCTATTAGGCACAGAACGATCAATTCTCCAGGTACTTGGGAGCTCGGCCAGCGCCGATGGCCATAACTCTGCCTCTTCCCCGGGGAGGAACAAGGCCACACTCCATTACCTGCGCCTCTCCCAGCATGGGAAAGGGAATGGACTCATCACACTCATGATTTAGAAATCAAATCTCCCTCCCAGTGCAAAATCCACAGCGTCTGCTTTGCTGGTGGCGACGTCTCCACGTGATCCAGGGAGTGATGGATGATGATGCAAACCACCCTGGAGGAGGTGGGATGTGGTCAGCACTTGCCAGGGGCTGCTCTGGTCTGTGGTCAGTCCTTGTGACCTCTCCAAAGACTTGGTGCTTCCTGTGTTTGACATGAGGCATCTGGCACAGCCCTCCCTGTGGAACACTCCTTTTGGTTGGTGGGGAAGCAAAGAAGGAAGCCAAGGATGAGATGCCCAGGCTGGGAAAGGGAGACTTGGACAGGACAGACAGCCAGGACCTCAGTGGGGACATGCAGGGGACTGGGAGGTGAGGACCTGGCTGTGGCTGCCCCTGGATCCCTGGCAGCATCCAAAGCCAGGCTGGACAGGGCTTGGAGCACCCTGGGGCAGTGGAAGTTGGCATGGAATGGGACTGGATGAGCTTTAATGTCCCTTCAACCCAAACCACTCCACGATTTCCCTGACTGTAATTTCTCAAGATGGGGATTTTTGTTGCATCCAGGCGTTGTCTCCATGGGAAGATGGGCCTGAGCTTTGAAAAATGGGCCTGAGCTTGGGAAGTTGGGGAAGGGGAGCTGCAGGTCCCATGGGCTGCAAGTGCCAGCAGCAGCTAACTCTGCACACCCAGATTAATGGAAAGAAGATCAGGCGACCTGATTAGGGGGTCTTAAGCAAAGAGAAATCAAGGATCCTTATGAGGGAGGGGCTGAACCAGCCATTCAGTTCCCTGCTCCTGCACATCTCATCAGGGAGCAGGGATAACCCTGCTGGAGATGGGATGGGCTGACTCAATGACACCCTGAGGTGTCATAAATCCTCCTCTGTGGATTTCAAGTCTCCCTTTGGTTCACCACACATCTCCAAAGTGTGTTGTTAGTTGGTAAACTGAGGCATGGAAATATTCCCAGATGTATCAGAGCTAAAACCAGACGAGACAAAGCTGGATTTGGGAATTGCCATGAACATTTTCAGGACCAAAAATTCAGGTTATGGCCCAGGCTGTCACACTGCAGCCACCAGCACAGGAGATGCCACGGGCAGATGCGGGAAGGTTACGGCTGCATTTGGCTGAGGCTGATTCAGAGAGATTCAGGCTCGGGGAAAAAAAATAAACCAGACCCTCTGCCCGGTACTTTTCCGACACCAGCCTGAGCAGCAGGAACAGTCTGGATTAAAGCAGAGCATGAGTAATGTCTCTCCTGGAAGAGCAGTGCCCCGGAGAGCCGGCGAGGGGCTGATACCACGGTCGAAGGCAGACGCATTTCCATAAACGCTGGAGCAGCAGCCTATAAATAACTGCCTGAATTTACCGCTGCTCTCATGTGACCCTGATCCCCGCATTTTCCGCTGCCATCTGTCACCATGGAAATGGCATCACAGGGCCACCAGCCATTCATTCATAGGACTGGGCCGGGGGAGGGGGTCCGGCGCGGGGGAGGCTTTTCAAAGGATGAAAGTTGTGATTTCGGGAGGAAAAATACAGGGGGGAGGTTTGGAGGGAGCGAGGATGGAGCGGAGCCTCCCAGGAGGGATGCGGCAGATCTGGCGCTTCCAAACACGCTGCAGCCAAGGCAGAGCTGTGGGGAGGGAAGGACAGACAGGCAAACCGGGATGGACGGAAACCAGGGATGAATGGGCACCTCCAAGGAGCACCGGGATGAATGAATCTCTCCCCAAGAATTTCGGAGCATCAGGAGGGAGCTGCTCTTCCCATCTCATCTGACCCCAGCCCCCACCTGGGCTTTTGGGAGGAGACAGCTGCCTTTATAATCCACCCAAGTGCCTCCTCCGCTGGTGAAACAGCTCCTAACCCCAGCGTTCTCCCCCAAAACCAAGTGGGAACAGGGTGGGGATTATCAGGACAGTGAGTGCGGAGCACCGGAACGCCCTGAAGATGATTTTCCACCTAAGCTGTCAAGCCGACCTACATTCAAGTGATAATAATTGCAGGGGATAAAGCCCTCTGGTTTCTAAATATGCATTTGCCTGCAAAGCCAGGGCCTGTCGTGGCTCATTCAGGGCCAGAACTGCAAACAAGGAGGGAAAGGAGCAGACCCAGGGAAAGGAGAGCCCAGCCTGACTCAGAGCAGAGGAATTTCTGGCTCTTACAGAGCGTTTTCCACCCAAGAATCCGACTCCCAGCTCTCTCTGCCAGGATGTTTCTCTCATCCCATGAGGCAAAGAGATGTGCCCAAGAATGGGAGAGGCTGCAGCATGGCTGGGATCCCAAGCAGGGCATTCCCCTTGGATTTGCCTTCCCCTTCATAGAGGTGCCCCTTCCTTGGGGACGACTTGAGCCTGTGGCCATCGAGCACATGCAGAACTGGTGGCACTTCCAAGAGCTCCCAAACATCTTGGGTCACTCAAGAGTGGGATGACAACACCACAGGGCAGCGTGTCCCCAAAAAAGGGGTTGATGTCAGACAGCCCCAGCTGGAAACATCAGGAATCTCTGAGAAAATTACCTTTAAAAGCATCATCTCCCTTTATCAGGAATGCTAATTAACCCAGCCCGGTGCCCCTCCATGCACTCACCTGTTGGCTCCTTGTCTCCAGCACTGGAAGGAGCAGGAGATTATTTTTGGCCTAGAGATCATGTCTGAAAGACAAAAGGGTGGTTGGGAGGAGACAGCAAGCCACGTCTGAGCACGAGAAAACCACACTGCTTCCCTCGGCCCCAGGGGACAGACATGCAGGGAATAAAGGGGACTCTGCACAATAGAGAGAGAAATAATAAACCCCAGCCCAGGCAGAGGAATGAGAACCATGTCCCACGGCCTCTGGGAAGGGCTCCAAGCAGTGGGACATGCTTTAAAGAGCTGCTACTCCAGAGTTCTGGTCTTAATTTTCTTCACATGCCAAGCTGCTGGCGGGGCAGATGCGACCGAGGCGATGTTGTGCAACGTTGTGGGGCAAGTTCAGGAGCACCTGGGCTGGGGGCATCACTCCAGCTCAGGCTGTCACAATATTTCCAGGTGGTTTGGGTGGTCTGGAAGTATTTGGTAGCCTGGAAGCACTTTTGGAAGGGATTTGGGTGATCTCAGAGAGTCTTTTTAAGGTTTTTCCCACAGTTTGGATGGTACTGTTCCCCACACCAGACCTCTGGTGCTGCCCCTCACTGTCTGCAGGGCCCATCTGAGCCTACTCCATCTCCCTGGAGGGTTTCCAGTGGCTGCACAGAGGCCTGAGTTGGGATCTGGGATGGCCTCAGTGCCTGGACTCACTCTGGGGAGCTGCATGGTGCATGGACATTTTGTCCTTGGAAATGAAAATAAAATCCTTTCAAAGGCTGCTCAGCCTCAGATCTCCTTGCACAGGCCCTGCCGACTGTGCTGCTTATTCCTGGACAAGTAAAGAGAGATCTCAGCCTGACCTGGGGACAGTTTCCCTGAGTGGAGCTTGTGTCCCCTCCCCAAGGCCTGAAGGGAGGGGACAGCCCTGCAGGGAGGGAGTTTGCTCTGATTTTGTCTGATGCTGCCCAAACCAGCACTTGGCTTGTTCCTGCATTGCTCACCCTGACTGTGCAAACCTGCCTGGGGGGGCTCAACAGGGCTCAAAGTGCCAAAACCAGAGGATTTTCACCCCAACCTTCATCTTTCTGTGTGGAAGAAGCATATTCTAGGCTCATGAGCCCATCCTTCCAAGCTGCTCATCATCCCTGTCCTTCTGGGGTGGTGACCCTTAGCAACTTGGCACCCAGCGTCATTTTCTACCCAGCTAACGAGAAGCAGCCAAGCACCAGCCAGCCAGTCCCCACCAGTAGCTGCTGCCATCAGAAATCACCCAAAAAACGCCTCAGGGCTGTGCAGCCACAGCCCCGGCTGCTGGGAGCAGATGGGAACCAGGCGGCCACCTGCAGTCCCCAGCCCTCCCCGCTGTCCCCAGCCCTCCCCGCTGTCCCCAGCCCTCCCGAGCAGCTCCCTGGTCATGGCAAGGGCTGGGAAGCAGCTCCTGCTGCAGGATGGATCCCCGAGGCTCCCGCGGGACTCGTGCTCCGAGCCTGGCAGCTCGGGTTTCACCAGCTGCCATGTGATTTTGCCCTGGGTATATTTTAAGTGCTGCATTTGACGTCACACCTTCTTCCCCAGGATGCTGCTTTCTATAAGTTTCCAGGCAAAATCGTTCCCAAATCTCCCTTTCAGCTTCCCCCCAGCAGGAACTGAGCTACCCTGGCCTGAATTTCCCCACAGCATTGCCTCCCTACAGCCAGGTCACCCCTTGGCAGCCAGAGCTGAGGAACAGGGAGGTGATATTAGTGATCCCCTTTGGGAGAACAAGGAAAAGTCAGGCAAAACCACAGGCTGCGAGGCGCCCAGCTCACCTGGCAATCAGGCTGAGGCAGGATTGGTCCATCAGCCCCACAGGGGGGGTGTGGGGAGCAAGGCAATGGGTGAATCCATGCAAGATGGTGGATTTATCCTGCTCCCTTCTTCTTTCTGGAGCTTGGCATAAATGAAAAATCCTTCCTGTGTCCCAAGAGACCACCTCGAAAAGCCCCATCAAAGCAGACCCTGTCCCATCCTCTCCACCCCAGCTGCATTCCTGGATCAAATGAAGTGCTGCATCCTGCCCCAAACCAGCACCAAGCCTCCAAATCCCTCACATCCCAGGCTGGAGCCCCTCCAGCCACCTGAGACAAAGGACCTGGGCAGGGACAGAACAGCACAGCTGCTGTGCTGGTTCTGGTGGCTGGGCAGGGCTTGGCAGCTCTGCAGCACAGCACAACCTGAGCCTGGAGCTCGCACGGCTCATCCCAGAAACACCCACTGCATTCCCAGAGACCTTCACCAGAGCCTCCCAGCACCTCTGATCCAGCAGCCTGGGCTGAGCCACGACTGATGCAGAGCAGAGGGCAGTGATCCAACCCCCTTCTCCCTCCTCCTGGGAATTGTCACCTGCAGCTCTGTCTCTGCACACCCCGCTGGATCTCAGCACCAGGCACACAGGTGCTCTTTGTCCTGCCTCGGATGTCCCCAAAGCCAGGAGATGCTGTGGGAATGCCCACTGACTCCTACACAGCACAAACCCACCCTTCAGTGCCTTGAGAGCACCCTTGGTCCGAAATAAACCCAAAACATCGGACCAAGGGACTGTTTCCTTACCCTGAACCCTGGGCACAGCCCAAAATTTTCTGTGTGGGTCCTCTGACTGTCACCCAGCCAGGTGTCTCCACAGGTTGTGCTGTAATAGAATGTCTCAGACTGTGATCCAGCCCCCACCCGAGCTGTACAGGAACAGGGAGAAAGCCCAGGAGGGCTCAGGGCTGCGAGAGGTCACCGGGAGGACTAAAGCAGCTGATAAAANNCCAGGGAGAGAAAAAAAGAACAAAAAAAAAAAAAAAAAAAAAAAAAAAAAAAAAAGACAACAAAAAAACCCCATGGCGACAATTCGGCTGGAAACCATCATCCACGTGAAGACAGGCGGGCTGGGATGGGCTACCCTGCTCTCCCCTCCCTCCTTGGTACCCCTCAACCCTCCCAAGGTCCTCAACGAGCTTTAAAGACAGAAAAAGCTCCAAGGAATGTGGAACGCTGCTGGAGAGAAGAGTCTGGATGCCATCCCTCCTCCCCTCCCCGCTGCGCTCCCATCCAGCGGGAAGAGACAGGCTCCCCACTACGGCTGGCACCAGCCAAGGCATCTCCCCTCGTCAGCCCCGGGGCTGATTCTTCTCTCCCAGGCAGCACACAGCCCCAGCCCCACCACAACAGGAGCAGGAATCAGGCTCGGGAGAGCTTTGAGGAGCGTTCCTGCCCGGGCAGCGCCTCCTGGGACGAGCTCTGTGTGTCCCGCTGAGCCGCGCTGCCCCGGCCCGCCCACACCAGGGATGCGGGATCGTGCCTCGAGCATCCTGCACCGAGGCAGCTTGGCAAGATGTCAGGACAGGGGGATTGTTCAGGCCAGGCGAGATTTCCTGCAGCTTTGCAAGGAGCTCGGAGAGGGGAATTTTCTTTCTTAGGGCTCGATGAGCTTTAATGGGTGACAGCAGGAGGTGGCTCAGCTGACGGGAGATGTGACAGGAGGTGCTCCCAGCCAGAGCTTCCCACCGGGAAGAGCGGGGCTGGTTGTGGTTTAGGGTCTAGTTTGTACCTGCTCCAAACTCCCTTTTTTCTGCTCTGCACTCCTTTCTCCCGCTTCCCAGAGCTTTCTGAGCTGGCTCCGAGTGGAGGCTCCTCTGCCGTGCCCCATCCCCTCCCCTGAGGCTGGAGCCAGCGCTGAGATCAAGCAACACTTGCTGGGATCAGGGAAGGATTTACTCAGGGCCTCATCAAACAGGACTTTTCTCCCTATCCAAGAGCCCTTAGAGCTCCAGGATCCCCGCTGGGACCACCCCCCACCTCCCCAAGGGCATCCCCCAGCACAAACACCTCAAACCGGCCATTCAGGGACCTCCCGGGACATCTTCCAGTGGAAACCCTCGCCCAGATCAGCCTTTAGGAAGCCATCCAAGCAGCATCCGCCTGTCCGTCCCCATCCCCTCCCGCACCCCCGCGGCCCCGGGAGCGGAGCCGCTGCCAGGACAGCAGCACGATCCATTGTGCGGGTCGGGATCAGCCGCTGCCACCCGGGAGGAGCTCCGGGCACCCCACAAAACTGGCAACGCCAAAGAGACCCCGGAGGAGGCGAAGAGACAAACAAGCCGAGAAATCAACCCCGCGAAATAAAACAATGCAGCTCTCTGCGGCCGGGATCGTCCCCGCTGCAGGGCTCGACCTCGGCTCCGTGAGCGGCCACCGCCGCTGAGAAAGGCACCGCGGAGGAACGCGGGGGTCCCCGGGCAGAGGGGGCACGGGGGATGTTCGTGCTCGGGAGAGGGGATTGCAAAGCCCGCGGCCTTTGCAGAGACCTGGAGCTCCGTTTTGGCTGGAAATTTAACCCCTGGGGCTGACCACAGTCCAGGATCTGGGGAGGCAGGTTGTGAGCCAAGGGAAGAGTTTGGGGGTGCGGAAGGAGCCGGGATAAATCATTCAATCATTTTAAATCATTCAAAAATTTTATGGATGTTTTAACCTTCCCTTCTCTTTGGTACCTACAATTTACAGCTCCCTCAAAAAGACGCTCAGAGCTGGAGCCAGGGACACAAAATACGTGCCAGCATCTCTGCAACTGGGAGAGGAAGGTCGGGCGGAACCAGCAGGTTCTGGTCTCCTCCGTGCCTCAGTTTCCCCTCGAATGGAGTTATGTCCTCATCTCAATTCCTCAGCGGCCGAAGCTTTGGCTTTTCACCGTGCAGAAACAGGGGCTGGGGGTGCAGGAGAATGTGAGGGTCCTGCTTAGCTGGGAAGTCCTGGGGGGATAAACCAGCAAAACAGAAGAATAAGAGGAGCCGGGAGAGAGAACGAGGAGAGGGAAGAGTGAGGAGGCGGCGGCGGGGAGACAGACGGCACCGACCATCTGCTGCGGGTGCTTTTAATTGCTCGAGCTCGCTTCAGCTCCGCTGCCTCGGCTCTTCCGCAGGAGCTGCCGCCCAGGGGTCCCCAGCAGCAGCCTGGGCCACAGGGAACACTCGGGAACGGGGCGGGATGAGCCGCAGCCCCTGAGCAGCCCAGGGGCGATGGGAGAGCCGCGTCTGCCAGGGATGGCTCCAACACCAAACCAGCCTCGGGGCCGGGGAATCTCCGGCAGCCGGCGCGGGCAGAGCCACGCTGGAGCAGGGGAAGGAAAAGCTGCTTGGAGCAGCTGCAGGGGCTTCACATAACCCGGCAGATGCCCGATCCCTCGCAGCGTTTTAAGGATGCTTCAATTCCAGCGTTTGACGCGCACCTGCGGCTGCTGAGCTCTGCTCCAGGCTATAAAATCCCCTCTGCTCCCCCAGCAGCTTCTTCTGATCCATCGGCATCCCCAACACCTCCCTTGTGCTCTCCATTGCTGCCCTCACGCCAGTGACCCCCCAAAACCCTCACCCAGGATCTCCATTCCTGCAGCATTGCATTCCCCACACCCCAAAATCACCTTTGCCAACGGGCAGGAGCAGGAATGAAAATCAAAGTATAAAATAAAATAAAAAATTTGGCATCTCATCTGAGTGTGAGATCTCCCACAGGACCAGGGATTCCACACTGAGGGACCTGCACCCCTGCCAGGCTGCAGCACTCTGGGTGGGTTTGGGGGTCCCCTCCTCACAAGGGCTGCAGCCCATGAGGTGTTTGTGACGGCCCTACCATAACACAAACAATAACAACAAGCCACCGTTCTCCCCACAGCCCTTTCATCCCTGGCTGGGGCAGCCCTAGCTGTTAATTATTCCCTCACCACACATGCAAAAACTGGACTCGCTCCTTGGAGCATCCACTCTCCCAGGGGCTGGTGCTGATTTATGGCTGGGCACCTCCTGCCCTTTAGGGGGTCCTCAGGCTCCCCAAGACCCCCCAACTCCTCCTGGGCTGGGCTGGAGCTGCCAGCCACCATCGTGGATCCCATCAAGCAGAGCCTGTTAATTGTTGTACACAGCAGGGACAGTCCCGGGAGGAAAATGCAGAGACAATGCTGCTGCCACGTGTCTCCACACACACCAGGAAAGGCCAGCAGAGCTGTGGATCCAGCTCCTGGCACCCATGGGGGTTCACAGGGTGGCCCCATGGACAAGCAGCAGAGCTGCACTTCTCTCCCCAGAGTGTTTACAAGCAGGGTCAGTGCTGCCAGCAGAACAAATGTGCCATGCCTGGGGTTTAAATTCCCTCCTTAGGAAAGTCTGATGCTGAAATCCACAGCTCCAGAGAACTGCACTCACCCAGTGCTGGGTGTCAGGTGTGAGGAGCTGGCTGGGCCTCCGTTAGTGCTTGTTAATCCCAGTGGGGAAAATAATCCCAGTAAAGCCAAAAGATGGGGATGGACCTGTGGGCATCAGTGGGGGTGAGAGCCCAAAAGCAGTGAAGAGCACGTGGAGGTGAATAAGTGTCCTGTGTTTGGTCCCCATTGGACCAAAATAAAAACCTGCCTGAAGGATTCCCAGGCAAAACTGGGAAAAAACATCCAAAGAGATCACTGCCCCAGCTCAGTACAATCAGCTGGGAGCACCTACAGGAAAAAGCTGCGGGGATCCTTAATATTGGATCAAATCCTGCTCCCAGCCCTCCCTTCCCTGCCTCCTCCTTCCCCTTGGAATGTCACGCTCCTTTTTCCAGCCCCCTAGGAAGGTTTATCCAGTATGGGTCACGGGGAGCAGGGTCAGGCCAGGTTCATCCCTCCACAAACACACGAGCCCATGGGAGATGTGTCTGACCCGGCACGGGGAGTCCTGCCCGTAAGGAGTGTTGGGAAGGATGAAACAGGAAAGCCTTACAAATATGATTGCTTGACAAAAGACTTAAAAATGTGGAAACTGTAAACGAAATTGAAATGAAGGCGACCTTTGACACACCAAAACCCTAGTTGATGAGCAGNCTCCCTCACTTTTCTTACTCTTCTTACTCCTTTTTACCGCTCTTATTTTTACTCCTATTACACTCTTTTACTTTGGTTCCTGCTTTCCTTGCTCTCTTGCTCCTGTTATTATCTTCTCCCATCTCTTGCCCCTCAGCCTTTTGTCCTCCCCCACCTGGGCCAGCTCTGAGCTGCTGCAAGCAGCTCTTAGCTGGGTCCTAACTTGCACCCCACGCCTTTTGTAATAAAAACCAAGTTCTAGGATCCAGCTTATAGAGATCTCTCGTCTCCATCCACCGTCCCATTTCCCCGAACCACAACAATCTTACACCTGGCGCAAGGAGACACCTGGCACAGCTGGACACAGGTCGGTGCTCCCCAGGGAGCCACCAGTGCCGGGATAAACCCGAGGATCAGACACCTCAGCATTAAAAGGGGGAAAAGGGTGATGGGAAAAGCAGAGGGATCTCGGGAAGAGCCAGCCCGGAGCAGCGATCCAGCCCCACTTCCCAGCTCCTTTCCCCGCGCAATTGTCTCTCCGAATCACACAATTAGCATATGCAAAGGTAATTACGGATGGGAGGCATCACAGCATCATCCTCACGCGACTGCGACAATTCCGTGGAAAACTGAGGAGTGAGACTGCACAAAAAATGAATCACCTCCAAAAACCAGGGAACGGGGCAATGCTCCAGCCCCGCACACACCTTTGCACTAACAGCCACTGTGGGAGCACTGCCAGGATAAATCAGGGATTCCAGCGGCCTCCGGGCAATCTGGGATTGCGGTGGATGAGTTATGTTAATGCACATGGGTCCTCTGCCCGGCTCCTTCCCTTTCCTCCAGCGCAGGGCTGGGATTTGTGGCCTTTTCTGCTTTATAATCGCCCGGAGGGAGGCATTAATGGGCAGCTGGGAGGAGAAATTGCAGGGCTGGGCAGCTGCTCGCAGTTTAGGATTGCAACGTGTTAATTATGTTAGAGGCATTAAATAATTTAACTATGTTGATGAAGGAGAGGGGATGCTCTGGATATCCGAGGTGCTGGAGGAAGTAGGATACCTACAGCCAAAGCTGCACAGATGTCGGATTTGCATGTTCTTTTGCTGTTATTTTTCTGGCAATTTAATGTCCTTTATCCCCAGCCAGAGATGAAAGAAGGAGTTCAGAATCTTCGGCTCTCGTTCTCAAGGTTGTTTATTTAAGCTTATCTATAACATTCTTCCTCTGCCCTGCCGAGGTCTTTCTGGCAGGATGGCAGAAGGCACTCTCTTTTCTGCCTCTTTTTCTCTCCATCTCTGACCTGCCTGAGAGGCAGGGTTTATCTTTTATACTAAAAACTACGTATACTTTATTTACAATTATTTTCCAATACCTATCACCTACGTTAGACAGTCAGTCTCTACTCTAAAACAATCACCTGTGTCACCATCATAGCAGAAATGGAGAAAGTGAAGAAGGAAGAAACCCAAAAAGCCACGAGATTCCTCCATCTTAGCAATACCTACCCCCTTGTATTAAAACCTAAAAATTATTTTTACACCCTGTGACAAACTTATTTTTACTCTGTTTAAACTCTTGTGACCTGTAATTCTTCTTTTAAGGTTGGCAATCANTAAAAAAAAAAAAAAAAACAAAAAAACAGATTTTAAGCTTTAACAGCCTGTTTTGGAGATGTTTAGGCTGTGTTCGGACACTCAGAGCTGGGACCGCTCTCTGTCCCTGCAGGGAAGGAATCAGCCGGGACGGAGAAACCCCTTTTCCTACGGAAGGACCGTCCCGCTCTCCCCTGCGGCCCCCGGGAGCTGCACACGCCGGGAGGAGCAGGGAGGAGCCGGCGGTGCCACCCGGGGCCCTGTCCCGGGTCCCGCTGTCACTAGATGGCAGTGGAGCATCTCGGTGAGGCTCGGGGGGCGTCCGCAGCCTCGGGAGCCCCTCCGAGCCTCTCCCACCGCCCTGATCCCGCAGCCATCCCACCCCAGGGCGGGTCCGGAGGGATCCCAGACGCGATCCCGGCACACCCGAGCTCCGAGCATCGCCGTTGCCCTGGATACAGCCCGTTTTTTTTGGCTGAGACTTTATTTGGGTGGGAAAACTGAAGATCTTGGCTGCTTAGCCAGGATTTCTGCTGCAGCAGGCTCGGTTCTGGACTCACGTGCGCTGCCCACGCCTGGGCTCCGTGGGGCAGCACCACGAGCGTGATGCAGATCCCAAATATCCCTCTCGAGCCTGGGGCTGCAAATAACCCCCAGACCCTGTGCAGACCCCAGCTGTCCCCTCAGAACAGGGACAGAGCCACGTACAGGGGCCCCATGTTCCCCAAGCTATAAAGGGGAGAGGCGAGACAAACGCTGGAATTCCTCCAGGAAGATAAAAGCCAGCTCTTTAACCCAGGCACAATTACCTGGGAACAACCACTGCAGGGCAGTTAAACTGTCCCGTGGGCTGGCAGCAGAGCAGGGGATTTCCAGCACCCCTGAACAAGGAATTCCCCAAGAAAATCAGTTTAGTTCAATCGTTGCAGTGGCTGGCACAGGGAAGAAACAATCTAGAAACCAGCTCCATTAAATTACTGTAATTTCTGGGCATGGATCAGCTCTGGATTTACAGACCTCCAAGCAGGGCACTGGCCACAGCAGAGTGGATTTTCAGAGAGGTCTGGTTTTCCTACCTCAGGACCTTCAGTCCTGGGAGCTGAATCAATTCCTGCTCAGAAAAGAGACAGCAAAACTCAGAGATGTTTGTGTGATCAGGTCTGGGATGTGCGGCTGCAGGCTGAAACTCCTGCTTGGAACGCGTGGGGATACCTGAAAAAGGAGAGATCCACCCCAAATTCAAGACTAGCTGGGAGGACAAAGTCCTCAGGGCCAGCAGAGCAGAGGATGACACAGCACAGGCAGAGGAAACAGGGCAATAAATAAACTGGAATTAGCCTGGTCCTTGCTGGGCAGAGAGCATTGCTGCAGGGCTGCTGTGATAAGAGCCATCCCCTCCAAGTCCAGTAAAATCAATACCCCACCAGTCCCTTCATCAGCCAAAACCCACAGCACCCACCACCCGCCCAGCAGGTGCCTCCAGACCAGCTTGGGAGAGAGATTTTGGGGTTTACATCCTCCTTTTTGACACGGCCAGGACAGACCCCAAATGAAGGGAGGAGATGGGACCAGCCCTGACTCCCACCTTCCCACACAGCAGGCAGGGTCCACGAGGTTCTGGGATTCAGCAACCACAGCAAAGATTAAAAAAAGAGATGACATTAGTTCACAATGCACACCCAGTTATTTTTGGGGTGCTTCAGTGGGTGCTGGCACACCTGGAAGCTTTTATCCCACAGAATCCAGCACTGCCAGTACAGATCAGGGGGATGAAGCCCAGGACAATCCCAGTGAGTGGCACTAAGACCTCATCCATCCTCCAAAGGGATTTTTGCAATGGGAAGGAGGGAAAGCAGCGAGATCTGCTCATTCTCAGCCGGATTTCCACAATCCCCCAGGACCTGTGTTCCCTGACACCGGGGCATCGGATTTCCACGGCTGAGGATCAGCCTCTTATCACCGGGCTCTGCCGGAAATTGGGGCTGATGGGAGGCCCTGGGAGCCAGGATGGGGTTGGGAGGTTGGATCAGCAGCTGCCAGGACAGTCACAGAGCCCAGGTCCCTCTGAGGTCACCTACCCGGGTAGAACATATTGGGCTCCACTCCGGGGGGAATTTTGGGGGTTACCCCAGGGACTGCTTGTTTTGGGAGGGCACAGCACTCACCTCCCACCTTCTGCCATCACCACACAGGTTCTGGGATGGGTATGTGGAATAGGGGAATGGGGAGAGCATGAGCCTCTGCTGGGCTCTGCAGCCATGGCAGGGACAAGTCCTCATCCTCTGCTACAGGCTGCTACGACAGGACACAGAAGGAAAGATGTTTGTAAGAACCTCCAAAGTCACAACCCCATGTCCTGTTAGCCTCAGCCTCTGAGCTATGAACCAAGCAGGAGGAATTTCCCAGGAGCCAGGGAGTGACAGCACCTCAGGATGGGGCTGAGCCCCTTCTGTCAGGGTCTTCTCAGCCCATCCAGCTCCTCCAGAGAGAACTCCCCCCCTCTGGATCTGTCTGCTCCGTATTTATTAAAACAACAAACGGGCTCTGCCTCCAGGTGCCCTCCTGCATTCCTTCAATGCCAGCAGAAGCCGTGGAACAAAGCACCATCCCAAAAACGAGTGTTTGCTGAGGAGCAACGAGCCAGGCTTTGGGATGGGGGTTCCCGATGGCAAGAGGGGGGTGCAGGATGGAGCCCCATCAACGCGGGGTGTCCCAGCAGGAAGCAAAGGCAGTGGGATGATGGATCTCACAGCGGGGCACAGCTCCTGCACCTGACTCCAGATGAATTTTTCTTCCTGTAGCAAATGCTCTCTCTCGCACCCAGGGAGGGCAAATCCCCCTTCTGGGGCTGGATAGAATTCACTCCTTCCTAGGAAAAACCTGATCAGCTGTGAGATGTTGTGCCCTTGCCCAGAAGCTGTTTTCATGGGGAAAACATGAAATTCCAGCCCCGCTGGAATCAGTGGATGGACAGCCCCCACAGGGTCAGTGAACCCTGGGGCAGAGCCTCTGAATGAAAGGAGTTAATGAAATTACTGCGAGCTGGAGGGACACAGAGCCATCTTTGTGCCTTCCTCCTCAGGAAAGCGTTCCCAGAGGATGCTCCGCAGGGCAGGAGTGTGGGGATGCTCCAAAATCCCCTCCTGAGCATCCACTGCCAGGACCCCGCTCCAGACGGGCAGTGCCGGAGGGACGGAGAGCAGCACAAAGGTGCTGCAGCAACCTCCCCACTCCTGCTGCCAATTAACCTTCCCCGTGCAACTTTATCCTCTTCCCAGTCCCCCGGCGAGGCTCCGGTTGGGCTGGGAGGGTGGGATAACCCTTCCCAGCTCCTCGGGGAGTGCGGGCACAGAGAGGGTCGCTCTGCTGCCGTAACAACCGTGACTCCTCGTGCGGCAGCGCCGGCAAAGCCTCGCTGAGCTCCTGCCCGGGGCAAGGTTATTGGATTTAGTTCCCCCCACGCTGCAGGGAAGGGGCAGCGGGAGCCGCGCCTGGGACCCATTAAAGCCCATCCCAGCAGCCACACGTGGCCCCGGGAGCAGGGGGGACTCTGCTTCCTCTTCCCCCAGTAATGTCCTTCCAAAAAGAGGGCCAGGAGAACGCCCCAGGAGCAGACCAGGATGGGGGGCCAGGCAGAGATGCTGTTGGGAGGGAAGGAGGGTTGTTGGTGCAGGTCAGATCCTGCTCATGGAGTAATTCCATCAGCCTGGGAGTAGAGGTGCTGGGATCTCTGTTACCCAAATACAGTGCTTCTAAAGGCTAAAATTTAGTGTCTGTGCTCTGAGAGCCTCCACCCCAATGAAAACACCTCTTACAGAACCTCACCCCACAGGGTCCCCCAAGACCCCAAATCCAGAGTCCTGTGTCCCTCCCAAGGGCTCAGCACCAGGGGTTCCACCCCCAGCTCCCTGTTCCAGCTCCTCCCTCCAGCTTTTGGGTACAGCACAGCCAAGCTGAGGTGGGAAACTCCCACTGAATATGTTCAGAAAGAGCAGCAATAAAAAAGAAAATCTCAAACCAACACTTTTCACCCAGAATGGCCCATTCTCCATGAGGAATGTGGTGCCCAGACCACAGTATAATTTTTTCCCAGACTCACCTCTCTAAAACACTTTCTCCCCCAAATTACCTGAGTTATGACTTTCTAACAGGCTTCACATCCTGCAATCTGGGTTCTCTGAGACCCCTCCAGGAGCATCCTCTCCCAGGTGTAGGGTTGGCTGCTGAGTCCTCATCCCTGGCTCCAGAAGGTTTTCACCTGGTTCCACGCAGGAGGGGCTGGTCCTGGCTCTTTCTTCTTCCCCAATAACTCTGGGCACTGAGGTTTAATGGGAAAATGCTGTGGGCTGTTTGGGAGCAGGAGGAAGGCAAGTCTTGCTCCAATTTGGCAGAGGTCGCCTCCACTTATTGCTCTGAGCTTTCCCCCCTGCTGCTCTGGAGGCTTTGAACCAGCTCAGATCCCATTAATGGGGTTAAGCAACAGCAGGGAAAACATAGAGTTAGTAACAGAGGCAATATAGGGAACCTGATGGTGTTTAGGGCCTGATCCTGTGGGATTCGGGCTTTCCATCACCTGCAACAGCCCCGTGGAGTTGTTCTTGATAAACACCCTGGAAAGGATCAAGTCGTGGAAACCAAGTGGGTGTGTCTGGGGAAAGCCTCAGGGCACACAGTTCTCCTCCACCCCAGGGCCTCACACACAGCCCACATCCACACCAAGTGAGGGATATGTGGTCCCAAGAGCCTCAATCCCCTTTCCAGGGGCCAAATATCCCCCGGGACGTGGGAACTGCCCAATCCCCTCAGAGCAGAGCACAGTCCCTTGGCTGAGCCACCACATCTCCTGTTGTGTCTCTACCAATTAGCTTGCTCAAAGCAATTAAGGAGCCCCAACACCTCCAGCCATCACTTTCCTGTCACAGCTTGACTCAGAGGGTGTGAGCAGGGAGCAGGGAATGTCCTGGAGCTGGACCGTGCCACTTTGGGATGGGAAAGAAAGTGAAGATGGAGCTTTGCTTCCATAGGCACATCATGTATCCACTGAAATTACAGAATCAGAGTGGTTTGTGTTGGAAGGGACATTAAAGATCACCTGGCTCCACCCCCACACCTCAGACAGGGACACTGAGGGGTCTGTCTGTCCCCAGGCCTGGGGCTGGCAGAGATAAAGGCCTCAGCATCATGAAAATCTCTTGCTCTCAGGGAAGAGCAAAGGAGGTGCCAAGTGTTCCAAAAACCTTTGTACCCCATCAGTGGGCATCCAGGGGTGAGCCCAGCAGCCCAAAGGGAAGCAGAGATGGGAAACAAAAGGGAAGGAAACACAAGACCAACACTGCAGACAAGTGATCAGCCCACAGCACCTCTTACACACCACCCGTGCTGGCCCCGCTCCTCAGCAGAGTTAAACCCAGCCCATGCTCCTCAGTGGGGGCTTCTTTTTTGGTGCTTTAGATTTTTTTGGGACTGAAATTCCTTAAAAGTTCAGCAACACGGGGATTTTGTTTCCTATCAAGGAGCCTTTGAGATTCGGGCTCCTCGCAGGGGGATTTGTGGTTGAAAGGTCAAAGCTGTTTCTGGTTCCCCTTATCAGCCTTGGCCGAGCACGAAGGAAGGGAAGGAAACCTTTGGGTCAGGTCAGAGAGGTCACAGCGGGGACAGAGCACAAAGGCACCGGGGGCTGGAGACCAGGCACTGATGGCAGAAGGTGTGGAGAAACCCAGGAGTCAGGAATTCTGACTGTCCCTAAAGCCAGGCCACAGAGGGAAGGCAACCCCACACCCATCTGCTGTGGGGATGGTGGACAGTTTGGGGGACACCACGGCCCAACATGGATTTGGCCACTGCAATTATGGAGTTGTCCCCAGGGGTGGCCACTGAGCTCTCTGGACCTGTCCAGTGTCCCTCCCAGCACTGCTGGGTTTGGTTTGGCTCATCCATTGGCACAGGTGAGGATCCCTGCTGGATCTGGGGGTTCCTCCAGGGTTCTGCAGGAACATGGATCTGGCTGGGCACCATTCCCCCCAGGAAGGCCAGAAGCAGTGCTTGCTCTGCAGTGTTGTGGTGTGTCCCAGATACCCCAGGCCCCTCCCAGATGATTCCCTGCCAGGTTTGTCAATCATTCCTCCTTTCCACATCCTGACCCCTGATGAGTGCTGCCTGTCAGCCCTGCCATTCCAGAAGGGCATCGAGTGGCTGGCAGAATTCAAAAGATGCTTCCCACTCCTGGAAAGTCATTGGGCCATCCAAGTGTCCTCTGTCCTTTAGGACTTCCCCTCATACCTGGTTGGTGTCACCTGTGTTCCTTCCCTCCCCTTCTCCCCTGGTTCCAAGGGCCACCAGCCATGCTGTGGGTTTCTGTTGGAGCAGTTACTGGAATAAAACTCTGAATCAAAACCCTCCATCAGAATCGGCTCCTTTCCTTCACCTTTGAAACCTCTCAGTGGAAGGCAAACCTGAGCTCCTGCATACCTGGCTTGTCTCCAAGCCCTCAGCTGTGACACCCTGGGAGCCTGTAGTGCCACTGGGGTGAAAACACCAGAGCTGCCAGACAGGCAAACAGCAAGGGACAGCACAGGCACAGCCTCCTGGGAATATTGGATCGAACATCAATACTGCAGGACCAAGGTTTCTGAGCTTGACCAGTCCTGAGGGACAAAGTCTCCACACAATGTGTGTCTCATGGGACTACCCTGGCCTTAAACCCAAATAACTCAGAGCAGAAGCAAAGATGAAATGTTTGTGGGCTCAACTCTTGCCCAACTCTGTCTTGTTCTCAGCCTTTATCCCTCTCATTCATCCATCCTTCCCCAACCACATAACAGGGTGTCCATCCATCCCACATCCATCCATCCATCATCCATCCATCCCACATCCATCCATCCATCCATCATCCATCCATCCC
>VZTB01013358.1:1588-17984 GCA_013397245.1 Thryothorus ludovicianus | reverse complement strand
GGGTGGCCCGAGGGGCAGGGGTGGCCAAGGGGCCAGGGGTGTCCCCGGGGCCAGGGGTGTCCTGGGGGTCAGAGGCGTCCTGGGGGTCAGAGGCGTCCCCAGGGCTAGGGATGTCCCCAGAGGTCAGGGATGTCCCCGGGGGTCAGGGGTGCCCCCAGGGGTCAGGGGTGCCCCCGGGGGTCAGGGATGTCCCCAGGGTCACAGGTATCCCCAGGGCCAGGGGTGTCCTGGGAGTCAGGGGTGCCCCGGGAGCCACGGGTGTCCCGGGTGTCCTCAGGGTCAGGGGCGTCCCAAGACCAGGGGTGTCCTGGGAGTCAGGCATGTCTCCAGGGTCAGGGGTGTCCCAGGGGGCAGGCATGTCCCCAGGGCCAGGGGTGTCCCCAGGGCCAGGGGTGTCCCGGGGGGGGGCAGGGGTGCCCCAGGGTCAGGGGTGTCCCGGGGCCCAGGGGTCCCTGGCACGAGGGCAGGCCTCAGGCAGCAGTGATGGGCACAGCAACCAAACGCTGCCCTGAGGAAATGCCACCAGCACAGCCTTTCCAAAATGCTTCCAGACTCTACTGAATGTGCCTTCTCTCATTCCAAAGAGATAAAGAACTTTCTTCTCGAGAGAAAAGCTGATGTCCCACCCCAGGCCCCCCAAATAAGCAGCCACTCACTGCAGTCTGTGCTGTGATGTGGGTACAGCCCACGATTTTAGCTCCAGCCAAAGGCTTCTCCCCCTGGGCTCGTTTCCTGAGCGAAATCAGAGCAGACATGTCTGCAAAACAAAGAGAGCTTTTAATGCTGGTTCAGTCCACAGGGTCCCCTCTCCTCAGCTCCTCTCCTTTCAGGGTCCCCCAGGATACCTCCAGCCCCAAAATTTCTGCTGTAGCTGTTACACAGGCAGGGAGTAAATGCCTCATCTCTGGCCTGGCAGGTCTGTGCAAAATGGGACCAAAACACCAGTGTGGTTTGTCACTTGACCAAGGGACAATGAGAGAGGCAAGGAGAGGTCAGGGATGGGCACTGCCTGGGGAAGGCACCTAAAGACAGTCACAAGCCCTGTGGCAGCAGGTGAAGCATCTGAACTTGAAAATAGAGCTGCCACATCTCAGAAGAGCTGCTCTAAATGTGCCTGGGTTATCTTCCTCTTCTAAAAGGAGAGTTACCCAATCACCCAACTGGAAATGGTAATTCAGCTTCCTGTCAACCCCAGAGGATGGGGTAGGGATTTTCAGCTTTCATGTCTCTGAAGATGTTACAAAATCTTTGTCCATCCAAAGCCAACAAAACATTAAACCCTGCAAGAGCTCTATTCATGCTAGAAAAGGGATGGGACACAGCATCAACATTTGCAGGCACATTTTGCTCTTCCCCAACTGATTTGTGAGGGAAAACAGGATATCCAGGCTGCAGCAGGAGTGGGAATTGCCACTCCTCAGCTCCTGGTCTCCAGAACCTGCCCCAAGCCCCACACTCCACTTTGTACCTTGCTCGGCGATCTCGATCTCCCGGCGCCCAAACTCTGCCTGTTTGATGTTCTTCACACAGAAATTGCTGCTGCCCTTGGAGTTGGTTTGTTGTTTCTCTCGGGGGGACACCTCATCATCAGAGCTGTCTGTGTACGAGGCAGCTAAACCAGAAGAGGAATGAGTGTTATGCCAGGCCTTATGAATCCAGGAACCTCCCACCCTTCAGGTTTCTGCTCTGTTTCCCTTCCCAGCTTTCACTCATGGCTCAAACTACCAATCTCCTAAAGAAAGCCAACGCCCTGAAGGAATTTTGCACTCTTTTTCTCTAAGACAACCCAGAGGTCTAACAGGATTATCAGCTGGAAATCAATGCCTGGGAATCATTCAGGAAAGCCTGGAATCATTCCCACAGCATGCATGCACAAAGAGCAGCACAAATGCTGCCACAGGGTATGAGCAGCACATTCTCTGCAGCACCAACCTGGCTTTGTGAGAGGAACACACGAGGACAAGGACCTGGCACCTACCAGAGCTGTAGCTGTCGGTGGAAGACTGGGAGATGGAGCGGGACAGGGACCGCCGGCCCGTCTTGGTGGGGAATTTGGTGAACTCCTGCATGTCATCTGCAAATTGTATTTGCTGGGAGCAAAGGAAAGAAGTGCTAAATCAGGAGGTGAGCCTTAGGGCATGACACCTCTCCAAGCTACAGGGACCCACGGATCCCTTCAGTCCACAAAAATTAACATTAGTAAATACAAGGCTGCAAGTGTCAAAAATTAAATCCCTTTCTCTGCCTGAACTGCCACCAGGTTTTTATCACCCTGCAGATTTGACACAACACCTGAAGATAAAAAGAGCACCCTGAAACATTCCCTTTAACCCATTCCCAGCTCCCTAAGGCTCCTTCAGGAATTACACTCCTTGTACAACCCACATCCCATGCCGAGGCAGAGCCCTGCTCTCACAGCCCCTGCCCCAACCTATCCACGCAGATTTCTGCCCAAAAAATGCAGCAGCAGGAAAGTTGGGGTGGTCCCAGCAGATCCCTGGTGCTTCCAGGCTCTTCCCCAGGAGCAGAGTGCCCTGCAAGTTAAAAACACTGCACATCCTTCCAAAACTGACACTAAAAGCACAGGAAAAAAACTTCAGCAAGAGAGAACATTTCAACAAAAAGAAGTTGACATTGCATTGGCTTTCAGCCTCCTCTGCAGGACAAGATGTTTCCATTGGAAGACAACCCCCAAAACAGCCACTTCTCTCAGCCAGAGGCAACTCAAAGCTCCAGCACCTTCCACCAGACCATCAAATTTAACTGTGTTGGGTCAGAAAGAGAGGAAAAATAACCCAAAACTGCCCAGCTGCTGCACTCACCCCGAGTGAGCAGCCAGTAAAGGGTCTTATTGCTGCTCCTGCCAGGGAAAGGCAAAGGAGATAAAGGGAATTAGGGAAAGCACCAGGAAATCCAGCCTGCAGCCCCCTCCCTGCTGCCATGCAGGAGACCCTGACAAAGAACCCCAGCACGGCCCCTTCGCTCAGATCACGTCGCTGCAGGATTTAATTTTGCCATTTAACAGGGATGAGACGTCATGGCAGGGAGTGGGATTAACAAAGCAACCCCAAGACCCAGGAGACCTCGAGAGGAGACCTGGAGAAATCAAGATGATGGAAAGAGACAGCCCAGAGCGGCCTCAAGGAGGGGTTTTCTGTGCCACAGCCATCCCAAAAGCTCCCTGAAAGCTTTGATGCAGGAAACAGCCTTTGGAGGGGAGAAGAATGAAATTATTCAATTCAAATGATCCATTCCAGAAAGGAGGAATCTGCACAGTCTGGAGCTGGGGGGGCTGCAGCACCAGTACAGCTTTTTGGGCTGGAAAAAGCAGCCACAATTCTACAGAATCCCAGCAGATTGGCCAAAAACATCAAGGTATTCCACTTGGGAAGGGACAAGGGGGCATGAAACCCATGGCTCGCTCCAAGGGAGGGCAGGAGGGATGCTGTGGTTCTCCAGCATCCCTTCCAGGAACTGACTGACACAGATCAGATCCACCACCACACCCAGCCAAGCATCCCAGGCATTCCTGTGGGTGCTGCTGCTGCAAGGTTTCCAGCCAGCTCCTCCATCCTGGACACATCACAGCCCAGTATCTGCTTCCCCCACCAGAATTCCCAGCAGACTCCAGCTGAATTCTGATGCAAACTACTTCAGCTTGTATTAGTGGAAGGAATGGGAATAATTAATGGAGATAGAAGGTTTGGGTTTGCAATTGTTTGAGGTCATTTGGTACAGAGGGAGGATTCAGAAGCCACCACAACCTCCATCCCCACGGGAGAGCAGAGGAAGGTTGTGGAGGACAGGATCCAGAGGGCATCACAACCCTAATTCCCACAGGAGAGCAGAGGGAGGATGTGGAGGAGACCACAACCCTCATCCCTGTAGGAAATCAGAGGGAGGACCTGGAGGGGATTGAAACCTCCATCCCCATGGGAGAGCAGAGGGAGAATCCAGAGGCCACCACAACCCCCATCCCCACAGGAAAGTTGATTCCAGAGATAAGAGGGGCAGAAGCACTTCCAGGCAGGTGCCAACATTGTGCTCAGGGTGTGTGGCAGGACCTGGCAGATTTCCCAACAAGGAATGATGTTGCTGGAATTTGTTCAAGGTCTATGGCTTGGATCAATCTTCCCCACACAGCCTGGGATAGGCTCGTGCTACTTCCGTGCCAGTCTATTGCTCATGGGCACTTCCAAGGAGGAAAAAGTATCAGCAATTTCAGGACACAAGATTTCTATGCCTTCACATCAAGCTCTTCCTCTGGCAGCTCATCAAACCAGAGGGTATAAAAAACATTCCCCATAAAAACAGCTGCTGGCATTAAAACAGCTTAAAGTGTTAGCAGAGGAACTTTCTTTATCACAGGGAAAGGCTTCCAGGGAAGAGTTGACCCAGGAGGGGAAAAAACATAAAGCAGAGTGCTCCAGCCCAGGGTGCAGGTCTGTCCTGGCTTGCAGCATCCAGGATGTGTGAGTTCCTTCAGGGAAATGTGCTGCCTGCATGCTCTCATGGAGCAAAGCTCCTTTAGGATGCAGAGGAAAAAAGAGGATGGGATGGAAGGATGCTGCAGTCCCCAGTTCCACAACATCCCACACCACAATCCACCCCCCTTCAGGGCTCCAGCTGTGAGTGCTGAGCCAGCTCTGAGGCACAACCCCACTCTGCAAGAGAAACAGCAAGTTTAGAAACACGGGAATGAGGGGATTGAATCCAAGGGGAGAGAAAAAGCAAGTGCTAAACAAACCAAGTGCTGAATTACCCCCAGTAATCCCTACCGTGGCTTTATCAGGGCTCAGCTGAACTCCCCAGCTTAGCAAAATCTGCCCTGGCTAAAATTATCATCAAACACCACGAAAAGCACCCGAATCCAAGGAACCATCCCAAGATGCAACCCCCTGAGGCCGGGCAGTTACCGCAGTGTCCGGCGGCGCGGGGCGGGAGCGCAGGGAGGTCAGACACAGCACTGGAGCAGAGGTGCGTGACCAGTGCCCTCCACGTGCTGGGAGCTCGAGCTGCATTAAGGAGACAGAGAAAATCTCCTAATCCCTCTGCCTGTCATGGGAATTGCACTGAACAGTGCTCCCAGCCAGGGGCTGTCCAGATCCCAAGAGCGCGGTCACGAATCGCATCCCAAACCCCGTCCTGCTGGAAACGGCTTTTCCAGCTGGGTGGAGCACAAGGGTTTCAAGAGCAAGGCAAATATTTTTTCATCCCAGAAATTTGTGGTCAAGGAGGGAAAACAAGACAGCACCCATTTCCCTGCACAGGAATGAAGCCAGGGGTTTTCAGCATCACTGCCCTGGAAAAGGAGGAGATGGGGTTGGAGACCTAAGGGGCCAAATGAGCAGCTCCTCACTTGGAACAGCAGGGATTTTGGGATATGTTCTGCAGGAAAACAGCAGGATCCACCATCTCTTGCCAATTTTTTCCAGAGCATCACGGGGCACTGCCTGCTCCCAGTCACACCAGCCAAGCCAGGAGGACATTTTCTCCCTTTGGGAAATCCACTGCCACTGTGCCCATTGCCAGACATTTCCCAACAAGAGTTGCTCATGTTCAGCTCAAACCACCCTTTCCAGGGCTGGAGCTGAGGGAGCACTGTCCACCCTGTTTGGCTACACTGCCTGGAGCATCCCAAGCCACAAGGAAGCTGGAAAACCAACCTGAACAAGCTTCTCTCTAGGTTATGAGGATCAGCAGCTCAAGTGTCCCCAGCACACACAGCCTCATTTGTTTAATTATTACAACACAGGGAGGGCAGATTGCACATCTGGATTGGTACCATCTCACCAAACTGGCAGCTCCTGACTGCAGGGTGTGCCATCCTCCATGGCTGATTCCAAGCACTTTCCCAGTGGTCAGCCAGGAAAGCAGTTTGTGGAGCTGACAGAGTAAGAAAATTCTACTCCCTGACTCCAGGGAGAGGGAGTTAAAGATGCAGATGGATTTACCCCAGGCAAGATGAGCCAGGCACGTCCCTCTTGCACAGGACAATCTCAATTTTCATTTTAACACTTCTTCCATTCCCAGAACAGCTCCACAGAGGTCGCTTAATCTCTTTTGTTGTGCTACACATCCCTGATCACATCCCATGCAGCACTGGAGGAAAGCAGGAGCAGGTTGTGGAAAGAACAGAGATTTTGGAAAGCATCCACCAACTCACAGCTGACATGGCTCATCAATGCACAGACTCTGCAGGGGAGAGGACATGGGCTGGGAAGCAACTCCAGGCTCTATTCCTAGCACCCCCAGGTTTGCTTCAGCAACCCTTTTTGCATTATTATTATTTATTATTGGGGACAACGTGAGCATTGGCACACACACAGTCATGGGAAATGTGTCCTCCCAGCCACTTCTGTCCTGGATAAGTGGAGGGGGGACAGAAGCAGGCTCCACACATCACCCAAAATAAGCAGGAAGCAATGAACCATCTAAAACCCTCCAGACTTGTGAGTCTGACATCCCTGGATGTGAGGACACAGCACAGTTGCCCAGGAGGAACAGCAAAACGGGAGCAGAGCACGTTCCTACAGCCACACAACCACTTCTAAAGCAGAAGAGTCTCTGCAACCCACTTCTGTCCTCCCAGGAGAAAGCCTGGAAGGATCCAGAGTCCTGGGACCTTTGCTTTGGCTGCAGAAAACCAGCAGCAGGGATCAGGACTATTCAGTGCAGCCAGTTCCCCTTATTTAATACATTCTCCCAAACAAAAGCTCCCTGGCAGAGGCTGGGAGGGCACTGCTGGATGCCCATGCTGCCAAGGCAGCCCTGACATGACCTGTCTTTTAAGTTCAACATTTCTTTGTCATTCCTGGAAATTCAGCCAGACAAGGAATATTTTACAGCTCAAGGAAGCATCCTCCTCCTCACCAGCCCTGCTCCCATATGAGACAGGAGCAGCAGCTCAGAGCAGGGCTGGGTTCTGCACACCTGGAGATGGGCACCTTCAGGTTTCAGATTCCAAGGACTCCTTATCTGCAGAAGGACAGAGACCTGCTGGCTTTTCCTGAGGGGGAGCTGGGTTGGGCATTTCTAAAGAACAAATTGTTTTAATCCACTGATTTGCAGAAGCAACTCATTGCAGCATCCAGGGAAGGCAGAGCCATCCCAGGGAATGAGGCCCTGCAGCCTCATCAGCACAGGGGAAAGAAGTCAGATAACCAGTGCTCTCCTTCATTCCAGGCCAAAAAAAAGAAGCAGTTTTGCTTGAGCCACCTCCTCAAGGAAGGGACAGAACTCTTCCACGCTGTTTCAGTCACCCAGATCCTGGAGGGGACCCTGAGCTTCCTGACCTCTCTGGGAGAAAGAGCTATTGCCACATTTTCTTCCCTGAGGCCACCCCAAACTCACCAGCTGCAGGTTCCCAATGGTCCCTGTGTGTGTCCCTGAGCTGGCCCCTGGAGCTGGCCCCATTCCCACTGGCCATGCCAGGACTGGGTTTGTTTAGAGCACTTGGCTGCCCTGTCCTCAGGCCCCCTCTGCTCCACTTCCAGGCTGGAAGAGCCAGCCCCTGCTCCCACAGGACAGTGTCTGGACATGAGGCTGGAAACAGGGGACACACAGGGGGACACAGCTCCTGCTCCATGATCAATCAGGACACGGATTTTTGGGGTGGGAATCAGCAAGGCAGACAGGGATGGTTTTAGGGTTCTTTTCCTGTGAGGTTATCCAGCCTGGAAAGGTATTTCTGGATCACAGCATTCCTTAAGGATGGAAGGAAAGGAAAACAAGGTACTGAGAGAAGAGGGATGGGGGATCAGGACCTGCAAGACTCATCATCCTCATCCCCAAAACGCTGGGCAGGGGAGGGTTTGAGGCAGATTTGGCTCTGTGACTCAAACCATCCCATTTTCCCACCTCCCACCTCTGGTCACATGTGCCAGTGCAAATTTGGATGGCAAAGGGCTGCAAAAATTCATTGCAGGCTATGGCCAAGCCCATGGAAGAACAACAAGATTCCCAGTTCAAATCCTCCCAGCAGCAAATGAATCCCCAGCCAGAGCCCATGGCCAGGTGAAGGTGGGAGATGTTCCCCAGCAGGGCCCACTGCCTCACCCCACCATTCCACAGGGATGCTGGAAGGGAGGAGAGCTGCTCAGCAAGCATCTCCTGGTCCTCCACAGAGCACCAAGGGCTCTGTGAGAGCTGGAAGTGGAACAACCCTCAGGAAAAAGGACCTGCTTCTGCTCCAGGTGTGACCCCTTTGCAAGAGGAGAACTTTCTGCTGGTGATTCCCCCAACTTTTAGAAGGAACCCCAAGTGCTCCATTCAGACATGGCAGCTGGAAGAGCTTCCCAAGGGTGCTGCTCTGTGAATGGAAGCACAGTCGTGTGGAATTAGGTCCTGGATCTGCACCTCTCACTCCCAGAGGGTTCACAGGTCATGCTGCTCTCCCTAGAGGCACACACCTGCCTGGCACTCTCCCCACCAACTCCCCAAGCAGGAATCCCAGCCAAATCTCCACCTGGAAACCTTTACACTGCTCCCAGTGAAGAAATAAAAGGGCACTGAGGTTCTGACAAAACAAACCAACCAAGTCCTGATCCCAAACTCCATCCTCCACTGCCACGGAAAGGCTGGTTGGGTAAAGCACTGAAGAAAAAAAACCAAAACAAAACAAATTTCAGTGAGTCCAACAGGAGAATAAAGAACTTCCACATGAACCCCAAAACTCAGCAGAGAAAAAGAGACACCAGGAAAGAAAGAGATCCATTCCAAAGGTTTATAGGCTGGAAATCACCACTAGATTTCAGTCATGATGGGAATCACTATAAATGCCAATTAAAAGAAAAATAAATATAAGGAGGGATTCAATAAAAGAAATGTGATTTTGAGTGTTAAATAGTAACTGGGGATAAATCTGCCTCATGAACACCTGGAGGTCAAAGGTGCAGCAGGAGCAGAGGGAAAGCTCCCCAGCAGCAGATAAGGAGGCATCTAGTCCTTGGACTGCAGGAATTGAGGCAAAGGCTTGGGCCCAGCTTTGATGGAGCAGGCTATCTCCTGAAACACAAGGGATATCTCCTTCCTGGCAGGAACAGCAAAAGTCCAATGTCTGGGATCCCTGAGGGCAGTGAACTCCAGTCATGTCTCACAGGTTAACCCCCTCATCTCCATGAATGGGCAAACAGCAACTGCTCTAAAGCCATCCTGGATTTCTCACCTCTGGATTCACCCCCAGTGCCCACCCAGCCTATGGCACAGCACGTGTTTGGCCAGGAGGAAAATCAATATTAATTTGAGTTATGCTGGAAGAACTGCACTGGCAAGACAAGGTCGTGTCCTTGCAAGGACAAGGGGATGGCTTCCCAGTGCCAGAGGGCAGGGATAGTGGGGATACTGGGAAGGAATCCCTGGGAGGGTGGGCAGGCCCTGGCACAGGGTGCCCACAGCAGCTCTGGCTGCCCCATCTCCAGGAGTACCCAAGGCCAGGTTGGATGGGGCTGGGCAGCCATGGCAGAGGGAGGAACTGGGTGAGCTACAAGGACCCTTCCAACCCAAACCATTCCCCTGTTCCATGGCTGTGGGTTAAATCACTTCCAGCAGCTTATGGGGCAATCTGAGGACTGCTGGCCTCCAACAGGCCAGCTGGCAGAGCTGGAAGCCCATAGAAATGTGTTTGTGTGTCAGAGCTGAGAGGGAATCAGCTTTAATTAGCATCAATTTTTAAACTAATTAGAAAATGCCTCTCCAAGCACAGTTGTATGAGACCAAGGGAACACTTGGAAGCACTGTCAAATGGCTCATTCAGCCATTCACCTCATGGTCTGAAGGGAGGGTTTGCCACAAAAAATACCCCAAATTGAGAAGCCCAAACTTCTGCTCCATAATGTTAAAGCAGCCCCTGTGCTTTGGGGTAGGAATCACTTCCCTTGGCATCTGGGAGCTCCCCTTGCCTCCTCTTCTCCCCCCAAACTGCCTTTGAGAATCTCAGCATTCCAAGACTTCTACTGGTCTTTCAAAAAACCAGAACAGCAAATCCCAAGGACCCAGCTACTCTCAGGTACCCTCAGCTGATCCTCCATCCCTGTGTCACAGCTTTAAGGGAAAACACCCTGCAGGATCAGGATGGAAATGGTCTGGAAAACTGGAAATCCATCCTGTCCTGATCCCCAAAGCCTCTCACAGTGGTATTTCCACTACAGCTGCCCATTCCTCATCTACCAATAGACTATTTTCTGCCCTGGAAATTACTTGGATTTCGATGCATCTGGTGAGAGGCAAAGCAGGAGAAACTTCAGGCTTCAGTGTGGGCTTTTCCCTGCTCAGGAGTCTCAGGAATCACTTGCAGGATGGACAAACATCACCCTCCTGGATACTGACTCATGTCAGAGCAAAGCCAACCTTTTCTGCAAACAGGGCTGATCCCATGAAGCCACTTTCTTTGAAAGGAGGCAGGAGGGATGATAGTGGTTTCCTCGTGGAGATGGCAAGCTCACAGCATATTTGGAGAATGGGTTAGTGAATGTAGGAGATGCTGGGCTGCCTGCAAGGTGCTGACACCTCCAAGGTCAACAGGGATCAGCCAGATGTTCTCCCTCGAAAACATGCCCAGGTCAGATGCAAAACTCTCCCCACAGTGCAGGAATGTGTGAAATCTGGGGCTCCCTGTTGGGAGGCAAAAGGAGGAAAGGCAGAAAACAGCAGCACAGACTGAACCTCACCCTCATCTAGAAGGAGGACACTAAAACACGAATTTCAGGAAGGCAAAGCTCCAAGGATCTTCCTTTTCCAGGCTGCCCACTTCTCCCAGCCAGAAGGAGTGATACCCTCCACCCACACCATGGAGATAAAGCAGGCTCCAGCAGCCCCCACCCAAACCCTGGCTCCAGCAGCTCTTCAGCCAGGCACGAATGGCTGCTGCCAGCCAGCTCCAGGTCTGTGGGGGCAGCCAAGGGGAAGCTGCACCCAACTCCGAGAGCTGCGGGAGCCTCACCCGAATTACAATGGAGCCTGTTCAAGGAACATCATGTCCTCGGCCACCTCGGTCCTTTGGCTGTCACCAACCTGAAGTAAACAGATTCTGCAGCAGCAATAAGCTCGTTACCAAGGCCACCGTATTGATCCCAAAGTGTAATTAAAATTCACAGTTCAAGCAGCCCAACTCAACAGGGCAACAGGGGCAGCTCCAAAAGGCAGGGCTGGCCTCAGATTCCACATTGTGCTTTCTCAGAGGCACAGAACCCTCGGGGGAGATCAGCTGTCAAAAAAACAGCCCGAATTCTTCCCTGTGAGAGTGGGGAGGACCTGGCATAGGGGGCCCAGAGGGACTGTCCCATCCCTGAAGTGTCCAAGGCCAGGTTGGACAGGGCTGGGAGCAACCTGGGATAGTGGAAGGTGTCCCTGCCCACAGCAGGGGGTGGAACTGTGTGATCTTTAGGATCCCTTCCAATTAAACCATTTGGATTCACGGCAGCTTCCTCTCTGGACCTTTGGCCCACCAACCAAGATGTCCCAGAGCATCCATTCCCAAGGGTTAACCATGCCAGGGAAGCCTGCAGGGATGATGTGGGCAGAGAGGGATGGTGCAGAGTGGATTCCAGCACTGCTCAGGGTGCCCAGACTCCTGGAATTATCCAGCCCTGGGAAGGGGCTCCACACAGCCTGCTGAGGCAGCACCATGATGCTCCTCCTTGGTGGGGCTCCCTGACCCTTCTCCCAGCTCCTTACAGATCCAACACCTGGTTTCACCAAGGCTCACTCTGGGAGAGGCTCTGGCACAAAGTCCTTCGCACTGCGGGCCCTCGGGGCCACCAGCAGCTCCCAGGACAGTCACCTGGAACGTCACCACCGTGTGCTGAGTGAAGGTGAGCCAGAGGCCCCAGATAAGCAGCTCTGATCAAAGGGCTCAGCAGGAAACACAACGAGAGCCCTCTGCAAATGCGACCGTCACCCTCAGGAAGCTCCTGGTGATAAAAACACAGCCAGGCACAAGCAAACCCCTCAGGCTGAGTGCTGAAGTCCCACACATTTCCTGCTCCAAAATCTGGGATGAGGCACTCACCAACTCCTCAGAGAAGCACCACAGAGAGGATCTTCACTTGCAAAGGATTAACTCCAACCTGCCCTTGAAAACCTAATTTCCAGAGCAAAATATTCCAGCCTCAACATCTAGCAGGGAGCACAGGAAGCCACTCCAACATTTGCAATGGCTGGAAAGCACAGAGAAAACTGATCCCAAAGAAAGTATTGTGGTAGGCTGGTCCCCAGCAGAAGATAACCTGGCATCTCGAGGAAGGTCAACACAAAACACTCTGCTCCTGCCTCCAGCACTCCTAGCACACTCCAGACCTGGCTGCTCACGTGGGATGGGGGCTCCCAGGATGGGTGGTCTCCACTCCCCACCAATAAAAGATAACAAGAGATGCTTCTGAAGATTGGGAAGAATGAATATCCAACTCTTCTCTCATCTCCAAAGGACTGACATAAGAGTGGAAACACAGCCTCCTTCAGGGATGCAGGAGGAAAAGGGGGAAGCAAAAGCCACAGGTTCTGGCTCATCATTTTGAATGTGGTTTGTGCCCACCAAACCCCCAAAACCTCGTTTTTTTCCCCTCTCTTGTTCAACAATTCAATTAAGTGTCTTCTGGACTTGTCCAGGACAAACCTCCCCTCTGGACATCAGAGTCTCCAAAACAACAAAACAATGGGAAGGTCCCAAGAACAACTCAGAAAAAAATTAGGATTCTATTATTTAACACAGCACCAGGAATGACCTGGCTGCCCCAAGCCCTGGTAATTCATCTCCACCCCAAACACCCCTGGTGCTTGTTTTTCCCATTTATTAGGGCTTTCCTGCATCCCAGGGAAGACCAGACTCATCTCACAACATCCATACAGAGGATGATGAGCTGTTCAACTCATCCCAGGCACCTCCTGTGAGAAGGAAGATCTGCTGTGACAGAGCAAGGAAGCAAAGAAGTGAAGATCTGGGCAAAGGAATGAGGAGAGCCAGGTGTGCAGTGCCTGCAGAACAGAGGGACAGGTGGTAGCCATGGCCCCAGACAGGCTCACAAAGACACAGAGGATTTATGAGCAGCGACTCTAAGGAATTAAATTAAAGGGACAGGAAAAACGAATGGCTACAGGAGCTCTGTCAGGACAAACAAGAGCAGCCTCGTCCCCCTGACAACCCAAAGGGGAAGGTAATCTCTTATCACTCAGCCTGGCAGAGCTGCAGGGACTGGGATAAGTCACGACAGAGCAAAGTGGGGCAGGAACAGGTCTTTGGGAATGGGCTGTGCAGGGCAGGGATGCAGCCAGCTGCAGCAAGGTCAGCAGCCCGCAGGCCACTGCAGACAGCAAGAGCAGGAACGATGCTCTGGAGAGGACACCCATCCCTCCCCAGGGGCCAGCAGCTCCCCACAGGCTCCATCCCCCTCTCCCCAGCTTCTCCCTGCTCCATCTCTGCCACCCCCACACCAGCCAGCACCCGGCTGGCTGCCACTGCAAAGCTGCAGCGCTGTGCATTAGCATTCCCTGCCACAGCCCGCCGGGATCCCGCCGGAGCCGGCATCCGCAGGGGCACGGCACCACCCGAGCGCACCCACAGCGGCTCCACGGGCACGGAGCCACCCCCCAGCTCACCTCCCCACACCACACCGGAGGCTTCAGCCCATCCCAGAGCCCAGGAATGCTGCAGGAGAAAGATCTGTCTGCAGTGTCCTTCTGTCTGCCAGCACCCAGGTGCGGAGGAGCCCGGCAGAGCGGTGCCGGCGGGACAAGGACGCAGCAGGGTGAGGTGACAGACAGGGACAAGCCCCCTGCCCTGCCGCAAGCACGGTGCCGCTGCCGTGTCCTTCCCACTCCAGGGCACCCCCAGCTTGGCTCGGCCGGGAGTTTGAGGCTCCGCCGACCGGCTGACGTGGATTGGGAAAGCGGCTGCTGCCAAGGGCACCTGCAGTCTCCAGAGAGGCAGGAGAGCAGATGCCCAGACACAGCAGTGATGGCACACAAGGATCTGGAGGAGCACAACCTGCCCTTGAGCTCTGCCATCTCCACACCCATGTTCACTAAACCTGGCAAAGCCACCAGCCTCACCATTCCCAGTCTTCCCCAGCAACCCCACAGCAGTGGCCGGAGAAGGTGCAAAACTCAGCATTGCTCATCTCTGCCTGCAAACCACTCCTGGCCAAAGGACCACCTTTCTTAGACCAAACTGGGGACATTACACTGACACTGAATCCCCACGAACTGCAGTGAAAAGGGAGCTCTGGCAGAGCCAGGAAATCCCAGCTCTTGGGGGAAAACATCACCATTCCTCCTTTCACCTCCACTGAGTCAGCTCCTACTTCAGCCTGGAGTTGATTGCATTTAATCTCTTAATCTCTTACCTCCTGTTTCACTTTTTCACCTTAAACAAGTCCCTGACAAGTGGAAACAACAACGCCGGGGGCTGACTCCCAGCTCCAGGTGACTCCAACAAGGAGACACCAAATTCTCTGCAGCACCCACGGGGCCAGCACGTTTCCAGTTGCATCCAAGAGGCTCCTGCAGGTCCTGGGCTGGATGCTGGTGCTCACACTGGCACTTCCCCAAGCTCCAGCACAAGTCAAGGCTCCTCTGAAAAGCCACTCACAGAGAGAGAGAGCCTATACCAGGCTTGGCCACATTCCCATCCTCCCCATCTCCAAATGCTGCACACAAACTGCATCAGCAAAGTTCAAGGAGCCCAAAAATCCAGGAGGGAAGTGCTTCTGCAGCACAGCAGGACCTTGCCCACCTCTGTGCTGGTAAATCATCCCTCTCCACTATCTCTGCTGGCCTCTCACCATGCCAGGAGCTCCAGGGCAGCTGGCACAAAAGTCACTTCGACTTGCAGGGAATCAGAAAGGCATTTTAATGGTTTAATTGCAATCCTGTTCTGAGGCATCAGAGCTGAGGGCACTCAACAGCTTATCTCAGGAGAGAAATTCTCCCTTGCTTGGTCTTTCATCCTCCTGCCAAGGCCTCTGCCATTCCCCAGCACTATTTGCAGGAACTAGCCAGGCAAGGAAAACAGGAGCCCGGAGCAATTTGTTCCCTGAGCTCAGCTCAGCACGCTCCCCATCTCTGATGTTATCAGCCTCAAATGTCGTGTGTCGCTCTGGGCACCTTCAATATCCTCATCCAGCCAGGAAAAGCTGCAGCAGGCACTGAGTCCAACCAAGGCTCCTCATGCTGCACAACCAGCCATGTCTACAGCAAAAGATTCTGGGCATACACCTCACCCCCTTGAAAGGCTGGCACATTTGCCTCTGAGGATGCCCAATGGATTCCTTTTTACCACGGGTATTTTGGTTCCATGGGATGCTCCAGGATTAGCAGCCTGCTGTCCCCTTGGAGCAGTCGGCTGCAGCTTTGTGCTGTTCACTCTGACAGAGATGATGGTTATGAAAAGGTAAAAACAATCCCTGAGTTGGAGCAGTGCTGAGCCACTGCTGGAGGAGGCAGATCCCAGCCCCACATTCCTCTGCTCCTTCCTCCAGGCTATGTCCACAGCCCAGACAAACAGGGCCTAGTGTCCAACCCCTGCTCCCTGGGAGAGAAGACTCCTCGAATCCAGCTGACCTTCCCCAAGGTTCAGATGCTCCCCAACCCCACCACAGCGGCCAGAGCAGGCAGGAGAGATTCCCCCAGAGAACGAGGATGTTCCCATTCTCTGTGCCTGCTCTGCCTTTGCATCCACCGCTTCCAGGCGGCTGCAGCCCCAAGGGGAACACAATGTTCAGCTGCACAGATCTGTGCAGTGCCTGGAACACGGATCTGCCTCCCTGACAGCACTGAAACTTCAGCACGGAGCCCGGAGCACAGGGCCAGTTCCCCAGGTCACTGGCGTCCTGCAGCTTGCTACAGTGGTAAGACCAGTGCTCGCCCACCCTCGGTGACATCTGAGCACCCCCAGGGCTGTGGGAGCAGCACTGGGAGATCCCAGAGCTCCTGTGAGGCCTTCACGGATGGAGGGGTACTGAGTTGACCTGGCAGCCTCTTCCTAAGCCCAAATGTGCTCCCATGCACACCTCCAACAGAGCCCCTATCCTCGAAAAACTCAACACTCTGAAATCTCTCAGCTACCCTTCTGAGTGACCCACAGCTGGATTCCAGGTATGACAAGTCCCCTTTGCTTTGTCCCCACCACAAAGCCTTGTCATCCCACAGCCCCATACAAGGGCCCCACGCTGCTTGTCCCCTTCCCGAGGTCACCCTGTCCCCCTGCACTCCTATGCCACAGCCGAGGTCCCAGAGCTGGACCCGGCGTGGCCCCAGCCCCCCGGAATCCCAGACCGACCTGCCCTGCAGGTACCCTCACCCCCATGCAGGCCAGGGCTGTACCCCAGTACAGACCCCTCTCTCCCCAGTCCCCGAGCCCTTCCCTCCCACCCCAAACTGGGCCAGCAGCCCCCTGGCTCATACC
>VZTB01013357.1:1528977-1631271 GCA_013397245.1 Thryothorus ludovicianus | reverse complement strand
CGGGGCGGGCAGCTCGGGGCGCCCCGGGAGCCTCCGCCGCGGGGAGCCCCGGCCGGTGACACGGGCGGGCACCGCCGGCTTCGCGCTCGGTCCCGCAGCCGCGCGAGGGCCGCCCCGCAGCGCCGGGCACGGAAAGTTCCCATCGGGGCTCCGGGAGCTGCAGCCCCGCAGGTAGATGCTGCTGCGGCCGGCAGGCTGCACGGTCCCCGTGCCCGCGGAGCCCCCGTGCGCTCAGCCCCGGACAGGGACGGGCGGGTCGTGCTGGGGGAGCTCCGTCCTACTCGCCCTTTCCCCGGGGGCTCCATCACTGCGCGCCCGCGCAGCCGGCCCCGGCTCCGCGGGGCACGGGCGAGGGAGCACTACAAAGTGGGTCCGCGGGGACCAGGTGCCCCCCGCTGTCCTCCGTAGTGGCACTTTCTTCCCAATTTTAGGCTCGTTCCCCTCCCAAGCCCCCCTGCGCAGGCCCTGATCCCAGGGGGAGGGGGGCAAGGGCGAGCGCGGAGGCTCGGAGCCTCCCCGGCGGGGCGCCGTGAAGCGGAAACAAATAAATAATTAAACGAGCAAATGGATACACGGGCAAATAAATAAATAAACGAGATCGTTAATAATGACGCCAGCGGTGACGTCAGCGCCGCGTGCATCGCGACACAGCGCGCGCCGCGGGGGGCAGCAACAAGTGCGGGCGGCGGCGCGGCCGGGGCGCCCCCTGGCGGCGGCGGGACAGGGGGACAGGGGGACAGTGGGGCAGGTGGACAGCGGGACAGAGGGAGAGAGGGACAGAGGGACAGAGGGACCGCGGGACAGAGGGACAGAGGGACCGCGGGACAGAGGGACAGCGGGACAGAGGGACCGCGGGACAGCGGTACCGGACAGACAGCGGGGCCGGACAGAGGGGCACGGCCGGTGCGCAAATGCCGGTGGGACCGAGGGGCCCACCCCGCTGCAAGCCGTGGTGTTCGGTGACGGGAGCCCCTGTGCGAGGCGCGGGACTCGCCTGGCCCCGGGCAGCGGAGCGGAGAAGGGAATTTGACGGGGGGCTCGCATGAAGGTGAGGGATTCACCTTGACAGCCTCGGCGCCCAAGCCTGGCTGGGATGCTTGGTGCGTCTCCGAAGGCAGGCTGATTTCCTGCTGGTTCCTCTGAAGGAATTACCAAATCCTTACAGTTGGTGAGAGGTTTCAGCTTGCGTACCCTCTGTCCCTTTGAGGTGTCCCGAGTGCCAGTGGTGGGAACGCTGTGAGCACCGGGGCAGGCTGGGATGCTTGTTGAGGACAGCAGGAAGGCAGCGGGTACCGGTGCTGGTCCCACCCAGCACCAGCACGGCTTGGGTGGACAGAACACCTCAGGAGGGCTGCAAATAGCGGCCCTTTTGGCCACTAAAGTCTCGTCACTTTGTGCCTGGGAGCTCTGTCCCCTGGGGGGAATGTTCATCAGGGGCTGGACAGGTACGGGAGGTGATGCAAGTGAGACCCACACCTCGACACATTCCTGCAAAACAGGGAGTGCTGCTCCATTTCACTCTTGGCCAGAATAACACCCATTTCTTCTGCAAGTCACCTTTGTTTCCACTGACCTTGGTACGTTTAATCAGGGTTATATTCTCAACAGATAAACCAGTCCTCCAACGATGGTTACAATATTTTGGGCGCAAACCGGTTTGTATTTGTTTGTTCATTTTCTTTATCTCAGGCAGGTAGGGCTGCTCCTTTCCCACAATATATAATCAAGTAGCAAAGAGAGCTTCCCATCTCCATTTGTGCCCAAATCCCTCTGCTTCTACCCCTGCAGCTGGGGCTCAGGCACTGTTGGCAGCCTCTGTGCCAGCACTGAGCACCTCCCCAGTGCATGAAGCATCGCTCAGGGCTCTGATGGTTTCAGAGCCCCATCCTTCCCCCCAGCCACAGTCTTCCCACCAGCATCCCTCCAAGCCATAGTGTTATAACCACGATGAAGAAGGAGAGGAGCTCATTGTCCATGGGGCACAAGCAGAGTGAACAAAAGGAAGGTTTACCCTCTATCCCCATGGCTCCAGCCCCCAGCCCTTGGTTTCACTTCACCTGGTGCTGCTGGCTGGTAGGACCATCAGCATCCTGTTTAAATTTCTAATGTTGGTAGCACTTGGAATGGGACAGCCACAGAGGCTGTGGCAGTGCAGAAGAGTAGATATTCCCAGCAGTGAGGGTATGCATACTCATCATTGCTCTGACATCAGTTTCATAGGAGCCTTCCCCCTCTCCCCCAGGAAACTCTTTATACTTCAAAATAATAAATGAAAAAAATACAGAGCCTGTTTATAGCAGAAATTGAAATTCCACATATTATCAAAAGTTAGATTTTTTCCTGCAGGCACTGAATAAGTTTCTTCATGTGAATATTTTGTAACTTTCTCTTCCCAAAAGAAATGTGCAAAATGTTGTCATTTTTCTGTGCCTTCCTTTGGACATTCCAGGCTTTTGCTTAAGCTTCTCATAAAAGGCTATTTTTGGTGAAGAGGAGGAAAAAAAAAAGCAGTCTACAGTATACCAAGTCAATAAAGTAATGCAAAACCATAAAACACAGCAACAATAACAACAGAAGATCAGCAGATTACAAAGGAAATAAGATGGGGATCAAACAGAGTGGTAGCTCAAAATGACTGCATAGAAGCCAAAATAAGGCTGGTCCTAATAAACAGCCAAAGTTGAATCAAAAAGCATTTGAAGCGTTAATTTATTAAATAACTTTATTTTCATGCTTTACAATTAAAAATAGTTGTGGTCAGGCATGTTGGGAGACAGGAAGCAATTGGAGTCTTGAAGCCTGGCTTTGTGCTTGGAAGGGAGCACAAACTCCCTTCCACGCTGTGACAGGGCTGTGCCTGCACGGGGGGCAGCCAGCAGTGCTGGGGGGCTCCAGCTCCCTTCACTGATTCTCTACTCAGAGCTTTTCCCTTCCAGGCTTTTCAGACACTGAGGGGTTTTATGAGGAGTGTTCAGGGGGGGAGCTGGAGTCACAGTGGGGCTGGGAGGGTGAGGCCAGGCCCTGCTCCCACTCAGCACGTGGGATGGGATGCAAAGCCCTGTGAAATTGCCATGAGGCTCCATGTTCACTTCTGCAGGTTTTGGGATCAGTCTCTCACTTTGGGAGCCCTTTAGATCAGATCTACGAATCACCAGCTCAAAGCATTAATAATACCAGGAGCCAGAGCATTTATCTTCCCTTCAAAAGATCCACCAGCCCAAATAAGTCACCAAACCGAGCAGAAACCCCCATGTGAGATCAGCTTTCAAAGCCTAGTCTTCATGTGTGCATTTGGAATTATTTTTATTTACCTTGCATTTCTTTTTGTTGCCCTGGCATTGTGTTTTTAATTCCCCCATAGCATTGCTAGCAGCTTGCCTGGAATGAACACCCCATTGCCCCAGGGCTCCCAGACCAGGCTGCTTAAAGAAAATAATCATCACTGAGTATCAAGATATTCACCAATAAAATAGTGGCTGATGGGACAGATCACCTGCGTGTGCAGAAAGCAGAAGGGTGCCCAGATGGTTGCAGAGTATTCTGAGACCCATAACAAGGGGTGCAGCTATGGGACAGGAAGAACCAGCAGCTGAGCAGCCCCCAAAATATTTGTTTCACTGAGGTGCAGTGGGTGCTAACTGCTGCCTGCACAGCCGGTTTCATCCAGTGGCACAGAGTGATGGGTCAGCTAAAACAGAGCCCACACCATTTCTGCCTGATTGGTTGCTAACCAAGTACACTTTTCAGATGTTGTTAATTGAGTCTGATGAATTTTGCTCCAGTGGGACCTATTATGGGCAAAAATGCAAGTGACATCAGAGCCATAACTCATAAAAATCAAGTCCCTGAATTACATCTGAGAGCAAAATGAAAATGCAAGTGGGATTTCAAATGGTATCAAATAACTTTCTGTCATACCTTATTAATACCACAGAGCTAATAGAAACAGCTATATTATCATCCTAATGTCATTATACACATATAATACACATGCGTGCATATACACAAACACTCTGTGTAATTATAACAACATTATTTTGTTCATGCAGCCTGAAAAATGTGATTGGATGGTGGCTCTGCAATGGCAATATTCAATCAGGCACGACTCGTATATTGGCTCAGAGCACTTGTGTAAAGTTATGGCTTGTTGTGGTGGGAGCGTGCATGGCTGGGGAAGACAGAGGGAGCCAAGGCCATGGAGATCATTTCATCTCATGTTGCAAGGGCTGAATTGTCATTTCAAAGCTGGAGTGCTGATACTGTCCAGCAAGCAATCCCTGGCTGTCCTTTCCTGTGTGGATCACTTCAGAAAACATGCTAATTTATCTGCTAAATATAGTTGCCTTCTTACCAAATCCTGGAAAAAAATTCTCCACTGGAAGTGTTCCTACATGTGACCAAAGTCTTTCTTTTATAATCATAAAGCTTGGAAGGGGATGTTGCCTGGTAGGACTTTGGATGGGCTTCACTTTCTGAATAACGCACAGGAAATGCTCACCAGCCATTTCACATCCAGCTCCTGGCAAATAATTTACCTCCACTGTTTTTAGTGAAAATATACCTATATATATTTCCCTGCATGATGGGGATAGCTGGGGCTGGAAATATCACCATAAGAATGCCAGGCCATATTTACCCAAGTCAGTGGTCAAAGAAAGTTGCTATTTTCAGTGTGCCAGATTTAAATTTGTTTAAGTAAACAAGCTGACCTCTTTCCACTTTGCAGGTCTGAGCTGTCGTGGCTTTTTTCTTTTTCCCCCTGAGAAAATTCCTTTTTTTTTTTTAAGAAATTTGGTGGGCCTCAGAGGACAGTAAGCAGTTGTCTCAGAGGGAGCAGTCAGTGCTGCTGGGCAGCAAGTCAGGGCAAAGTGGGCTTCCCAGGCAGGGGATGCACCAGCCAGACTCAAATTTTGTTTTGTTCTGCCCTGCCATCATATGAAAGCAGGGGACTTCACCTCCTTACTGACTTTGACTGCCTTCCTAATGCCTAAGTGCTTATGACAACTCTTGCTCATTGGTTTTGGGATTGAGTTTTTCCATTTTCCCCAGCTTGGTTTGTGCAAGGACATCTGATCTCCCAGTTACAGAGATCTTTCTTGCCAGCACTAGAATGAGATGCACTGACACAGAGAAAATATTCCTGAGGTCCCCTGACTACCTGCAGGCCTGATGGGTCCACCACCACAACTTGCTTTTTCCTTTGCATGCAGAGTTTTTTCCTGGTAAGCACTAGCAGTGTCTTCTGCAGTTATCCCCAGGTCTTCATCCTTTACCTACAAATGTCACAATCATGATGAGTAAATCACCTGCCACAGTTCAGCAACGTTTAACCCTTGGCTAAGCTGTCTTTGAGCCATACCTAAGCAAGGCAGCTCAGCAGACAACCTGCAGTGGACTGCCCCATCCTGGTTTTGCCTGAAAACAGCTTCTGGCATCTGGTGCCAAGTGGTAGTGGAGGGGGAAACAAATCAGGATAGCTCTTGGTACCTCAACTCTACGGCCTGAAATCTCCTTGTCCCACAGGACAAGTGGCTCAATAAGCAAGTGCTCCTGTATCCCAGGTCACTGTGGTCCCTCACGCTGGCATTGGGGGGATGGACATTTCTGCACCTCCTGCTGAGGCACCACCATCAATAACTACAGGATATAAACACAAGATGTGTGTGGCAAACACTGGAGAGGATGCAGAAATGATTCCTCCTCTCCATCCAGGTACACACGTCAAACAAAAACACTGGAAGGGAAATGTAATTAATGTGCAAGCCCAGCTTTGCTGAACACACAGGGTTATCCCTGTTCCCAGGGATCAGGGAGAGTGGCCATCCCAGAGTCCTCTCCTCCTTTGCAGCTTCTTTCTTATCCAAGTGAGTGCTGGACACATTTCTGAAGTACAAGAATCTCTGAGGTCTAACCACCATGGATTCAGGCCTCTGGGGATGATAGTGTTGGTGGGTTTTTTTTAAATCCTCTTGAGAAACAGATGCTTTGGCTCATCTTCATTATACCTAGCCTGATTTATTTTAATTGCTCTGGGTATCCGGAATACTACGATTGCATAATCTCATGCACATGCCTTTAAAAGGAAGCCTTGGCTGCAAAGCCAGGAAGGCAATGTTAAATACGGAAAAAGTACTATGCAAAGTCTCATTTATTTTGGAAATCACTGGAAAGAGTTCTACAGAAAATTCACAGCAAAACATATGCCACATTTGAATAATGACTTTGAGAGGTGCTTTACCTAGCTTAGTGATAAAAAGTGGTCTAAAAATTGCAGTCCTTCAAGAAGCTCTCACTCCCAAGCCCCGAATTTTGGTGAAACCAGAGGGCAGTGTGGTCCTTGGTGATAGCCAGAGCTGGCTGCTGGGCACTGTGCCTGGTGGCAGTGCTTCCACCCCTACCAACACCACCAGAAAACAGCAACCCAGGGGAAACCACCCTGAGCAGAGTCAGTGGCAAACACAGGCTCAGGACAGCAAGAAAGGAGGAGGCCTGATGAGATCTGCCCTTCCCAGGTTTAGGAATCCAGAGGTTCATCTCAATAAAACAAAGCAGGAATAACAGGACTGCAGAGAAATACCTGAATGTCATCCACTTGTCTTATCTGATGCAGTGCTTAACATGCCAAATATTGTCTGCTTGGGAAGAAAAGGTCTGCAGAAGCCTGACTTTATTTAGGAAAAAGTAGTGTTTAAGGTACTTAAACTGGACCTAGAATAAGTCTTTATTCTGAAGTCATGCCCATACCTTATCTGTTATTAAAATGCTGCTTTCCTGGAAAGAGATCCATATCGTACCAAAAACTTACTCTTTATCTGTAATTTTTTAATTTATCTCATTGAACAAATTAATATCTGCCATAAATACTTTTCCTGAAGAAGTCACTAGAGGTACTCTGTGAAAAAATGTGACACAAGACTAAAAAAAGAACTCCAAACCCTGCCCTAACCTGTGGCTTATTAATATGCTTTCCTGTCTTCTAAGGAAAGGAAAAGCTATGAGTTTTGTAGGCTACCTACACCGTATTTATTATTTAAAAACACAAAACTGAAATTTTTATTTTGCAAGAAACACAGTCAATTTGTCCTCAGCAGCCTTAGCATCCACAGAGAAATGTACATGTGTGCTCTGTGCCCCTGGGAACCCCCACATCTTCTTCACGGGGGAGGGAAGAGACCATAATTGTATCTGCTGATTTTGAAGGAGAAATGTGAGCAGTTTTCACTTGGCACTGTCTGAGACCTTGCCAGATTTGTGTGGATTTGGCAGTACCCATTTGTTATGCCAAACCCCAGTCAGTGCTGCCATACCTGGCTGGCAGCTGCTCTGAGGGGCTGTGAGCAGGCAGCAGCCCCTCAGTTTACAATATACCTTTAAATGCCCACAAATTTACTTTGGGTTTGCAGATGTTAATGAGATTCACATTTGGGAGAAGGACCCTACAGAGACTACCAGGAATATTAATGTTAACACAGGAGTTTATTAGTGCCTGCACGTTGAGAAGCGGGGAAGGAAACCCTCTGGGGTTTGTTGCACTATCAGCAATTATCATGTGAGATTTCTGTTCCTGGTTTTCCTGCTGAGGAGGCTTGGGAAAAAAGGCTTCAAGACTGGTCTTTGGGCACTGTTTGAGTTTTTAAGTCCTGTGGCTGTTTCCCCCATTGCCTCCTGCAAACCTCCATTTCTCAAACAAGAGCCAAGGGCTCTCCCTGTCCATCCCTCTCTGGAGATTTGCCATTTTTAGCTCAACAAGTCCATGCGTGTTATGCTTGCAAAATTGAGAATTCAAGTAACCCTTCAGGAGTGGGTCTGCACATCTGTTTTGTTCATGTCAAGCCAAGCTACAGCCTTTGCTTCACTCCCTTCTCATGCTCCTGTCTTGGCTGGTGGGGAGATGTCCCCAGTATCGGACTCATGGTGGGAGCAAAGTGGTTCTGTTGCTTATTCAGATGCCAAAAACTCATCAGCAATTGACTTCATGAGGAACAAACCATCGAGATGTGAGCACAGACTCTGGAAACCTGTCCATGACATGACAGAAACCCTTCCTGTCCCTTCTCCTCTTTCTCTTTTAATGGGGAAGTGGCTATAAAACCTTGTGCCTTTTATCCAAGTTGAGATCTTGTGCTGTGATCAGCCTTTCTCAATGGTTTACTTTCTCTTAAAGCTCTTAGACACTAAAGAAGGGGAAAAAATAAAAAGGAAAGGAAGAAGCCCATGCTGGCTGATTGCAGTGGAACCTCTCAGCACAATCCAGGGATGCTGCCTGGGAGACAGTGGAATTCAGTGGGCTGGTAGCTGGAATGCTCAGCAAGAGGGGGATGCCTGAGAGGAGATCCCTTTCTCCTGGAAGCTTCACTAAGGCTCCTGTTCCAGGTATGGGTAAAGGTGAACCAGACTGTGCTGATTTTGTGGTGAACCTGCCCACATCAGGTTCCTGAGGAGCTACAGCATGAGTGGGACATTTCAGCCGTATTTACATTTGGAAACAAAATACAGACAGCTCTGGGAGCTGCCCCAGATTGGGACGAGGCTCTGAGGGTTCCAGCTGCAGGCTGGGCAGGCCTGTCCTCTGCCACCCTCCTGGAGGCAGAGCCAAAAGCTCCAGCTTACTTTTCCCGGGCAGCACAAGCCAGGAACTGCTGGCCTCTTGCTGGGAGGGTCACCAAACCCCACCAGAGCACCCTCAGCCCAACAGTGCCTTCACTGATGGACGTGGTACCCCACTGGCATCCCCCAACACAGACATACCAAGAAACCTTCCCAGCTACAGAAAATTCCTTAAATGGGTCTTGGTTAGACTCCAGCTGCTCGGTGGGCTTTCAGAAGTGCAGTACTGCTGCTGGAGGAGATCTTGGCTGCTACATTTAATTAAAGATTCTGCTGAAAGTTCTGCTTAAAATCACAATGCTTGCTGCTTAGAAAAGCGTTGGTGATTCCCCCAGAGGCCTGGCCAGCGTTCCTGCTCCTATTGTACAACATTATTGATTAATCAAAACTAATGCTCACAGCTGTTGCCTGATGGATAATGTCTTTGGTGTTTGCCTGCATATAATTATTTACTACTTTATTGATGTTATTTATTTCTTCATTAAGTATTGTTGGCTGTTTAATTACGTGAAACACAACTGCAGGTGTCGCTGCTAAAAGCCATGGGAAAGGCTGCCCAAAGCTGAAATCTTTCAACCATAAACTCCAAAAAGAAATCTAAATATAAAAATATCATAGCCAGCCTTTTGAGTGAAGGCCATCAAACCACAAACATGTTACGTGTCAGCTGGAGGCTGATGCCAGAGCACCATGTTCAGATAGATTTGCAATGCTGATTTAACTGCGCGTGGCAAAGGACTTTGCAGACATGTAAATACGTTTTATTAGCTCTCCAAAACACATATGAGAGGTCCTTATTTTATTTTTGGTAGCTGAATGTTTGAAATAAATCAAAATGAAACTCTGGTTTCCCAAAACTTACAGTCAGGAGTGCCTAATGAATGCCTTTCAACAACCATTCCTGGCTGAGATCCGAGCAGTTCCCAGGCTGGCTGCTGGTCCCGTTCAGTGCCCCAGTGACAAACCAGGAGCCTCTCCAGGCTCTTCCCTCTGCCCTCCAGCTCTCTGCAAAGAGACAAGGACTCAAGGGCCCCTGCCTCTCTCTGCCTCAGCACCCTGCTGCCCTTACCCTCCCCAGAGGCACCAGGCAGAGCTCCTACAGCACTGCCTGTCCTCACTGAATTAGGGAGCTGATCTAATCCTTGGATCCACATGGGATGAGAAGGGGTGCGCCGAGGTTTACTTAGCTTGTGATATAAGACAAATTTTAACAGAACCCCTTTTCTTTGCTGCGCCAAGCCATGGGGGCTTGGGGGCAAAATCAACACCTTAAATTGTACCTGGAAATCAACAAGCACTAAGGAGAAACTAGCTTTAAGACATGTTGTTGCTCTCAGCAATCTCTAGGTACTTATCATTTAAAGAAAACAGCCAAGTACATGGCTACAAATATGGTATTAGAGAACTTGGAAGGATCTTCTCAGCCTGCAAAAATAACCAGAGGACCACAAACTCTGCTGCAGCTCACAAATCATTAACGCACCTATAACAGATCAGAAAGAGCCCCTGTATCTCCTTACTCGTAAAATAAAAATTCCTTCTCTGACATCCTCTCCAAACAGCCCTCATCAGGCCCTTTCCCCAGGGCAGGAGAACAAATTGCTCTGGCAGTCCTCTCCTGGACATCAGTGCATTTGTTATTCGGGAGCTACTGGTCTGAATGTGTCTGTGCAGCTCCCTGTGGATCTCCCACTCACTTCTGAGGCAGTGCATTACCATCAGGGAGGACTTAGCCCCAGCTTCATGAAAAGTACATAAGACAACCAGTTGCCAAAACTCTAACTTCCCTGTGGCCCTGTCCTAGGGCACAGCCTCTGCTTTTCCTGTGGGAGCCCTGAGGGGGACCAGACTGATGCCTGGCACTGTCAGGTCACCTGAGTCTGTTCTGACAGGTCTCGAGCCCAGAGCATGAGCACAAGTTGGTTGCAGAGCCTGAGCTCTGCCCACGCTCTCAATAGATGCTCATCTCTTGTTTTAACTAAAACATGTCAGGGAAAACCTGAGAGAACTAATAAGCAGAGAGGAAGAATAAAACAAAAGAACAATGATGGGTCTAGAGAATTTGATCTTAATTTTCCTCCTTGTTTCCTCCCCAACCTGCACATTTTCATGTATTTCCTCTATCTGAGGCCAGTTCTTCCTCCTGTCTTTTAAAATGTCACGACCTCTCCTGTATCCCTTGTGCCCACGTTGTGGGGGTACCTTTCCAGCAGGGATGCACAGAGCAATGGGGAGCACAGCTAGCATTTTCAAAGGAAGTTAAGGAAACCTTTATGGAGAACTTGGTGAGAATTTGGCACTTGGCATCCTTTTGCTCCTTTGAACGTCCCACCCTAAACAAATGTATGCCCCAATGCTGATAAATCCCTTTGGAGAGATATCAAAGAAAATCTTGCTGGGTTTGGAGACCTTTGAAGAAAGGGAAATATCCTGTCAACCTGATGCTGAGATCTATCTTGTTCCACCATGTGGTCCAAATCATCAGAGTCCTCCACAGCTCCCCTTCCTCCTTGGGGTGTGGAGAGCAGCACTGCCTTGCTGAAAAAAGGGATTTGCAGGCCAAGAGGACAGCATAATTTGAGAAAAATTCAAATGAAAAATTGCTTAACAATGGAACTTGTTACTATGTCTAAAAATATCTCAGTGAGTCAGATTACTGAAAACAGCAAAACTATGGAGCAAACCCTGTAGCCTCTTCTCAGCAGTCAGCTGGCTTCATTCACTAGCTTGGCATCTCTTTCCCCTTATGTTTTTAATATCATGAGTGAGGTTTTTTTGAGTTGAAAATCAGTTAATGTTTAATGGCTCGCCGTGTACAGTTCTGGATGTTTACACGTTCTGCAACTCGCCAAATTTGTACAGCAAATTAAAAGTCTGTAAGACCAGGACAGGTGAATTACAGGTATCTGTTGCTCAGAGGCTATTGCCTCATTGTGTCCTGTGTGCCCCCCAAAACAAACTGTTTCAATTATGTTTTCACCTTCCCCAGCAATAGCAACACTCTGGCCACTGCCAGCCAGGGCCATCACTCCTTGGTCTGCATCTGTTACAGCTCTGTGCACTTCCTGGGAATGTGCAACCTTGCGTGACACCACGCTCCCAGGCTTTGCAGGGTAACCTATTAAACCCTCTGGCTCAGGACCAGGTGCTCTGGAGAAGGATGGGAGAAGGAAAGGTGGGGGCTATGGTGTTGCCAATGCTTTTTTATACTAATGGGATGGATGGGTGTGACCCTTTCTTCCACTGACCAAAACATAGTGAGAGTTTTCCACTCCCTGACACTGAGTGAGACACTCCCCACCCCATGCTGGAGGGGTCTTGCTTGGCTTCTCCAGTTTCACACATTTCACAACTTTGCTCTGCTGGTCTAAAGGTCCCAAGACCCCTCCGTCGTTCAGAGCTGGCCCAGAAGGGACCTGGTCTCTGCCACTGTGCCTGCAGGCAGCTGTGAGTGAAGCCACCAAACCCCTCAAACGCCTGTGGCACCGAGGGGAGAGCAGGGCAGGTCAGAGGTGCCACCTGCCCCACACACAGGCTTTAAATATGAATATTACCCACTCCACATGATGCAATGGGCTCCTTCTCCACACTGCTGAGGTCTCCTGGAGATATGAACGGAGGTGGCCAATGTCCCTCTGCTGTTGCTGAGCCCACCAGGGAAGGGCAGGTGAATCCCCTCATCCCACCTTGTGCAGGGCAGCCAGCAGCTGGACCTAAGGAAAGAAAATTAGATTTTTAGGAAAGGGCCATGTGTCTGGCGTTGTCAATGTTAAAATTCCCACTGCTAGGGGTGGGAACAAGACTGGGCCCAGGCCTCCTCCCTGTTTTTTCCCAGGCTCATGAAGATTTAAAATTCTGGATTTTAAATGGTAGTTTATTTCCGGCTGACCTGTTTGGCTTGAACTGTTACATGTTTCCAGCTTATTTTTATGCTCCTCTGTTAGTACACCAACCTAACCAAGAGCAAGAACAACACTGCTCAGCCTCCACTGGCTGCACAGGCTGAAGTCCCCCAAAGCCATGGCAGCCTCCCTGTCCAGCTCCTCTTGGACCACGAGCATGTGAATTTCCTGAGGGGAGGGAAGGGGTGAAGGCCAGGGCTCCTGGGCACATCCCTCCTTAGCAAGGTGCCCCTGCAGGTCTGATACCCCCCAACCACTGTGGGGTGCCAGGGATGAACTGGGAATGGCGTGGAGCACGTTGGCCAAAGGAGCCCCTCACACACACATTTGGATCAGCTTATGTCTCTGGGTGACAATGGCAGACTCTGGGACATTCCTCCATGTTAATTTTTCCCCCTTCCCGGCTATCTGAAGGAGATTTTATCTTCCCTTCCCACACCCCTCCCATCACTCGTGCCTGTTTCACTAAAACCTGCCTTTCGGGTCAGCGTGCTGGTAAGAGATTAATTTTAAACTGCAAGGAACACCGAGCAGAGCATTTCAGCTTTGACATATGAGACGTCTGTTACCATATTGCAGTTTTTCTAAATTAAATATTAGGAAAAATTAAACCCAATTGTGGTCTGTGTTCCTATGGAAAATATTTCTCTTCCAAACAGTCCCTCCACACTCAATGACTTAACTAACTGAAAACACAATAAATATGCAGCAAGTTAAAAATCTATATTATTCAGGTTTTAAGGCTTATAACTAAAAGTGGTTTAATGTTTCATGCCTAATAGTAGATTACTCCTATCACATTTCTAACCTTTATTTCTACCAGCTTTGAAGTCCAGCCATATAAAGGCTGTTTGTAGAACCACACGAAAGTTAAAGCAAATATTACTCAGAGTGATTCATATGAACAAGAATTTGCAATGAAGGCAGAGGGTTTTTTGTGTCTGTATCAAAGGAAATGAAATGTTTGCAATATTTTCAGTTGATAAATGCATTAAAACGTTTTAGTTGTGTAGTATGAACATTGCTGACATAAACAGACTTTGACCTGAAACAGATTGTATTAAGCTCTGTGGGAGAGGCAGCATTAAAAGAAATAAAATAAAATAAAATAAAATAAAATAAAATAAAATAAAATAAAATAAAATAAATATAGACTTTCCTAGATTTCACAATCTACCACAAGGTCACTGTAGTCCTTAATTAGATGAATACATTAAGAGAAGACTGGAACATAGATTCTGTAAAGAGAGCAAATATATGTTTAATCCTCTGTTCTTTGCTTACAGAATACCCTTTCAGAACAAGTAACCTTATTTTCTTTTTAAATATCTATTTACCTTTTTGAGCTTTGCATAGCAAAGCAGGGTTTCTTTTTTTTTACTCCCTTCCCACTGTTGCAAAAGAAATTAATTTGTTGCTAGTTGCTATGCATTGGCAGGATTTCTGCATAAAGAATGTAAGCCATCTATCTTTGTATTCAAGATACAGTTAATCTGGCAGTTAAAATACTTTGGAAACATTTTGATGACTTATCTGGAAAAGTAGTTTTGCATTTTCAAAGAAAACTCAGAACTGTATTGCAAGAGGAAGATAAAAGATATATGAAGTGTTTGTTCCAAGCGATACTATTCATTTAAAGATCAGAATGTAACCCCACCCAAGCAATTATTGTGGAAAAACAAGACAAAAATCCTTATACAGCTTTCTGACATGGTCTTTATTTGGGAAACAAAATAACTATATTACAGTTATAGGCTAATGGATTGCAAGCTGTTTTATTAGAGTCAGCTGAATCCTGTTTAGCATAAAAAAGAACTCTGTTTGCTATCAAGAACACATTTACATTAATATGACTTTGACAAAGTAAAATAAAATCGCATTAAGATGATGTAAGTAGATAAGACAATGAAATCTCTGTGAGATAGTTTTGGCACACCAATTAGAGTCAAGTCCCTACAGGAAAGAAACATATTTTTATACCAAGTATCCATGTGTTCTTTAGTCGTAGAGTAGCCAAAATTAATCCCATGCTTAAAATATTTCCAGCCGGGGAAAGAGAAAGTTTATTATTATTATTATTATTTTTATTTTTCCCTTGAAAGGTAAAATTTCTGATAAACGACATTTTTATTTGCAATAATACAAACAAGTTTTGTTCTCTACACTAGCCTGTAATCATCCTGATTATTGCAAGGGACTTTCCAATACAGAGCAGCTGAAAACAAGGTTTTAGATTACATGGTAATTTAGGAATGCATGAAAAGCCAAGCAGTCACCATAATAGAGCACTGCACAAACTTCATGGCTTTTACAGCAAAACATAACATATGTTTTGTGATTCATTCGAATGATTTTTCAAGTTTTTTGGTCAAAAAATATGTCGAGCTGTACTATTGGTCTCATATTTAGGGAATCTTACTCTTGAAAAACGACGACACCACCCCCCCTTTGATGTCTCTCCTTTTAGTTTGGTCATTAAAACTCAGCAGTGATGGATGGTGATAATGCTGTGGGGTTTATGAGTAATCAGGCCTTGGCAGCCACAATATTTCTTTTGTAGTGAAACTTTAATATTCCTTTGGCTGTGCATAAACTTTTTCCTGCTTTTGGAATTATGCTGCATAAGCTACTCACTAAGCATTACAAAACACATATTGCCCCAAAGCTGGTGTTTTATTTAACACCTGACAGGGCAAAGCTCCCCCCAGGACAGGGGCTGGGCTGTAGCAGCCCTTCTGTGGTCAGGACAGGGCTGCACTCACAGGAGGAGCCCCTGCAAGGGGAAAGAAATTGTTTTGGCTGTGCCCCAGGCAGGGCACCCCAGACACCCCCACTCTCCTCCCTCCCCTTTCACATATTTTTAGTGAACTTGCTGCAGCAAACACCAGGTGTCTCCACTTAGCTGGGCTACAGCTTAAAAAAGGGGCCTGCCAGGGAAAAAAAAAAAAAAAAAAAGAAGGGGAAAAAATTAGGGTTGTTCTTTCCATGGCCTCTGTTGTGCTTGTTGCAATGCTGCATGCAAGGATGAGGATGTACAAACATGACATATTTGTATTTTATTTTGTCACTCAAGACACCTCTGTCAGGCAAGGCAGGACTTTCCAGAGTTTGAAATAATCCAAATTCAATCACTTTAAAGCTGCTACAATATGCAAGTCCTGGCAGCCGTTTTAAATTAATGGAACATCAGATGTGCTCTGATCCTCTCAATTTCCTTAGGCAAGGGAAATTCTGCTGTGGTGGTAGCAGGAGGGGAAATATAGGGCTATCAGTAAAATAAATGTCAGCTTTTGTCTGCTGATAGAAAAATGCATATGGCAAAAAAAGATACAGTATTTATTGCTCTGTAATTAAAATCTATTTCTATATGTGGTAAGGATTATCTCAGTGGTTTGAACAAGTGAACTCTGTGCAGTCTGATCCACAGGAAGGGACGTTAAATAAAGCCAAAATACAAAACTGTTTTTTATTTGGCGTTTTACAAATACAGCTCAATATTTTGCTTGCATGTAGATATTTATTTATTGTGCCTGCTCATCTGTTTATAAAAAAAAAAAAATTAAAATTCCCATCTTGAAAGTCCAGTTCCAGAGGACAGATTGGATTTTTGCAAGAACTGGGGGAAGGGGGGAGGGGAAGGAGGAGGGAGGAAGAGAGAGAAAATCTGAAAAAAACTCCATAGCAAGATGCCAGCCTATGGCTTGGAGTTTACTTAGAAAGTGTAAACATTCATTGGGTTTGTCAAAAGGTTTGCAGACTTGAGAACCTTTTGATCAAACCTGGGCTGTGTTTTGAGGATACTTGCCCTGAAATGTGGTTTTCAAGATGAAAATCAGTAGCTTTTGCTTTTGAAATACAAACAAGCCCAAAAATTCAAATTAAAGCTCTAAACCCTGCATAAAAGTACAGGCTTTTATGGTGCATGGTTTCTGCTGATCTGTAGGGCTAATCAGCCAGGGCTATGTCCTGGCTACGAGGGCCCACATTTCATAAAGTCTTTTTCCTGAAACAAAAATACAATACAAGCAGTCAGAGTTAAATTGAGGACAAGGTATTTCTTTCATTCCAATTTTTCAGTGATTTTCTTTATATGAGGAGAACCTGGCTTCTTCCATGCTAACTGGGATTCACATTGCCAGACAGTATGCTTAAAAGTTATTTTTAAAAATGCTGGGGTTTGAAGGCTCTTAAATCCTTTGATGTAAATGAAAATAAAATCGTAGTCTGGAACCTAACAGAGACTTTTAATCTTGATCTTAAAAGCATGAATCATACTACAGCATAGAGTAAAACTATTTTCTGTCCTTTGCACTCGCCTTCTCCACACATACTGATGTTTGATATTTATAGGTGGCAATCAGAGGTACTCTCAGGTGGTCCCAGTGCCTCCTGCCAAGCTCTGTATGCAGTTACTGCCTTGCACTCTAGGGCTGAGATTTCTGCAGCCTTGCTGCTTTTCTCATTTCAATATGACATTTCAAGCAAGTCTGATTAAAACAAAGCAAAGCAGAAGCAGGATGTCTCAAATTTCAGGTGTGTTATGTTGTGGTAGCAAAACTTAGACCAATCACTGTCTCAGAGTAGGAAACCTAGTGGCAAGGTAGAGATGTTGCAATAAAATTACAGAAAAATTCTGATAGCCACCCTGGAAAACCCAACCACTGTTTTCTGCCAAAACTGGGGCAGAGCCCCAGTCCAGGCCCAGCCCACCTCCAAAAGCTGCTCCACTGGGTCTCAGAAGTGCAGCCAGCACACAACTGCTAGGTTTCAAATACTGGATGAGGAAAGGTCAGCTGAAATATGTGGAGGTGTATCAGATTTTCATGTTGTAAAATCTCAGCCTGATGCTAAATGGAGAGCACCCCACCCCAGATCTGCCAGCAGAGGCATGCTTTCCCTGTGCCAGCCTAGGGCAAAGGTCAGATGCCAAGATGCTCCCTCGGGATGGGCACTCAGCACGGGCAGCAGGTACAGAACCCCAGGGCAGCTTTCAGGGCTCCCCAAACAAAGGCAGCAGTGAACTCGCCTGGGGATGCTCTCCTCAGCCCAAAGGGCTCCCCGAGATCTCCTGCTAAGCCTGGCACCTGCAAGGGTGCAGCAGCATGGCTGATGGCAGCCAGACACCTCAGCCCTTCATCCCAGTGGTCATCCCAAGGGAGAGCCGTGGGACACAGCCTGCCAGTGCCCCTGCAGACAAGCAGGCTTGTACTGTGGTGGGAAGGGGTACCGAGGCCTTGAGGGGGCCATGGATGTTACCCCATCTAATCTCCAAGATCCTGCCATGTCTTTTGTCCCAGAAAAGGCTGTGATCAGCAAGAAATGAATTCCAGATTTGTTTACTTTCTACAGTCTCCTCCTGGCTGAAGGCAATGCAGGATGCTTCCCACAGTTGTACTCACCACCAGATCATGACAGCAGACACAATCAAGATGGAAGTTCATCCTGTCTTTGCCAACCAGGCATTGAATCCCCATGTCTGAATCTTTCTGTATTTGAAACTCTCCATTGCCTTCATTGGAGTTTGAAGGTAAAGAATTTGAAGATTTGTCCCTAAATAAAAAGTATCAAATTAATATAACAACATGGTGGATTTTCCATTTACTGCACACAACAGTCAAGATATTCAGACTTATGGCTCCCACTGCAATTGTAATTCAGTTTCCTTGCTCATACATAATGCCTTTATCTACTCTGAATGAGGTTATTTTTAGTTCCTTAACAAGCCCATATAATTCAGCTGTCACAACTTCCATAAGAACAATACCTTGGAATTTCCTGCCTTTAATTTGGACTAACTCCTGTCTATAAGCATCACATTAGCAATGTTTCCAACTTGTGTGGTGACTATGAAATCAATCATTACATACATACACACTACATATATATCTATAATGCTTGACTACCGTTTGCAGAGGTAATGTCTCAAAGTAATGTTAGGATCTCCTCTGGATAAATGCAACAGCCCCAGCTGGGCTGCCTCCCTTCTGTTCCAGCCTTTGCAGCTGGGCTGTTGGCTGAGAAGGAAATTCTCCTGTCCATGCAGGAGGAGATAATAGGTATGAACCTGCCTCAAGTCCTTCCCCACCTTTTCTGCGATGAAGACTTCTCCTGTTGCCTGACCAGAGGGAGATGATGCTCCTCAGGACAGAGATGCCTCTGGCACACACAGTAGGACCCCGAGTGCTGCAGGAGCACACTGGGGGAGCAAGGAGAGATGCTACACACTCCTCTATTCTGTGACAAAAACAGGCAGGACATTGAGCAGCTGAGCACTGAGGCTTCCCAATTAGCCATCCTGGAGTGCACTGGCAGCCAGCTGGTTCTGTTTTTGCTTCCCTTACTCCAGGCCCATTCATTCAGTGCACTCCTTTTGATTACACAGGCCCATGTGCCCAAAACCTCGTCAGCTAGTCTGACAGCAAATGTTACCTTTCCCAAAACCACCACCCTAGAGCTTCACCATTTGTTTTGTGTCACAGAAGAACAACTCCAGTTTGACTGTGCTCATACTTGGCAGCTCCTGTGAGCTTCAGACCAATAGCTCTTCAGAGAAGTGAAAATTTTATCTCTCCCTTGCTCCAGAGCCCCCCCTCCTATAGACCAGTGAGCCAAGCTGGCTAGGAAGGGCATCAGGATGCAGCAAAAGGCAAGAAAGATTCTGCACAAGACCTAATAAATGGCCCTTTCTAGATTTCCTCCCTCAAAAGCACAGGTCCCCAGAATTTAATATACAGCAAGGCCAAAAACATATGCATAGACACAGCAACCCAAGAGTGACAGGTTATTACATCCCTATTTAACTGGCTCCACATTTTCTTCTCATCCCAAAGTTTTCTAAAACTTTGCCTGTATTTTCAAACTAAGAATGTCCTAATTTGTGGAATAAAGGGAACCAGGGTTTAAAAACAAGACCAAACATAAGGCTGGGTTGTCTCCAGCACAGCTCTGGGACCAAGCTGTGCTCTGTGGGAAAGAGTGGTGGGAACCAAGCTGAGGAACTCAGGGCTGCCTGAGCAGAGCCAGCACCACACACCATTTCTGGAAGGATCTCAGCCTGGAACTCTCTGTTGTTATGCTGCTTAGGAGAACAGTTTTTACACATGTATCTCCTGTTCACTTGAGATCAATGGTCTTATGGAAAACCAGCATCAATAATGAGTAAGTAGTAAAAATGTGCTCTACCTTTCCAGCCCTGGCCGTTAACAAAGACTATCTGATGGTCCAAAATTACTTCACCTTAGTCATGCTGATTTTTACCAGCTGGGAATCTGGCTCAGGTTTCCTCTGGTTCCTGAGGGAAATAAACCATACAGCATCATGGCTGAGCTGACGACGCAGGTAGACCACAATTTCCACAAAATGTGGCTGGATAGAGGATAAGGCTGTTTGCATTGACCAGATGGCACAGGCACAGTTTAGCAAGGGAGGAAAAATTACCCAGCCACAGAGAGTTCTGCTGGTTGGTTGGGGCTCTGGCAGCAACTCCTTGCACGAACCCCAGCTTTCTAGAGATTCTGAGAGAAGATGCAGTCCAAGGGGGAGCAGGCAGTGCCAGGGACACAGTGGATGCATATGTTCCCAGGAATACTGAGGGGCAGCCTGGCACTCTGGCTGGGGCTGGAAGCACATGCACATGCATCCACAGCTATCATTAGGGTTTTGCTGCTTTGGCACCTCTTCCTAATTTACTTAATTTCTATTTATGCCATTCTGTTTCTGTTTTGAGCCTTTATCACATGCTGGCATGTTTTGCACAGAGCCAAATTTTGGAAAGAGGCTTTGGAAAGAAGGAATTTTAAGGGGAGGATACAAAAAATGTCAGAGCACTGGGACGGGCTGTTGCCTAGAGAGGGGTGGCCAGTGTAACTGCAAAAAGGCAACTGGACCAGGCCCTAGGAGTAGGCCAGTGCTTTCCTGCCTGGAAATGCAGGTCCCTGAGGGTTTGCAGAATGTACTTGGAGAGTCTGTGAAACCTAATGGGGAAACCCCAACCTTGTTGACAGCAGTTTTCCACACCTGAGTCTAAACCTGCATTGGAAAATGGAGGGAGAGATCTACAAAGCAAGAGAGGTCAGAATCTGCAGCATAAGCATGTCACAGCTCTGTCTCTGAGGTGGCCAGTAATCGTGTCCAATTTATAAGCACTACTGAAATAAAGCACTTCATTACTGCAGACATTCTGCAAAGCGCAGGCAGGGGTGGGGGTAACACTCTTGTCCTTGCCTCCATCCGTGACCCAGTGACATGCTTGGCATGGCTTGGCTGGAGGACATACAGAGGGAACTCCTGAGAAGCAGCTTCTAGGGAAGAGTTACACACACTGTGTCTGACCTCCAAGAGCTCCAATACAAGTAGCAGATGAGAAGAACACAGCTGTTGATGTTGACATGTTGCTGGAAACGCACACGATGCACTGGGGAATAGGGATCAAGTGAAGAATTTCAGGCTCACTGGAACATCACAACTGAAAGGGAAATCAGCTGAGGTTGCTGAATTCTTCCTTTACAAATAATTTGTAGATCCTTTCACTGCTTCATACTACAATGGACATCAGTCCTGTGGCTTCTGGAAGATGCTCATGGCAAGGCTGCAGGCTCCCAGGCTGACACTGTTTCTCTTAGTGAATGATGCAGAATGGATCCACAGATCTTCCTTCTTGCAGGAGCTTTCCTTCTTTCTTCCCCAAACAATTCCATGGTTAGTGAGTGCTCTGCCCGGCAGCCCCAGGCGTCAGACCACACTGCTCCCTTCACATTTCCAAGGCCAGGGGGGCACTGACAGATGTAGGACATCAAGTAATATCCCAGTGGGACCAGTTGCTGAAGGACTGAAAGCCCTTCTAGAGCTACCTTAAAACTGGGGAGCTTGTTTCTGTATTTCCATGGCTCTGGTGTTGTACTCTGTCGTCAGCTTTAGTTGTTGCTGCTCTGAAGAAAGCCTTTGTTCAGTACCATTGCCTACTCCACAGTGACATCATCCAAGGCTGTGTAAAAAAAGCACAGCCGGAGTAGTCAGCCATGTGATGATGTATAAATAGCACTGACAGAACAATATTATATACTCTATTGGTACAGCTGAGATAAAGCTCACAAGTTGCTGATTCATCTAAGATATTGGCTTGAGAGATGGCATGAGGTTCAGCTACAATAAATGTTCTCAGCTAAAAGCATATTACTTCACCATGAATCAGCTGCTCAGATCTTTCATTCTTTTCAGAAAAGCACCTGTCTTTTCCTGCTTCGGTCCTCCATTACTGAATACATGAATTATAGGGCCTGATTTTATTTCTGCTTCCTTTATGCTGAAATATGCCACAATCAGAGAGTTCTCTGAGGTTTTATATACACACAGGGAAAGTAAAGCATTCCTAAAATTGCTTGCCGAGTGCTTGGAAACAGCAAGGTTTATGTTATTGTTCACAGCTCTGTTTCTACTTTGCCTGCCACTAGAAAAACAAACAAGGGACCATTATTTCAATAAACCTGGAAATACTGAATCATACTTCCAATATATCTGAGTAGGTAATGACTAAGTCATTTTATGGCTTTCAATAAGATCCATGAAAGGTCAACTACATGTCCATGTACAGTGTGGTTTTAAAATGGACAAAATTAAATCTCACACCTTCATGCTGGATCTCCATGGACTGCGAGTGACAGAAAGGAGCTCCACCAAATGTGACTGCTTTGCAATTTGGCACCCATGATTTCACTTAATGGCAACTTACTGAATTTCTGTGTGCCAGCAGCTCAAGTCCACCCCGTGTTCCTCCACAGCACAATCCTACACAGTGATCATCACCCACATGAGCACCAAGTGCACAGACATCCTGCCCCACTGGGGCAGCTTGCTCACTACAGGCACAGCACTTCATTTGCTGACTGTGTCTCGGTTGCATCAGAGCTGCTTGTTCAGGACCATTAAAATGAGCAAGGCTTACACAATTATGGACCTTTATATTAATTTTTAAAACTTGCAGATGTTGCAATCTGTACATATGGGAATAGTGCCAAATGTTATGATGACAGAAAAGAGTTGTATTGGCCAGGGTTTAAAAGTAAGGAAGTAGGAAAAGAAAAATCTCACCCTACCACTATCAAGGCACTGCATGTATCTGGATTTGCACACAACTTCTGGTTAGCAGCTTTGCCTTCCTGATAGTGAGTTAATCAACTAATGTTTTCATGAGCACAAAACCAATAAAATGGTGTGGGGGGAAAATGACAATAAAATTCCCTTATTTGTTTTAGATGTGCTGTTATATCCACTAAATCCTTCTTGCTGTGCCCAGAGATGACCTTTCTGCACTGAGTTTCAGACAGCAATGCCAGCATATGATCCTACATATCTGCTGCTTGTGTCAATATCCTTCTCCAGGGTGTGCATCCTTTGGGATGCTGCTGTGCTGCTGTGCAATGGCCCAGAGAATGTGCAGCTCTTGGGTTGTTTTGGCTGAGGTTGCTGGAGGATCAACAGGCCGAGGTGCTTTGCAGAGAGCACTGAAGTGATGCTCAATGATCTGCATAAGCAACATATGCTTTATATTATGAACATCCCCTTCATATTCCAATTGCATGTCGGTACTGGTAAAGCCTGCTAATGCCAAGACCAGCTCCAGCTTTGAAGCTTGGGACAATAACAAAATAACCTGCTATTTGTTTATGTTAGTAATAAAATCTACCATCAACTCCTATTTGATTGTGGCCTTAACAAGAAGGCTGGCCAAAGGAAACCTCCTCAGTGAACAGGAGATGAAGGAAGTGCATAGGGTGACTGGATTTTCTAAACCTAGTCCAAGAAGCTGATGGTTATGCTTTAAGTTTTCAACTATTTTAGACCCCAGCTTTCCAAAAGACTGCTTGGAGGACTAAGAGAGAGTGTAGCATTCACTTTGTCCCTGGATAAGGACTTTGAGACATGGTGCAGAGCCAAACACTACAATCACAGTTTTCCTGAATCCATCAGAAGCAGCCAAGGAGCAAAGGCACTTGCACTGCCTCAGCACAGCAGGCTCTCCCTGCTGCTGTCTTGCCCAGACATCCCTCCCTGCTTCTCCTGTGTCCCTGCCTCTACTCCTTCTGCCACATGGTCAGCTGTGTGGATTATCCTGTGCCTGGGGCTGGGAGAATGTGTGCCCTTGTGCTGTACTACGAAGCCATCTGGGGGATTGCAGCTGCATGTGCAGAATCACCTGATAGTTCTGAACTGAGATTTGTGCCACAGCAGCCATAGACACGGTACATGGCAAGAGATCAAAGGTACCTTTAGCACACAATCAGCTCTTATGTGTTAGGGTTACATTCCTGAGGTAGAAAAAAGCTGGTTTACAGAGCACACCTAAGCAGGCAATTCCAAGTCCTGGCATCTCTTCCCCAGTATCCCCACTACTGGTGAGCATGGGAAGGTAGTGTTGCCTCACCCAGCCATGGATTTTACCACAGAGCATTCTGGTAATATCACAGACTCAGGTGGAAGACTTCCCAAAGAGCAGCACAACTCATTCCCATACCCAGTTCAATGGAACCTTTCTGATTGTTTTCACAGCATTCTGCAAGGGTTGTTTCTTTTCTGGCTGCATGAAACAGAAAAGTTCCTAATGTGTTCCTGAAATTCCTTGGTGATGTTTATGTGCCTTATTCTCTATCATCAAGAGAATGATACTGGAATGAAAGAAAAGTGCTTTTTTTTCCCTCCAAGTTTCTTAATATTCAGTCCCCATATGGCATAAGGGAGTAAACTCTCAATTACACAAAGGCAAATACTAAATCTGTCAAAGCCAATAGAGCTATTCTGGACACACGAGTAATTTCTCCCTCGGTATGATTCAGTCTCCAAAATCCACTCTGAATATCCTTAATAACTGTTTGCTAGTCACCTACATTTTTAGCTCTCTTAGAATTCTAACTTTTTTCCATGTTTCACAAAAAACTGGAGTCAGTTTTTTCAGATGATGCTGTTTCCCCGACTTGGCTTCCCTATGAATAACCTCCATCATCACTATGCTACTTTTGCTCAAATGTTTCATTTTTAACAATAAACATCTATCCCAGATGCCTTATTTTCAGCTTCATTAAGCGTTTTACTAGTTCATCCTGAGTCATGTCAATATTTACCTTGGACGTGGCTCTGTATCCTTTCGTTTCTAAGACCAGAATTCTCCAGACAAGCTTATTGTTCCTGGCTTGACTTCTACAAGTCGCAGCTTAAAACTTTTTTTGATGTATTAAACAAGATGCAAATTCACCCAGCCATTTGCTTTGCTGCACGCTGCCAGCTGTGCCTATTCCAAACATCTCTGAGCTGATTCACCTCAACTTCTGTGTACACACAGGCCCCGAACCTTCACTCAGTTACTGTGAGGTAATTTCAAAGCCATTTAATTACAGCAATTAGCAGAAGAGAAATCAGAAACCAGATATCAACTTTTTGGGCACAGAACCACAACAGACCATTTCCACTGACCTTTTGCATCATAGGAAAAGGTGTCAGGAACAGAAGAAGTTGCCAGGCCCTGCAGGGTTGTGTTTGCCTTCACTGTGCAAACCCAGATGTTCCTCTGGGAGGTGGGACTGAGCTTCCTCACTCCAGCTCTCTCCCCTGCTCCTGAGCAGCAGAGCTGGCTTGTTCTGAGCCACGCAAGGGACACCTCAGGCATCTCAGCATGCTCATCCCCAAGCAGTCCTGAGCTGCTGCCCACAGCCATCCACACCCAGGCTGCTCCTCACTGCTGTCAGAGCTCCTCATGCTTGCTTCAGGGAAGTTCTTTATGTACAAGACCACAAGGAGCAAAAGTTTGATAAGTAGATTTTTTTTGATAATTTTCTGGATCTTTACACTGAGTTTACTTCAGGTCCTGTTTCAAAGTAGTAGCACAAAAAAGGTAGTTTGGGTTTCAATATATTTATATTTTAGATCCACATACTGCCCTGGAATATAACATTTTCAATTTTATATTGGATATAAAAAAGCAAAGGTGTCAAGCTGGGAAAGTGCTTTGAAAATAACAAAGGACTTTATATGGGATTGTTTGAGGTCATTTTATATGTTGTTCCTGACTGTATTTTAAATACCTCCTTTCAGTCTGAAATGCCTTTTTAGCTCACTGAAATCAGCAGTGCAGACTGGCAGGGCAGCCGGGCATGCACCACAAAAGGATGGAAAAAAGCACTCATGGTTTTGGACACCTCCAAAGTGAATATTATACTTGTGCCATCAACCCACATTTGTCAAGAGGTGTCAACCTGGCCCAGAGAAGCAGTGAGCCACACTCTTGTGAGAGGGGAGGCAATTTCACACCATACCAGCCTCCCTGAGCTAGGTACTCCTAGGAGCAGGTCAAGTAGATGGCTTTAGATGTCACTCCAGGTGTGCAACAGTTTTCATCAGAAATCCTGGACACTGAGCTGAGTTCACATTGCAGCTGTGTCAGTGACGGCCACACGTCACTGTGGGGCAGACACATGGGGCTAGTTTAGAAATCCCTTGCTTGGGTGCTTTGGCAATAGCAGCACAAATAAATAATTGCTGTAGGCAGCCCACATGCTGTTGCCAACATCCCAGAAAGAGCGTGTCTACACAGTGAAATGAAGGTAGTATTTCTGTGCACCCCTGACCCTGCTCCAGCTCACACACTGCTCCCCTGTGCTTTGACCCAAAGGGCTGCAATGCTGACAGGACAGCTGAGGGTTTATTTACTCTGGAAAGAATTTGCTCAGCTCTAAAGAAGAGGTGATCATTTTCCTCTTTTGGGCTAAGCTAGAATCAGAGAGATGAGCCTGAAACAGAGCTATTCAAATTCCCTTCTCTAGCCTATGTCCCCTGCACATTCAGTCCAGTGAGAAAAAAGCAGCTTGAGGGACCACTGCCTCCCACAAACACATGGAGCCAGAAGATAAAAGGGAATGGTTGAATACTAGATTAAATGCAAGTTTCATGTTAATGATCACTTACAGAGACCTAATAAATGATTCTGTGCAAGGTACTATCAGAGGTTTTGCTCTGCCATTTTTGTTTTGCATGTGTATTTAGGAGCTTTTTCCCCTTAGAGGATAATGTTCAGGTTGTAAAATTTATATGAATCTGTCACTACATTCATCTGTCACTCATCAGAAGGGTTTCTTTTTTTAATAAAGTGTCTTTTTTTCTTTTTCATGTGCTGCTATATCAGGATGGAGCATTTAGTATAAGCCTTTACCACAGCAGTGCTGCACAGGATGGGATGACATGCAGGAAGGCAGCTTTTTATAGAGTATGACCTCTTTTGACCCAAACAACTAATCAGGGTTTAGAGGTTTTATATTTACCCTGGCTGGGGACTGTCAAAGGGTCTTCACTGCAAATCTCTCTGCTTCATTTCTAGAGCAAAAACCCCACAAGGGACAGAGGCTTTCCTGATAGACCCCCCACAAAAGTTCTCAAGGTGGGAGTTTGTTTTGGTTTTTTGTTGCTTTGGGTTTTTCACCTCTATTGGGCCCGGGGTGCTACTCTAAAAAAATTATGAATTGCTCCCTTCAGAGCAAAGGTCTTTGACAGGCTGTGCTGGGAACCATCAGGCGTCCTCTCCTGGCTCTCCATCCCACCTTCCAGCCAGAGGGTACCCAGGCAGCAAGCACCAACCTCCAGCTCCCTGCCTGGTGTGGTTGGGAAAATCCCCTGCAAGGTGCAGCCCGACCTTCCAGCTCTGCCTGGCTTAGAATTCTAACGAGTGTGCTCCACCTCGTGACCCAGCTGAAATGACAGCAGGCTGATCTATCAGTGTTTGCTTCCTCTCCTTCACCCTTCAGTTATTGTTATCCTATTATTCTCAGTAATTTTTTTTTATTCACATCAAAATACCAGTAACTTTTTCCTGCTGTTAAATATTTTATTTTCTAACACACTTGAGATTTACACATAGTATTTCCCACAGGGCCCATGATTTAAGTGCTGATTGCAAGACAGAGCCATGCTATCCCACCTGTTTGAGTTCTGTTTTCTCTGCAGCTCTGGGAATTTCCATTTCACTCATCTTCACTCCCACCAGCCATCCTGCATTTGGCCATGTGATTGCTTTCCTCCTAGAACAGAGGGGACAGTCACTCAGCCTGCAGGTCATACCTAGATTATCTTTAATCACTGTGCAGCTTTGCTGACTGCAATCTCATTTCTTCTTTCAGAATGAGAGAAAAACCCTCAATGAGAAGACAGGGAGTCTTTTCATAGATATTTCTGAATTGGTCACAGAAAAGAGGTTCAAGGCTCAATTCTTATTACCAGTCTCTGCAGTGGAAACACAGGGTAACTTCAGTAAAATCAGTGGGACTGCAGTGGTGTAGCCAAAATCCAGATCAAGGTTTGGATATAGACTGCTCTGAGCATTTCTTTTCATTAGACATCTAATCTCCTGCTTTATGAGTTATTTTGAAGGTTTACTGTATTCAAGTAGAAGCCAGAGTTCAGATTATGAACTTTGATAGCTCATGGTTTATTCAATATTTTTAATAAAGTTTGAAAAGGTTCCCTTCCATCAAAGAATGTCCCCTTTGATTAATCAATTGAATTTGATTATTTTTTCATGGAGAATACAAACCACTGTATTTCTTTGCCAGTTGTTTATGGGCAGCTACATAGCACACAATAGAACAATTATTTTCTAAGTAAAAGAGCTGTGACCAGAAATGTTAATAAGCTACTCAATAGTGCAGAATCTTTTGCTTCCTTAAAAAAAAAAAGCCCCAATAAAGACATATCAAGTAATTTTTAACATAATCTGCATACTTTCCAAATAATACAGTCAGTGAAACGGAATTGTCTTAAATGGCCTTCTTCACATTTACAGCTGTAACAGCTGCAGTAGCAGCTCTGTCAGGCTTGATCTTATTCAGTGTGCAGGATCAACAAAAAATCTAGGCTGAAAATTAAAGGAAGTAAAAGTCCCCCTGACAGTCAAGAGAATGATTTTGGTCCAAGAGTATTTCTGGCCACAACTCACTTTCAAAAGCAACTTTGTCATTTGTGCCTGGCTTAGTCCCAGTAAGTACTATTATGATTTGTTACATTTTCTATAGGACCAGGAGACCATTTATTAGCCCCAAGGTATTGTATTGAGCTTCAATTATGTAACAGTCATTATTCCACTGAATATCCAAAGCTTTGTAAGAAAATTTTAGTTCTGGAAAGAAATGTACAAGGTTCTCACATGATTTTCAGGAAGATCAAACTCACCCCTTTTTTTTTGCTAGTTGAAAGAGAAAAGGTTCCTTCTTGATAGGAATCATGAATAATTTGAATAGATTTTTTTCAAAAGAAAAAACCCTCCTTTTTCTTTGAAAGCCAATTGATAGCTTGGGATTCAAGCAAAAAAAGAATAAAAGAAGAAATAATAGTTTCTTGCTCGGATAGAACGCGATAGGTATGCTTCCAAATTAGCGAGATTTTAATTTAATTATAACTGAGGAGTGCATATGTTATTTGCTGCTTATGAGTGAGGAATGGGGGTCCCCCACACGTGGCAGAGGGGAGGCAGGGCCCCCCTGGAGCTGGGTTTGCAGCTGGTGATGATGCCCCCAGCCTGACTGCCTGTCGAGTGCTCTCCACGATTCACCAACACAGATTACTCCAATCCTGAGCCACCTGCATCTCCCAGATCAACTTCCTTTGAATAACTGGTTAACCAGCTACCTGACTGCCAAAAAGTAACTGTCACTGCTCTGCCATAAAACAACTAATAACCAGTTATCTAGCGTCACCCTCCTTCTATAGTCCCTTAGAGTTTGTTTAAAAAACCCATAGATTTTAAAAAGCACTGACACCTAAATAAGAATTGATCAGCTTCAAGCAATTTCACCCTTCACATGCCATTTTACATGATTGAAGGCTTCAGCTCCCAGCTCTCAGAGGCTTCTGCAGCTCTCAATCACGTGTGAATTTTCCTCTGCTCTTTGTCAACAGCAAAACACAACAGTTCCTGTAACCACCAGGTGAAAGTCAGTCCAGCTGTTGCCCCTGATTTTTCATTTTTTTAAGCTAACAACAAATACCCTGCCACACCCAATGCAAATACAACACGTACATGCAACAGCTGTTTTGCTTCGGAGTAGCAAAGCCAGTTACTCCAAGGTATTCCTGGGAAATGGAAAAGCAATGTTCTTGAGGCTGACAGATTTCTGAAATGATCTTTAATGTATGCTCCGTTTAACTGGTATTTTAGTAAAATGACTCTTTATGCCAGATGAGAAGAAAGTAGAAAGTAAGTCAACAAGGTTTTTTTCAGATAGACTTCAGTATCTGAAAAATTCACCAGTGGGAATGTGCTCCCAAGGCTGCCCCCCCTGCCCACCACAAACCCAACCAATCCAAATCCGCTGCTATGACTACAGCTGTGGCATAGGTGTGCTTGCATCTATGTTTTGCCCTCTGTGAGAGCAAGGAAGAAGGAAGAAGGTAATGGATAAGGCATTTTAACCATAACCATGCCATCCCATGGTTAATTTTGCAGTTCAAATGATTTATGTAGGGAAGCGCTGCATTTGCATGTCATTCACCAATTCCACTTGCAGAGGCAGTTAAGCACCCTTATTTTTCACAGTAAGACAAAAGAAGTTGGATTCTTTTTTAAGTTTATCTTAAAAAACCTAAACTGAAGTAAAATGCATGTGCAAGTAGCACATCCATTGCATCAAGGGAAATAAGGCATCAAGCCAGAACCTGATCTTGTTTGCCACTATGTAAACAATGAGTAAGTCTGCTAGGGTCAGCAGAGCAGCAGAGTCACATGAGTCACAGCACAGTGCTCTTTGGAAAGATTGCTCCATGGCTAAATATACCACTACAGTCGCTTCAAGAAAAGCTCTGCGTCAACTTCTAATAAATGCTGGCAGTGACGCTGAGCTCTGGGCTCTCATAAAGCCAAAAGAATGAACAGGAATTAACAAGTGGCCTTAAAAACATATTGAAGAGAATGGAAGTTTTGTCAGAGCAGGAACTGAAGAATCAGACCTTTGGTAGTGAAAACCATGACCTAATTTTTCCGCCACACACATTTTGCCACCTTTCAAGTGGGTCTGGGGGGGAAAAAAAAGTAGAAAAGACCACTAAACTCAACAGATCAAGTTTGTACAAGTTACCACTGAGCTCTGTGAAAATATGGAGTTTTTTCACTCTATTTTTTACCAGGCTTGTCCCAGTAAACGATGCCTTGCTCCTCCCAGGGAAATGCAATAATGAATCTACTGTTATCAGTGAGTATGGACAGCTACACCAACAGAAGCCAAGCCTATCCAACACCACATCCCTGTGACTAAGCAAAGCAGTAATTCCAATGAATAGTTTTTATATCTCCACCTGATATACACAGTGCTGAATCTGGAAAAATAAGAGCTCAATAAACCATAAAAGAAATGCCCTTTGATATTTTCTTTTTTTCAGTGGGGCCATAATTTAGTGCTGTTACAACAGTAGTTTCAAGTAACCAAAATTGCTTATCAAATATACGTTTCAAATGTATTCTCTTTCAACAAAGTCCTGAATTAGAAGAATTTCATAATTCCTTATGAATTGCTCTCCTACCTAGTCTTTCCACTGGAAGCCTGATTAAATGAGTATTATTTCTTCTTAAGTGGTTTTACAGGTCGTTTATCTTAGATTTATGAGTATCAACCTACTTTAGAAGGTATTAGACAGCTTTAACGTTTGACACGTATTCTCTAAATCATTTACAGTGCTCTCCATTTGCACTAGACGATTGGTAATCTTCTCAATATTAGGTTTTATTGACAATGCACCATATAGAGTCCTTATTATATGGTAATGATTTAAGATAGGTGCAGGATTGGGAACTAATAAATCCAAAAGCTCATTTCTGATTGTTGACACAGAGCTGAGGAATAACGTGCGTCCATCTAAATCACTGTTTCCCAATACCATCACACACACGCGTGTTTGACCTGCTCAGAACGCAATGCAGGGATGTGCAAACAGATCCCAGTTCCTTGCTTTGAGCCTGATGGATTCATGCTCAAAACTCTGTTTTCCCTCAGAGAAAACCCGCAGCAGAAGGGAGGCTCCCCCGTGGTGTGGAAGCACCGGCAGCCACCTTTCAGCACGTGGGAGGAGCAGAGGCTCATCCCGCCTGTCCTGGCTCCTGCCCAGCTCCCCTGGCTCACCACCGGCGGCTGCTGCTGCCCCAGCCCATCTCTGTCACACCACCATAAATATGCCTAGTGACATCAAGAAGCATTTTGTCTGAGTAGGGAGTTAGTAAAACTGAGATTACGGGCTTAAAAATCATCCTCGTAATTTATATTTGGGAGACAGTATTGAAAGCTGACATATATAACAAAGACATACCTTCATGCAGCCCTACATAATAATAATTTCACAGAAATATTGGCATTGATAGTAACAGAATTCACTTGAATAACTGATTCCTCTACTTCAATAGAAGATCAGCCTCCATATCTATATTACTCACAGAAAATTAGAGTAGAAGATGAAAAAATTAAAGTGAGAGCCTTTGGTAGCAAATGAACATCTTTCCACTGAGCTCTAGAGAATTAAAGTCTCATCTGCAACCCTGTAATCCAAAGGTATGTCTTTGAAATGCAGTCAGGAGATCTGTATCAGTCCTGCTTTTGTAGTATGCCACTGAAAATGGTTTCTGGGGCATCAGAGCTGCATGATCCAGCAATTTGTTAAGTTTAAATAAGACATTTCAAAAAAAGGCTGGAATGATCCCAGAGTAAAACCAACACAAAAATCTGCATCCCCCCTTTATCCAGACAGATGCTGGCTAAGAAAACTAAAGTGAGAAATTTGGGTTAGTGGCAAAACTGCCCTGTGACAATTGCATACTGGAACTGTCAACAGCAGGGAAGTACAGCACAGGGGTGTCTGCCTCTGACCTCACTCATTGAGAAAACACCCCAAAATCCTAACTCAGGCTAGAGGCCTCTCAGGCTCACTCTGCAGTTTGCAAATGAGTCAGTAACAGAGGATAGGGAGCTAATAAATGCTGAGCCCCCCAAGCTCCAACCAATGCAAAACACCTCGTTTGAAGCAAAGCACTGCTGTTACTTGGTCTTACTTCAGGGATAGCAGGCATAGATTTACCAGGAAAAAGAAGGAGAAAAATAAACCAAAACCAATATCCTCCCAAACCAGGGCTCCCCAAGGCCATACATACATTTCTGTTTTCATCATAAGGAGCATGTGCAGCCTCCCCACCCACCCATTAACAGGCAATTGTTCTAACACACTGTCAAACAGCAGAATTATCACAAGTTTCATTTTCCTTATCAGTAGAGTTAACTGCTTTCTGAAATGTGCTATCTACATATTTTTAAGCTTGTTTCATTCTTAAATCAGCAAAATTTAATGATCTTCAACATCTCCCTGCCACGAGTGAAATTTCTTTTACTAATGGAAAGGAGGGAGAAGGTCAAGAAGGCTTGGGAAAATTTGTTAGCATGATCTGTAATATGAATTTGGCAGAAAAGAAACTGAGAACATTTCTTTGGGAAACAATCAAAGGGCAAAGTTTCCTCTCAGAGCTGCGTGGTAATTCATGACTTACATGCTCCAAAGAAACTTGCTGCTCTGATGATTAGAATAGCAAACTATTTGCTGTCTGCCTGACAGACCAAAGATGGTCATTTTTCCTCCCTTTGTCACTATCTTTCTGTTCAGGCAGGGCCACTTGTGCGTCCCTTGACACACAGATGAAGAATGAATGATGCATCTCTGCTCAGGAGGATTAATCCAAGTTAGATATGGCAAAAAAAGAAGTGACAAGCAGTAAAAGGGCATAAATTCTGGCTGAGTCTTGTAGAGACTGACAGATGCTTTCTCTTACCTGGATCTCAGGCTCCTGCTGTGCACAAAAAGGCAGTGTCCTCCTGGTTATCCACTCCCAAGACACACACGCCACCAATACAGCTGAGGATCTTGAAAGCCACGAGCTGAGGAAATTTGAGCCTTCAGTATCCACTGCAGCTGAGGTTCATCAACATGAAAATGACAGTGTGGAACTCACTGACATTGAATAGTATGGTGGGCAGGAGCACAGCTGAGGTCAAAAAAGGATTAGGCAAACTCCTTTGATTTCAATTGATGGGTGCATACTCTGGCTCCATAAGTTCCTAAAGCACCAGTCCATGGAAGGGGGATGACCTTAGGATGCCCTGCTCCTATGCCCTTTGCCAAGCAGCTCCCACAGCCAATGCCAAAGGGAGCAGCCCAGAATACTTGGATCATGCTCTGCCCAGAGAAGACATTTTTTATGCTACAGTCAACACAATCACAAAAATAGACAAGAAAATGGTCTTTGCTGCAGTTTAAAAGATGTAAGATTCAAATGTCAAGAAAATGTTGTATGAAAGATCTTCAGAAATGGCTGGAAAGAGAGAAATGAAAACTTTGAGATACTTATGTAGACCAACCTCAGTGAAAGGAGCAAAATCCTGACGCCACCTTTGCAGTCACCGGAGGAACAGGCTCACCTTTAACAGGGCTGAAAGAAACCTCTAGAGGCTCCCACCATGAAGGACCAGGCACATCAGCATCCTGAGGTGATACAGCTCCACCAGCCTTTCTCCAGGAACACAGAAGTACCACGCTCATTTAGGAGAATAACTTTTTTGGACCATTCTTCCTCACAGCCTCCTGTTGTCAAGCCACAGGTCTCCCCTCTTGTTCCCCTGACCCTACCTGGCTGGGGAGCTTGTAGCAACTCACCTTTTTCTTTTCTGTTCTTTGAGTCAGCTGCAGAAACATTCAAAAACACATTAAAAATAAACACAACTCCCAGCAGGCCTAGGCAACTCTGTGAGTGAAGAATTTTGCATGAACAATCCTCCCATTTAGTGCACTCTCTGTTTAGTCAATGACAACACAGGCTTTAAAGTAGCACTACTGTGTTTAAAGCAATCCACTATGTAAAACGTCAGGTTGTTTCTACTCTGGAAATATTTCACATCCCGTTCTTTCTGCAGCATTACTAATTCCATGTCCTGTTTAAGGCTCTGCATCTGAATGGGACTTGCAATTACATGAGTCACTGCAACTATCCTTTGATTATGTTTTTTTTAATTTTTTTTTTTTGGTACATGTGATCTGAATCCAGAACTGCTTTATTCCAAAGCTTGCTCTGCACAAAGTGCCACAACAAAATGGGCTGAAATGCTCATTCCAAACATTCAGTTTGGAGCTGCTCGTGGCTCCAAAAGCAGCACAATGTTTTGTCACTGCTGTCACTTCTTTGTGAAGGGTGGTGGAGAAACAGAGGGGATTTCACCTTGAACACAGCCCTCCCTAGACTGCCAGCTGACAGAAATTTGTGGTTCTCTCTTCTACACCCTTCTGGGTCAGCCCAGGGCCAGCCTGTGCTCCAGAGACTTTTCAGGTAAGTACAACACGCCATCATGTCCATCAAACATGAGCACGTTTGGGTGGTCAGCTGGAGCACGTGCCAAAGAGCCTGACTGAAACAGGCCAGTGCTGACTTTGCCCATGTTTTGTGGTCAAGTTGGCAGTGTAGGTTATTGAAGAAAATGTCTTATTCTTACTTGCAAAAAGCTGAATTTGAAGCCTACGCACAGTGGCTTTTCTAGGAAAACAATTTTTCTAGGAATGCTAGTTACAATTTTAGGAAGGAAACAGTACGGCAATTCTCAAATTCAAATCAAAATTCTGTGCAAAAGAAGAGAAGGCAGGCTTGAGAAGAAAAGGTCATGACAAACTACTATAAAACAGGTAAAAAACTGTATTCTCTTTTTGTCTCCTTTCCCATCACTTTCAAGCCAGCTTCTTACTAGAAAAGCTGCTTTCCATCTAAACTTCCATCACACTGTCAGTGTAATGCAGAAAAGCACTGCCTGAAAATAGAGCTTTTCTTTTACCAGAGGATAATTACTAGTTGTACACTGTCTCATTATGAAATGCTAGTAAAGACTGAGATTTTGCCAGGAAGAATCAATATCACACCTTATGTAGAAGAAACTATACAGTTTCATCTGTCTTCTGTCCCTGGAAAACCATCACTTCTCTGGCAGACAAGGTAGAACACAACAGCCTTCATTTCTACAAGATCTCTGCTTTAAATTGAGAGCTCTGTAGGGTGGGAACCTGCTAGGAACTATGCTATGTACGTGCATTGTAAAGAACTTTGTTAGAGCAACAGTGTGGCAAAAAAACCCCAAAAACTCAAAGATAGTAATACCAAAGCCTGAAGTGTAGGTCCCAGGAATGACAGCATAATTATTTTTAGAGATGACTACAGCAGTAACTCAACATGACATGAGAGACTGGAGAAACAGCAAGCCTGATTCAAACCAATGGGAAAGCCAGGAATACAGAATGGAGACTGTTCCTAATGCACCATATTGCATCTGAACATTTTGTTCCTACCAATCTATCCAAAGCATGATGTTTTGCATTTCATATTAACATTCTGAAGACATTAAAGAATTCTTCAATTCGATGTTCATATGCTGTGTCAGAACTCACACTCCGACTGCTTAGAGAGATGCTATGTCTACCTTTCACTCATCTTGCCTCCCTCAGGCTCCTAACCATCCTCCTTCCCACTCCCAAAAAATCCCAGGGTCTATTCTTTATTGGTAGCATTATTTAGTTCAGCAGAAAGTTGGTTATGAATATGGTTTGTGGGATTTGGACTTCACTCTGGATTTCTGCACTACCTCAGCTGTTATGCATATGTACTAAGACTGACTGCTAACAAATCATCACAGCAATACTTGAGGTTCATATACTATTTCTCATCTTCAAAGCACTTTCAAATTTCCCAGAGGTTCTACAAAATCTGGGAGAGGGAGAAAGAGCTGTGGGCAAAAGTCTTTGTTTAGCATTGGTCTTAATATAAACCTCAGTTAGTCCCTTTCTGTTTAGCACTACAGCAGGAATTTTGCAGCCCTCAGATTTAGGTCTGAAGTGCTAAACAATGCTAAATTGCCAATAACACATTTTCACTAAAAAGTATTTAAAATACTCTTTGTCATATGGACAGCTCTCTTCAAAAGTTCTGTTCTCACCTTTGAGTTCAAAACTAGGGAAATGGTGACATTAGCATAATGTCTTGGGAGATGGATTTATGTATCAAAATAAAGGACATTTTGATTTCAGAAAGTTTTGTTAACAAAATGTCATATTTCATAGGAATAAAACAGCAAAGAACACAACCAGGAATCAAAATATTTTTTTTAAAGTAAAACTAATAATGCTTCACTAATTCCTTCAGTGTTCAAAGCAGAACAGTCAGCTTTGAATAGCTGAAAGGAAGCTCTCACTAATTTTCTGGCCACCACTGGAAAGAGCAATCAAGAGAAGATGGAAGTGAATGTGTACAGGCCTTATTTCTGCTTATCACATACCAGGGTTAGAATTTTTCTCATTGCATGAGACCTTATAAAATGCTCTGTCCCCTTCAATCAGCAAACTATTGGTTTGCAGGAGCTCCATGCCCACACTGGATACACTTCCTGCAGAGCACACTCAGGCTCCTGGTGCCTGGCACAGCTCCTGGGTGCTGTCTTTAGCTGTGGGACACTTTCTGCAGAGCACACAGGAATGACCCTTCTGGCTGCATGCTCAGTGCTGTGCCCACCACAAGCAGCTCCTGAAAGTCAGCCAGCATCAAATCAAACCTTTTAGGAGAATTGCTACAAGCTATGTTCTCCTTTTGACTGGCTGAGTCAGGCTTGCAAATTTTTTTCGTTTACCACCATCAAAAAATGAGGATGAAATTAAACAAAATTTAACTTTTTACTTAGTGGTAAATAAATATGGAAATGCAATAATAAAATACTCTGTTTCTCATGTATTCCACTAAAAATGCAATCCAATCCAGCCTTTATGCTTCAAAGCATGACTTGTATTTCACATGCTTTCCAGGGCACAGAGGACACAATAAATACAAGCTGCAAGATTGAAACATAGATGTTCAATTGGTTCTTCTGAGGTCATTTATTTGGTTGGGTTCCTTTTGAGCATGAAACATTTCTATGTCTGACAATATATGGAAACTTCTCAGATGAAAGGATATATGCATTCCAGAAAAAATTCCACTTAAATCTAAAGAAACTCTTCTTGGGAATACTGAAGTGCAAACTCTTCAGTTATGCAATTTTAATATGGTAGAAAGAAAGAAGTGTAAGCTATTAAATTTGTTTTAAAGCTTAGGAAGCAAATTAAAACAAAATAACATACATATTATTAATGAATAGCTACAGTGCAAGGTGCGTAATTACAGTAACATTTTAATTAAATTCTCTCCTTATTATATCTGCAGTGTCTCAAAATAATGTTTTCTCTCTATGTATTTTCCTTGCAGCAACATTTCCTGAAAAAAACCATAGGTGTAAAGTAGAAACTGTTAAGTATTTCACAACTGGGAGAATGAAACTGCAGCTTTTTTTTTTTTTTTTTACATAAGAATTTGCATTCAGAAATAAACTGAACTTCAACATGTTTTAATTACGTGTCCTTCTGTTTATAATCTTCAACTTAAGTCTAAACTAAACAACAATGCTGGCAGAACACCATAAATCTGAGGGACCGTGATGAAATAATCCCAGGTAAATGTTAAAAGAACCATTTTCCTCTCTAGAGAAATAATTTGGTTGGGGTGATGAGCCAGCCTCTGGGTGTGCCATCCCCCACTGCCCAATCCCTGCAAAACCCAACACCACCTTTCTTATCTGGCTATTTAGGACTTTCCAATTTTTCTGTTCTCCAAGTCTAAGCTTCTTCCTGCATTTCCAGCTTTTCATTGAAGTCTGTCTGTAAAGAAAATCAGGAGAAAGAAGTGGTTATGATGGAGCTATCTTAGGCTGCACATTGTTTGTGGTTTTGACACAGTGTAGTGCAGCAAGGCAGACTTTATCCTCCACACCTTCCTGTTTTGCAGACAGAACGGTGTTCCAGTCTGTCCTGATGTGATAACACATTATCATATTGCTGTGCACAATTCCCATGGATGGCATGGCTGCCATCAGCAGGAAGTGATCTGGGACAGCCATTCCTCATGCAACCTTGTCTTGGGACATAAGCTAATTTTCCTGTGTTCTCAAACAGCCTTTACCAACAGACACCGAATCAGAAAAATTGCTTTGGGACCCGGTTGTTCCTACTGTTTTCCTTTGCTGCAGATGTTTGTTCTCTAGTGTAATGTGTTTTATTGAAACAGTGCTGGAATTAAAAAGCATTACTGAAAATGAACAATAAAAAACCCATATTTCTGTAATGCTGCTTGTCAGTCTTAATTACAAACACAATTATGAATATGTATCTCATTCTGGAAATCCAAACTGCTGTAGACATTGAGTGTTTAATTTGCAATGTAACATTTGTGGGGAAGGTACAGGGGTTGTGATGTATTCTAATGAAATCTTTGGCAGTTGTACTGCATAGCAATCTCTGAGTGTATGGCATTTGGAGATGTGAGATCACTGGAAAAAGCGCCACAAACACTGGTGTTTTACAGGTAATTTATGTATATTTTTCAGTATGAGCACTGATAACTGTAAAAATACAAGAGAAATGGAAGGAGTGCAATGACAGCATTTCTAAGAGTCATAAAGTTTTGTTCAAACAACTGGGACAGGCCCACAGGTCTTTTACAGACTCTACATAAACTGTTACAAAGCTCAGAGTTACACTCTTAATGGAATTCAGGTAATTTTGATAAAGCAAATGCATTTGTTCCAGAAGTGCTTGCACCAACTTGACATTTTAGGAACTTCCTGGCTTGCCAGTCCTAGAATTCCTTATTAGTGCTATTCTGCAATGTATCAATGGGGATCCAAACCTGAAATGTTTTCAAAGTTCTCAGTAGCTCAGACTGGAATCAAAAAGCTGGAATTTCTCTCTCAACTTTGTATCTTTGTAGACAACCTTCACCATATTCAATCCAAGTACCAATAAATATGTCTTCATCCCTTTATGTGCTGTGTGTTCTTGGGTGCTGGGGCAGTGACCCTCTAGGCTGATCAACTGCCAGCCCCTCCAGATGCTTTTTCTTCTCCAGTTTTCAATACCTCTGCCTCTGGTCCTACCTCCACTGAAAATCGTCTCCCACCACACTGGGCTATGGCTGCTGCTGGGACCACCAAGTGTCAGCACTGGGATATCAGACTAAAAGGTATTTTCTAGACTCAATTAGAGCAGCAGCTGCCTTGTTAATGCGTATCTTAAGATGCAATGCAGGTTTTGAAACCATATTTCACACATAACAAAAAATGGTATGAGTTTGATCACAAATCAGGTAAAAATCTAATTATAAGATTGCTTTGGAGGTCAAGAAACTGAGAAAAGAGGTGAAGTGATACACTTGTGAAAGAATTAAAACCTGAGTGGAAATATTTTCTTTTTATACAACCAGAGTTGCAAAAAGAAGAAAAAAATAAAGCATTTTTCTCATCTGTGCAGTCTTGTAAAGAAAAAAACTCTCAGCACTGATGTTAATTTCCAGGTATTCACTCTCTTTTATTGGTAGGGACAGGAATAAGATAACACAGGCCAGAGATTCCCTCCCATTTCATGCTGAAATTGAATATGAACTCAAACAGATAGATCAAATGATCTAATCTATTCTAATTCATATAATAATTCTAATTCATATTCCCCACTGATGCATAGTCCAAGTGAAGCAATTTACCAATATCACAGTATTTTCAGATAATATTAGGTATTTATTAAACTGCTGCTTAGTCAATAGTGTCTAATGTGCTGTATCTGAAGTTCAAAGTGCCTAATGCCACCTGGTTGTTGCCAATAAGACCAAATTCCAGCAGTCCCTTGGTGCAAATCTGCAAGTCAGCTTTCAATCATTTCCTGTTAATTCTAGTGACAGCAGCTTCCTTCCCTTCCATGAACCTCACAGAAAGAAATCACAGACCCCTCAGAGTCTGCAGACCACATACTGACAGCTGATCTGTTTTGTTAAGGCAGCTCTTGTGTAGTCATATACCTATAACAAAGCCTAAAACTGGCATAAGTGAGTCATTTCTCACACAAATTGAAGGACATATGATATAGATGCATCTAACAATTTCTATTAAGCACAGCAGCTGGTCCTGAACCCCTAAAAAGGAATTTTATCACTGACATTGCTGAGAGCAGGATTTGGCCCATGTTTTTGACACATAGTAAGGCTGAAGATATATGTTGTCATATTACTGAGTATTTTTTATCTTATCATATGTAAGCTGACTAAACTAGGAGTTATTTATAGAGGCTAATTCACATTTTTACAGCATATGGATGTGCTTTTTGCCAGCTTTAGCACAAACACAGTTTATATTCATTAAGACTGAGCTAGCTAATTAACCATAGACAGAATTAGTGAATAGCTTTCTAGTAATAGTACCTCAAGGTTGCCAATAATTTCATTTGGGATTTCACACAGTGCAGACTTCTCATCTTCAGCAGTGACTCCAGCAACAACATGCACCTCAGGAGATGCTGCCTCTGGACAGGGCTCTTGCAGGTAATGCCCCTGGTCAGACCCCTAGCAGCAAGCAGCCACAGGAAACACTGAGTTAGAATATTCTCCTGCCCTCTATGAGAGCCAAGACAGGCAGCAATACTCAGAGCTGCTTTTGGGAAGAGCTGCCTTGACAGAGACCATCGTGGCTGTCTCACACTGCCCAGGCCAGGCAGACACAGCCTCCCACAGGGCAAGAGCCCAGAGCGGCTCACTCAAAGAAACGTCCTCTGCTGACTGATTAATGCATTAAAAGTAATTTCCTTCAATCTTAGAACAGAATGCGTGCTATGTTCTAGAGAATAAATGTCATCAGTGACTGGGATCCAATGGAAATTCATAGAAAAATTGCTTAACAAACACATTTCCCCTCCCTGACAAATAAACCAAAAGGAACAAAACTATACCTGAGATTCTGTTGCTGAAGCTGGGGGGGAAACTGCAGGTTGATCAAGTTCAATCTCATTCTGGTAGTATTAAATAGAAAAAAAGAAAAAAGAAGAAAGTAATTTATGTTAAATTATTGCTCAGAGGTTTCTTGCAGTTTTTTTAAAATGGAAATGACATGGCTGGCAAACAACAAAAAAACAATACCTTTTCTGTTACTATCCAGGTGCTCAGAACTGGAAAGCATTCTGAAAATGATTATAGATCAGCTTTAATTTCTAGTTGCATCTCAAGGGGCCCTCTTTATAATGGTTGGAAAGAACAGATGATTTTCATAATTTCAGAACTCTTACAGCTTCTTACTCATGTGGATAATTACATTTAGAAAACACAGTGCTCAGGTAACATTCTGTCTTCTCAGTGCAAATTTGTCACTTCTGAACAGGGACATTGTTGCAGGTTGGAATTGCAGGGGAGTATCCAAAGAGTCAGTTGGAGGGAAGTTGCAAGGACACTAAATCAAATAAGGCCCTAAGGAAAATATTTTAATATATAATTATAATTTAAGAGTTGCTTATGGTCCAAGTTTCATTGCTTCATCTTATTCCTTTGCTGTGACCATGGGAACCTCACTAGTGTCCTGCTGGTGTGTGAATGCTCTGACAAGGGCATGGCTTTCCCCTCGGAGCAGCTGGATGAAGCACCAAGTCCATGCTCAGGTTCTCAGGAGTGATGCAGAAGGCAGCCCTGTGTCTCTAAAGGGACAAGGGTTTGTGTCCTACTTCAAAAAAATGGGTGACAGAGAACATATGTGCCAAATAGGGTGAAAAAAGGCATTTGTGACCAAGGAGAAGGGTACAGCACTGAAATGGAGTGTCTGGGGCCTCTGCAGGGGAAGTGCCCATCGAGAATACGAGGCAGATGTTCCAGTTCAGATTCAGTGATTACAAACAGGATTTTGCTTGCATGGTGTAAGCAAACGACATTAATTCACATCAAGGTAATTGCAGCTCCCATACATTAATTTCCTCATACTTATGAAATTGTAGCTAGGTTGATATTTGGGTCATTTAGTTACTTGCTACAATTGACATGCTGAAAATATTAAAGCTTCTTTACATCTGCAGAAGTGATAGCAACAACTGGAAATAAAAAGTTGAGCCTAACCACGTCATTAAACAAAAATCTCTTCTGTAGTCCTAAAAGCTTTTCAGAACTGTTTGGACTCTGTCACTACCTCCAAGGTTCCCTGTTATGTGTGAGCTCAGTAAAGTAGGCAGATAGTATTAGCCCATGTTTATAAGAACCAGAAAGGCTGACAGAAAGATTTTCAGATTATAACTGAGGAGAAAAACAGAATTATAGAAGCATTTTCCTCTATCACTTGTAATGCAAATTTTCAGCATTTTGTCAGCACCTACATACTCACAAAAGAACTAGTCAGAAAGTCTGGGTTTTGTATCAAAATGAAAAAAACCGACTCAAATTGTATTTCTTTCAAAAATAAAGACATTTTGTTTTCAAATTCTATTTTTTTTTAAAACTACAGCTTTTTAAATTTAGCAACTATTTCAATTTTCTCTGATTTCTTACCTTATATTTTCTTATTAAAAATATCAGCTGAAGTGGATAAAAATTCAAAATTACTTTCTGCTTTCTTAAAATAATGGTTTTTGCTAGTTAGTTCCCTAGTCACTCAAAATATATTTTTATTTAGATTAAATTATTATTCCATTTATTCTCTCCAGTCCAAATTGAAAAAAAAAAAAAAGTAAAATTATGTAAAAACATACACCAGGTTTTTAGAATCAATTCCAAGCCACTCAAATACGTTTTTGTTGCATGGATAAGATTTTCAGAGGTTCTGTTTTTCAGAATAATATTTTTACTTCACTGCGTCTTTTTACAGACAGCCATTCTTTACTCATCTGTTCCATGTCTAATAATAACCCTTGGATCATTAGGAAATAACTAAATTACAACAGAACTAGTCTCTTTAATGAGCCATAATAGTCACAGCATTCAGCCAAAAGTTTTTTTTTTAAAGACTGTGAAACTTCAATGCAGAATATGAAGCACTTTGTTTAGCAATAACAAGTTTATGAGCAGGACTACAGTTTACAGCCAAAATATAGTGACCTAAAAATGCCATTTTGCATTTCTCCTTTCTATACATTGTGTCCTTAACAAGTCCAGGGGAAAATTAGAATGAATGAATTGTGGTGAGAGCCCGAAGCCAACAAACGTATTTAAATGAATCCTTCTGATGCAATACTTTCCTTTAAAAAATACAATTAAGTCTTTGTGTTTTCTTTGAACAAAACCTCATGTTTAATAGCACCAATGGCTCTGCAGTAAAATCTATTTAAAAACAGAGAAGGAGACACATTAAGTTTTATACAGTTACAGAGGCTTTAAAAAAATGTTGCTAGTTTCTGAAGTCTGAGTAAATTTATGGTGAATTACTTCCACTGACCTACATTAAAAATTTCACCCTCCTTTTTTTAATTTCTGAAGATTTGTCATTATGTGAGCATTATTCACTATGACAAAGATGTATTACTCAAAGTGTCCTCTTGAATCAATATAACTATCGAAATGTGAGAAACAGTTTGGCAAGATGATAATGCCTTAAAATTTAATTGGCAATATTTTCCTGCACATTGCGGTCCAGCAGGCCCACAGGAATTCAAACATAAAGACATTGTGAGGCAGTTGCACAAATGTGGCTGGCATATCAGTGTCAGCTGCTCTGGAAGGGACTGAAGGGACAATTAGGGGCACTTTTCTTACCAACCCCAAGGTGAGGTGGGGTGCCAGGAGGCCACTGGGCTGGGAGAGGTCAGCACAGCTTGACATGGCACTGCAGAGAACTGCAGACACTGCCCTCAGAGCACAGCCCCGTGCCACAATCCTGCTCTGGAATTCTTTCTGCTACAAGTGGGCACAAGGACAGGTTTGTATAAAAGGTGCTCTGCTGTTCTGCACATGAACTCACACACATTTCTTGCTGTTGAGAGGTAGCAAATTGCCTTTTTACAAACGTAGGCAGAGAAAAGACAGTAAAATAGTACACAGAGAAATTTCTAAAACAGAATAATGGCAGGAAAGAAGATTGGTAAAGCATTCTAATAGATGAGTTCCACAGATGTGGTAGTTATTATAAAATTAGCTTTGCATAACTTACCAATATACCATTACATTTTCTCCCAGATGTTATCTATTACTTAAATTAATTTTGCTTAAATTACTATTATTGGAGATTTTATCCATGCTGTATTTCATTATTGAAAGTTTCTGTGGCATATAACAAGTCCTGGCTGACAGCGTTACTTTTAATAATACATGTAAAAGGTTATAGTATTATAGAAATGGCTGCTGGGTATATCTTAATAGTCATAGCACAGAATGTCTGCTCTCAAAATATTATTTAGATTAAAACTAGCTATTTACTTGCACTCTAATTCAAGGCATTGGAAAGGTTTGCAGTATTTATGCATGTGGTTTGAAGGGGAACAATCTACTCCAGGAATAAATATCAGAGTTTGGAAATTAGCAAAGCTAAGGTCAAGGTCAGTTTGGCTTTACTAACGTACTTGCTGAAAATGAGAATTCAGAGTTTATGTTTACTTATTTCACAAACGAGAAAAAAGGCTGAGGAGGTGATGCATTTGCCTCTTTGATAGAAGGCTTTTGTGTCACAGAAATATTTTAAAACCACCTTCTCAGCTTGATACTACCTGAAATTCTGTACTCCTTTCCACACAGTCTTAACATACATTCTCTGCAGCTAATCTTACCAAACACAGAAAAATAATTATTTATAAGGATTGGAAAAAAGATCCCACATTCCACATGGGCCATTTCTAAAGCCTTGTAACATCTTTCCAAGCCTTTCAATGGATATGGGTTTGATTTATATGAATGGCAGATGAGTTTCAAAAAGGAAGTTCTTTGTGCATTATTCTCTGTATACACATCACCTGTGTAGTTTGTGCCTGTATGCTGTGGGACCTTATGCCACCAGAGGCCTGCACAGATTTCTCTCATATATATGTGAGATTTGCTATCAAACAAACTCTGTAATACAGGATTTGCATTAGTTTGCTATTCATGGCCGACCACACATCTACAAATGTGCTGAATTTCAGCTGCTGGAATAAAAGGCATTTACAAGAGGTGGTTTGTTGGATGCCTGTATTTCATGTGGTTGAATTTGAATGAATACCTAATGGACAGAGATGCACTGACTCAAACCAGCCTGTGTTTTTTAATCCCTCCCCTTTAACCTGCCAACGTATGCAAACACAACAAACCCACCCCACCTGCTGCAGAGGCATTGCCCACGAGCGTTCCCACAGGAGGCTCCTGGGAGGCTGCTGCTACCTCCACAAATACATCTGCCATCCTCTTTTGCAGCAATTTAATACATGAGGTCCAAAGGACCAAAGGATTTTACAAAGCACTCAAAACCTTAACCCAGCTATCTGATCTCAGTGATGTGACTGAGGTGGCACACCCTCGCTACTCACACTTGTATTAATATTAAAAGTAGAATTAAGATCAATGAGGGCCTAAAACTCTGCTGCTGAAGGATGTTCCCTGGTTGCTAATGATGCACATGGAAATTCTGTGTGCATGTTCCAGGGCAGGAGTTTTCAAACCACTATTCCTAAAAGACACTAAAGTTCAGTGAGTCCAAGGCAGGCTTTATGCTCTTTTCCCTGCATTTCAAAATCCAAGTCAATATGTTCCAAAAGAATTTTCCATGTTTCTAATCTGTGATGTGAATCGACTTTGTTGCCAATACATTAGAAAAGAATCTAGTCTAAAATAGCTATTTGAAGCAATTTGGTGCCTACATTGACAAAACAGGATCTCCTCCTCCCCCCAGGAAGCTGTAAATCAGTCAGTGACATCTGGCCTCAAGGACATCAGAGTCATCTGAAATGTGGTAATTTATATTAATGAACATCAATATTAATTTTTAAATAAAAAGAATTTGCTACTGCCATTATGTTTACATAAGAAATATTATTTATAGCTTGTGTTCCTCCTTTCCTACATTTTGTCCATAAATTACTGTAAGGAAACACAATGTCACAGTTATAAATATTTTTCCTTGGAGTTAAAGCTTTTACATATCCTCTTACTGTTTTCAGTAACTATATGAGGACAACAACCAGGATTTTCTTGCTACTCCAGGAACTGCTGCCAATTTTAATGCTTGACTGAGTAGAAAAGGGTGCTTCTACAAAATCAACTAAAGCCTTCCTCTCCAGAGATATCTTAATGCAGAGTGCCCTTAATACTGAGATTCTGTAAGAATCTATCTTAACATACCAGGAAAATAAAAAACCAAACAACAAAACCCTCCGATTTTACTAGGCTGCAGTTGTCTTCTACTGCTTTAAGACCAAGCTTCCAATTATTGCTGCCAATTTGCAGATTATTTAGAAAGACAAAATGAAAGACCTAAAATAAAGATCCCCAGTTGGCTTTAATGCTGAGGACATATCACTAAATGATTCACCTTGGAATGGTCACTCTAAATTCACATTGTATTTAGCATTGCCAAATCTAGAGTTAAGGGATTACAAGAGAATCTCAGCTTTCATTTAAAAATAGTTAGCTCTTACAGTTGCAGAGGAAAGACTGAAAGCATAAATCTTGAAAGCTCAAAAGTGAGACTGCAAGGAAAAGGAACCAAACAATTATTTTTAAGCAACTCATGATTTTTTGGGATATGTCTCATCATTTAAAATGCTCAAGGCTAACGTAACCCTTTAAAAAATACATACAGATCTCCAGGAGGGGTGAAGGATTTTTTTTTTTTTAGTTCTTGAAAGTGCAACTCTTGCATGGACTCGCTAAAATACCAACCCCCCTTTCCACTTCAAGGACACTCATTGAACAAGCAAAGAACAGCCAGCTCCTATTCTGGCTGTACAGTCATAATCAACAGGGACCTACAGTCATTTAAAAAAAAAAGCAAAACCAAAGAAACACCCCACAAGCATCTTTCCCATAAGAACCACCTATCTCGAGCTACAAATGTTTTTAAAAATGAAGGCCTTTTTTATTATTCATGTGCTCACATCTGAAAACCATAAAAGTAAGTTCTGTTGAACCCAACAAACAACAGGCAGTGGGATCCACGTTTATCAGGTTGGAGCTTTACACTTCCCTGTTGTGCATCCCCCCTCCCACATTATTTAATCAGTAAAGAACCAATATGAATGCTGAAAACATTATGACAAAAATGTGAAACAAAACTTGGCCAGGTGCATCTTGGTACCTCTTTCTGGGACCAGGCTTCAAACATTTTATAAATACTTGCTGCAATTCCATACCCTCAGAAAACCAATTTGCATGAGAGCATGTGCCTTTGGCAACAAAATGGCCTATAAGAATTAAATTGCTTAGGGGGCTGGTATTCATCACACCTGCTTAAGGGGCTCTGTCAACCCCCTAAACTCCTCCTTGCAGGAAGTGCAAAGACAATTGCATCTCCTGAGAGACAGTCAACTAAGTCAACTAAGATGAATTAAGAACCTAAAAATTTGTTAATGTACCTGCCCTGGACTGCAGCAAGCACAGCCTGCTCTCAAGGGGAACCCAGGAAAGCTGGCTTCCTCACTCAGGGTCCCTGGTTAGCCTGGTGCTGAGAAGGATGAAATATTCCCTTTTTGATTCAAATGGTCACTGTAGGAACTCACAGATGATGGCCAGCACCACGTGTTCCTCCTGCACCCCTGAGTGCGTTGAGGAAGAGTCAGACAGATGTTGGCACTATCCTGAACTGTTTTTTCCAGGTGTTGTATCTGAGATCCAGCAATATCTCACCAACTCTTACTGTTCCACAGGGCTTTAGGTCAGCCCTAAGACTTCCCAAGAAAGCCTGCTAATATAGACATGCCTGTTTCCAGCACGTGTGAATCTCCAGTGTGTGTCATGCTCTACACAAACCAGCTCAGAGCAGCCTAGGTGCCCCTGGAGCTGAGCCCCACCAGGTTTCTCTTAGGTCAGCAAGCACAGACTTCAGGCTTTACCTAACAGGAGTGCCATGTACAGGAAAAAACAGGCACCAAGATTCCAAAAACCTAGAAAAACTTAATCCTCCCACCTTTTAGAACAAAAAGGGCTCGAGAGGAATCTGGGGGCTCCTGCAGAGGAAGTCTGACAGCAGAAAAATTGTGCAGTCACTGCGGGATGCTGGAAAGAGGTCCCACCTCCTGCCTTTGTCTGTCACTGCTCTTGGACAGCCTTCCCTTCCTCTGAAATCAGTGTTTTCTCCACACAAGACTGGGCATGGCCAAGCCTCTCACACAACTGCCCTGTGCTCTGCACGTTCTCTCAGCACCAAATGCCACATGAACAAGCTCTCTCCAAACTCCTCTCAGTCATTAGGTGCATTAGATGTGGATAGGCTTGTCTGTATTGATTTACCTCTAGCTGATGCTACAGAAAATAGCTGCACTAACATTTTAAAAAACCCCAAACCAACACAACCTAAGGAATATTGATCCAGAGCTAAGAGGGGGAAAAAACTGCTCACATAATTTAAAAAATGCAATATAGATTTTTTTTTTAAGAAAAAAATGCCACATTAGGAAACTTTGCACAATATATGGCCACATAAAAATGGGGAGCTTGTGTTCTTTGTTATTAGACCTAAAACATAAGGTCTTTGCCTGAGTGTGTAAGTTTCTGTTAAAACAACAATTTGTCCTGTGGACTGTAAATTCAATTACTGTTTTTATTGGAATCACATTTTGCTTTGGAAACAATCATGCAGAAAAACAACCAGTAACTTAGACATCTTAAAAACATCTCAGAACAGGCATGGCTCTGAGAATAGATCAGTTATGGTAATTCTTCCACTGTGAACTGCGAGGTTTTTTAAATCCATTTCCATATTTTTAATTAACACCTAGTTAAAAAAAAATCTTACTGTAGGTCATTTTAATCACAAATGGGAAAACAAATTTGTTTTATCAGAAAATTGATTCCCCACTATTTTAGGGACTTATTTTTCATGTTCTTACCATAAAAATTAAGCCATTAGCATACATTTCCCAATTTGGGAATGTAGAAGCAAGCCAGTTCTCTGAAATTTCAGAGTTACAGTTTTCAGTCACCTCTCTATGTGAAACTAGTCTATTTTAACACCAGAATATTTGATCAGCACACACAAACCCCCCACATAAGTCTAAGGTATCGGTACTTCTTTACAACTCCATTTCTATATAACTGAATGTGTAGAGTTCTAACCACAGCCTGCTAGTGAAAAGAAACCATCCCTTCCTTATGTGACACTTGCATTTCGTGCCCCATTGCAAAGGGGCTCTTCTCATTACGTACATGCTCATAAATCTGTTTATGCTGCATCTCAGCGTGAGTGCCTGTGTTTAACTCTCCCTTAGAATCCTGTCATTCACCTTAGATACAAACACAGCTGTGGGCAGGGGCAGGGCCAGGGTTGGTCTGGTGAATGCAGGAGTTAAACAAAGCCTTGCCTCAGCACAGCTTGGCTAGGTGGCTGACTGGAAATCTAGTAAAGCTTCCCCTTGGTAAACTGCCAAAGCCAACCACACCTTGGATGATGTGAGGTTGTTTTTGAGAAGGTAACATCTTACAGATTATCTCCTCCCACTATGACTTGAAAGGCTTCTGAGAACAGTCATTTCCATTTCTGTTGGGGCATGAAATGGTTTCTGCTGAAAAAGAGCATAAATCTCATTCTGCTTTGACTTGTTAAGAAGCTCATGACAAATGATATAACACAATGTGGATTTTTAGAATTTGTTTAAACAATGCATGAGAAGAAACAAACATTTCTACTGAATAATTTCTCTCCAATTAAAATAACAAACAAACAAACAACAGTCTCTTAATTCCTTATCCCTTATAAACTCTATTAACTACATCTTCTAGAAAATTACCATACATACACGTAACAGAACCAACAAAAATCTAACATTTGCTCAAAGATTTCCACAATTCTATCACAACTCAGAATAGAGAGTAAACACTTCCAACTCTGGAGTGAATCTTGAGTCAGCCATAGAATAAGTTAAGCTAAAGGGTACTGTATTGAGTTCTACACTGCAGCCTTTCCTCTCCTCCCCTGGTGCTTTGTCTTTCTGAGAAATTGTTCTACAAAAATAGGCAAAGAACATGTGATCACAAAGTTTGCATGCAGTTTGCCTGATGAGATAAAGACAATGTGTCTGCTTTTGATGGGAAAAAATGAAGCAATGATGCCAAAGGGTTTTATTTATTCCTTTTAGCAGCACCTTTTCCTTGGCAGCTTTCCTAAATAGCAATGTCATAAATACCTAGAGGGAGCAAGCACCCAATGGCACCATCTTCTCTTGAGAATGCAGAGCCATACCCAGAAACGCCTCATCACCTACTCTGAAGCTGCTGTCTTTTGATCTAAGCCTTAGAAGAAAGCAGTCAACAGGAACATCCAATGTGCCTGGATTGCCAAGCAGAGAAGTGGAGAAGATACCACGAATTGCCAGGAAGCTTGGCTGGCAGCAGAGAGAAAGGCAGGCAGGATGAGGACACAGGACTTCATCTGGTGCTGAGGAAGAAAAGAGCAGGAGTGATGGGAAGCAGCAGCCACATCCCATGGCTGGAGGAGAGGCAGTAAGGCTGAGCATAACCCGGAGATCAGATCAAAGATCACACTCTGAAGACTCCTGGAGATGGACCCTGCTCACTTCCTTACCTAAATCAAGCTTTTGTCTTCCTATAGTCCCTTGCTCCATCTAGATAAAATGTCACATATCCCAGGTCCTTCTATCAGGTGAGTCTCTATTTTGGTTTCAGAAATTGGCAGAATGTGAAGCAATTCTCACCACTGTCACTGGGTTTGAGCTTTAGTGTTGCCCAGAAATATTGATCTATGCATAGAAACACAGTCCACACACAAACACACACACGCACACATACACACATACATATATATATGCAACTGTAATTGTATTTTAAACCTGAAAGGACTGAAAAATAAAATCAAAAAGGCCTTTTAAAGAAGGAGTCAATACCAAGAGCTGAAAACAAAAATTAGTCAACTAGAGACCCTAAAGAGAAAAGACCTTACCAAGTGTAATAGACAAATTTTCAGTAAAGTCCCTCTGTACAAAGTATCTTTCCATTTACAGGACTGACTGGTTTAAGAGTTCTTTACAAGTGTCCATTGTATCATGTATACACCCTTATAAACCACTGGATGCACAGCTCTGTATGGAAGAAATAGAGATGATAGGAGGTACCTTAGAAAAACTTGGCCCCAGAATCAGAGACAGGTTACTTTTCCATGACAACAAGTAACAGATATAATTCTCTCTCTATGGTAAATTAGCCTCAAAGCAACACTCTCCATCAGAGGAAGCCTTAAGCTGCTCTTACAATACAAGTGAATGCCAAATTGAGCACTTTAACTGGATTTTTTTAACAGACCTAAGATTATTAAAATTGTGAACTTTAAATAATTATATTTCAATCAGTATTTTACTAGTTCTCTCCCTACCTTCTCTGATTTTCATTTTCTCACTTGTCAGCATGCCTTGGCAGTGAGAACAAGAAAGACCTCAAACCTTTGCTGATTGCTTTCCATGCAATCTGATTTCTATAAATTAGAAGTTGCTGATGGGAAAGCAGACAGCAGTACCCTTTGATCAAGATACACATCTTGATCTCTTTTATCATTTTTTTAAAAAAACAATAATATTACAACAAAAAAAAAATCATCATACAAGCTTTTCGATCAAAGTGTGTCACTGTCTGCTTCCCAGTCAACATACTGCCAGTAAATTGGCGAGGTGCCCGGAACGCGCAGGCAGCAGCTGGTGGGTTTGATTACCATCTGTACAGCCACTAATGTAGAAAATATTGTGTCTCCATCTAGTGGGCATCTGCAGTTTACAGGAAATATGAAAATAGGATGGAGCAGACATCCGTGGGTGGCAGAAGGAGCTTCACTCGGCTCCCCATCAGCAGAACTGGGCTGTCTGAAATAAGGAAGGCTTTGCAGCCCCGCCCCAAGTTCCATCCCTGTCCTGCCACTTGTCCTTGAAATAATATTTTCTGCAAAGGCATTCACAGAACAACTATTTCTGTCCTCATAACAAACCACCTCTTTCCAGTGCTCTGCAGCACCATGGAAGTCTTGGTGGCCAGAATTTGAAAATGTAAAAGAGGTAACAGGGAAAGGAAGGTGAGAGCAAGGGTGCCATTCATGACCAGAACTCCTGAAATAAACAATAAAGAATGAGATGAATATGCCAAGACAATGTTTTTTGTTATATTAAAATATTACAAACTGCCCTCCCAACTACTTAATGGCAGGATATGTAAAAATGTCTGTTAACTCTCTCATATGGTTTCTGATAACATCCTTGACTGAAGAGCAATAGAGGTAACACAAGACACACAAACCCTTTTACCAGGAGAGTGCCACGGAAACAGTCCTTGGGACACAGATTTTAGAATCCATGTGGCCATCCAAAGGAGAAACTGAGGCACGAGCCAGCACTATGACAGCTCTCACAACAGTCACAAGGCTAGAACTAATAGTCAACAAAGATGAATTCTACTCCACTCATCATACCACAGTCCTTTTCATTGATTACCATCCTTTTTGACAACTACTCCACTAGCAATGTACTGACTGGGCATATTTTATGCATAGCCATCTACTGTGAAAACTGCCTCCTAATAAACAATATCAGTACAGCAAAATGAAATAAAACCCAACAAGATCATGCTATTGATTTTCTCCATCCACACAGACCAGACCTAAATTCCCTTAGCTTGAGAAATCTGTTGAGATAACTCTCCAACATAGCATGATTACATTTCATTTAATGAGTTTTCTGAATGCATGACAGATCCTAAAACAACTCCTCTTGTTTTTCTGAATATCTTTTAATAAAGTTGTTTAAATGTGTTTTGATTTCATGCCTAAACTGGTTACAGTAAAGCTTTTTTTTTTAATAGTATATTTCGTTACATTAGAGGGAAGTTTATTGCTCTATAAATAATTCATTCAAAGGAGCTTCAGTTTAACAGCACCTAATAGACACAGTTACTTAAGGTAGCATGCTGGCAAATTTCAGCTTTAAATGAGAAACAGCTGATCTGTCTTCACACAACAAAATGGCAACTTCTCAGAAGAAAGTATGTTTTAAGAAACTCAGGCATGAGCACTTAAAAATGAAGTCAGTACATGCCAACAACTTTTGTACTAATTTATTATATTGTTTGCTTGTGCAGGAAGGGGATGAGATTTGTTTCAGTCTAATCTAATACCCTTTATTTCAACAGAAACTAGAAGAATTAGAAACGACTGTTGCTCCCTCAACAATTTGCTGTGATAGAAGCTTTATTTTTCAGGTCAGCGCTCTCCATTTTTGATTGCTCAATGAGAGTGCCACAGTGGCTAAAAAAAGAAAGCTCTGAAACTTCAGGAAATAGAAACTGCTGACTACCTGGTGAAGGAATAATGATTTATAATATATGAATAGGGGCAATAATTGGATAGGAGGCTGTACTCAAAAAAGCCTTAATTCACAGATCTGACATCACAAAGTCATAATCCATCGATCTAGCATCAGAATGATGGATTATGACTTTTTGAGAACATGTAGCTATGTCAGCTTCATGAGCATTCCGGGAATCGTAGTCCAAATTGTTTTACTGAGATCATTTGAACAATTTCAGCTTTTCCCAATAAAACTCATGCACTAATAATTTGAAATATAAAAGTTCTGCTGTTTTTTTTCTTTTAAATTCTAAAAGTCTTCCAACTAAATATTACAGTTTGCCATAAGTTGAGATTGAAGAATTTTTTTTTAATTACTTCAAGTTGTGTAATTTTCTAACAGAGATGACAGGAAGTTTAAAACCTGATTTTTTTTTATGTCAAAAAAGTTTCCTATTCGAGTCTGGAGGCAAAATAAACAAGGTGCAAAGTGAGGGATTAATTATCTTGTTTTCTTTCAGGAAAGAACTGACATAGTCTATGCATGTTTTCCCCCCCAGGCTATGTAAAAAAAAAAAAAAAAAAATTATTATGTGGATTTAGATAGAATCCTTTATGAAAAGAAATAATACTCTTGCAATGCTTGAATACCTAGACATTGAAATGTATTTTATATACAGGAGATTTTGGCATTTTAAATTTAAAAGAAAGACAGTTGTAACTTCTCTTTCCTCATTAAAAAAAATATGGGTTAAGGTTATTGAATAAGATATTGATGAAAGTTCCAGAGATCATTTCGTTGAACATTGCATGCTTATTTAAAAGTAAACCACAACTTCATTCATAAAATTCCATTGTAAAATCTTCCACTGGATTTTCCCCATTTAAATTAAGTGAAACCACCTATCAATTAACAACTGCCACATCACACTAATGCACTCAGATGGGTAAGAGTTCTTCCAAAAATGCTTTCTTCTTCAGTGAAGTGTTGAGATAAAAAAATAAAATCCCACATTAAATGCACAATATTACTAAGCATTTTCAGTGTATACTCATATTAAAACTATAAAAAAAACCTGTGACTAAAACATCTTCCAAAGGTATAAAAACTTTATGTATTTATATGGGCTAAAGGGCAAAAGAAAAAAACAAACCAAGCCAGAGTTGCATATCTGTGTATTTTTTTTTTTCCCTGGAAATTCATTTGTCTAGGAGTTTGAATTTCTCCTTCTCTGGTTTTTCTCACCATATTTTCCTTCTTACTCACAAAATGTTCTAGAGGGGTCTTATCAATAAAGGAACTACTTAGGTGAAGTTTTTTGTTTGATTTCCTCCCCCCCTCCCCTTTCGTCTGTGTTCCTGAATAAAGGTACCACAGAGGAAATATCACAGAGCTCTTTTTTAATGGCTGAAATCATTTCTTTCACTAAGCCCCACATATATGTTAAGTACAGACATCCCGGGTCCAGTGCCAGCCCACATTTTAAAGCAAACAATGACAACAACAAGACCAAAGGGAGGGAAAAAGCTGCAGGTAAAATAATGCACTTTTTAGAGCAGACAGAAGCAATTTACTTCCTTTTGACAACTAAATATGAAATGGCTAATAAAAATATCACTGCCACGTTCCACAAACTCCTTCCTCTAAACAGCCCTAATGTTCCTAAAGGTCTCACATAAGGCAATCACATCACTGAAAAGCAACTAGTTCTTTTAGTGAGCCTTAAGCAACAATCACACTGCACAACTGATCAAAGAGATCACCTGATGCCATGAACTGTTCTGGGGAATTACCACTGGCAGGCTGTAATTACTCACTTGGAAGGCAGTCATGAGGACACCATGGCCAACTGTTCTCTGCCTGTGATTTATATGCCTGAGGTAATGCCCAGTGGCCAGGATATCAGTGTGGCAGCTCCCTTCCAAGAGCCTGTTGTGCAGCACCAAACCAGGTCCACTACTACATCATCATCAAACATCTCCTACCTGCATTTTCCCTGGATCCTTTTCGACCTAAGTATTTACCCAGCTCAACTCAATTAAGCTTATGCTATCATATGAGGACAAACAGGGTGGCTACAACCTTTCCAGATTGAGGAAAGACTGCAGCCTTTAGGGATACAGGCAGGGGAACACAGGAATACCCTGGGTATCTCCCAACTCCTCCCTTGTTTAAGAGGTGTGCTTTAGTCCTACCCCTTTTCTTGTTATTGAACTGGTTGTTTCCTTCCCTTGTCTCCACTGACACCACTAACTCATTTAATGTATGTTATGAAGCACCAGATGTTAACTTTTGCCTTTAATGATGTGTGCTTGAATCACTGACCTGCAAGTGCAAGGCTGCCTAGGTCTTTAGCATTCTCTCCATAGCCAGGCCTTTATTCATCAAGTTTATAAGCAAAACCTGTGTGCAAAAGGAACACCTACTCACAATTACTGCTATGGTCATTCTGCTGGGCCTGGACATTGCACTGAAAGAATATGAATAATAAAGTGCACGGGTTAGTAAAATTTAAACCAAGCAAATGTTTAATATTAAGCCATTTCACCTTTTTCCAAAGTTCAGCAAATTTATTACAAAGCACTGAAATTGCACTTCAAGCCCTAAGGCTTGCAGTGTTGGAGCCCGCCTGATTAACATAATTAAAAGAACAGCATAACTCAAAATTTTATTAAATAATTAAATATACACAGACTTAATTGTTTACTTCCAATTGATGGCATGATTCTAGCTAAAAATTTGCACTGCTCCATAGCTGACAAGTTGCTAGAGCACATCCCCTTGTTCCTGCTGTGCATATGATTAAAAAAGCAGAGGTTAAACACAGCAATAAAAAAAAAATTGCAGAATTTTATTTTTGGTCACAGTGGTGCTTCTTTCCTCTCTTTTTTACAATAAGCAGATGCTGCTGAAGAGGTGAAAAGTCTCATGGTAGGAGGACATTGAGCTTGAGAAGGGTAGGAAAATGCTTTCTTGGAAAGAATCATCCTCCCTTCCACAGTCACTACATATCTTGTATTGCATTTTTCTACCTTAACCAAGACCCAGCTTGCAGGAGAAGCCAAGCTATATCCATGAGATTGCTGGACATGCATAGCCTGTGAAACCTGATCCAGAGGACTGCTCAACAAGGGCAGAGCTGACAATTTTATGTGGCATAAAAATCCTGCCACACACAGTGGTTGTGAGCCACTCACCTGAGCGTCCCCAGAGATCACAGAGACAGGTTTTGTGGGATGGAAATCTTATTTTCTTGATTCTGAAACCAAAGGAAAAAATGTCTACTTTTTCTGCAAATGTTGCCTGCTTATCTTCATTTGCTCCTGCAACAATTCTGCATTTTTCTTCAGCCACTGCACTGATCAGCAGCCCCTCCCAACACATGAGGTGGAAAGCCAACGACAAAATTAAAACAAGTTGGCAAATGTACCTATATATACATATTTCATGTTAGCACAGTTATGCTTCAGAAATTATGGCAACAGCAATAGAATTCTGCTGCTGTGATCATGGATAATCAAAGCAAGTGAAAAAAAAGCCTGTGCTGAAATATTTTCAAAGGTATGAAAGTCTTTACTGTTGTGTAATTTAAATTTACTTGCCATCACTTGAAATTTCCTTTCGTCTGCGTGATTAGAATTTAAATGCTCCCAAAGTACATTAACAAATATAATTCCTGTTATATTGCAGATATACTGCAGCAATCTCCTCTTAATGCTGAAAACTAGGCTCCTTAATTCACTACAGAAAATACAAAGCACAATTAGTTAAAACGTTTTTCAAATAAAGTCATACTTGGGAACGTCCCACAAGATGAACCAATACAGCACTTTCTACTCTACTCATACATACACACAAACACCCACACATCACAAAGCTGTAGCAGTATTTTATACAACTGTAAATATGGGATGCTTGCATTTTAGAGAAAGTATTTTTAACGTAATACTTTTCAGTTTGAGGCCAAATTTTGCCAACATTACATACCATGGTAATGCAGTATTTATTTTTTATACAATCCTGGCAGTTCCCCTGAAATAACTTGGGGCATGATGGATTGAAGAAACATGAATTGAACTGTAAATCTTAGCTGCTCACTCAAAATTTATACCTGACAACAGTAACAGAAGGACAGACATTGCAAACCTTCTCAAACATTATTGCATAAGTTTGTCTAAAAGTCACCATCCTAAACTTTTTAATTTTCAAAATTAAGATGCTTTTGATGAATAGAAATTACTGTTTCCTGAGACAGAGTTCCAGAGCACATTAGTGTCTCATTGAAGATTTTCTGCCTGAGTAAATTGGGTCTTAATTGGAAAGTAGTTGACAGAGTCAACCTGAAGGCCAGGTAGACATGAAGCTGCAATATCCTGCTGAAACACCACTCTTTATTGTAGCACTGGTCAAATTTAGTGTACTCTTCACAAACAGCTTTAATTTTTCCCCACCATAATGATTTCATCAGATTTGACAGGCAGAATCCCGTAAGTAGCACAAATCTATAAAAATGACCTTTTACATAACTGAATTCCACAGAGCAGGGTTTAGTTTGTTAAGTCATGCTTACCTTTTCTTTACTCTTTGTCCATTCTTCTCTAATTGGTTTGGTGGAAGGAGAAAATGAAAATTTTAAAAAATCAAATTCTGTATGTCTGTATAGGTTAGAGTTATTGGTACCTATCTGATTAAGCAATTTATTTTGCCACTAAAATTGCTAGTTTTTTAACAGATAAATGTTAAGGAAGAAAGCAGATTTGTCTTTTTAATTGTATTGGTTCACTACAAAATGAAACAAAAATAACTCACGTTACGGTATGCAAAGCCATAAATGTATTAAAATGGCAATCAAGCTCTGAAAAACTTTAGAGCTTAATTCCCAATTCCCAGAGTAACCCAGTCCCCTGTGTAATACACCATGCCCTGTTAACCATTTAATGTATAACCTTTAAACTTTCCCATTACCTAAATAAGCTTCTTTACCACAGACTTCTATATTTTAGTCTAATACATATGGTTTGCTGCTTATTAGTTTGTGTAATGTTCTCACTATTACGAAAGAAAGAAAAAATCCCAGCAATCCAGGAGACAAATTCTCATTTTATCTGACACTTGTCAAATATTAAGATTCTCCTAGTCTGTCAGATTTCTAAGCTTGTCTAATGTTTTTCATTTGTATCCAAAATTAATAAAGTCTATCCATGCTGTATGATTTTCCAGTTGCTCTGATTCTGATTATGCACAATAATTTGTAATTTAAATTCACAGAGATGTGCCAATGTAGTAATGTATTTATGTTGTCAGTTTTAAAGGTTTGGCCTTTTTGACTCTGATACCGAAGCCCTGTTGTTTCCACCCACTATAAAGTTCCAGTAATGCTTGGACTGACCAATTACTGCTGGTAATTTGATTATGTACCCTCTTTCTTTTATTATTTACCCATTTAACTGAGGATTGATCAGAACAAAGAGATAATTAAATATATTGCAATAAAACCAGTATGAATAACAAGAGTAGGAACTGAAGACAAACCAGCAGTAGTTCAGAAACACGGAGATAAGACTTAAATCCTGTTTTTAACTACTCCTATTGTGTTTGGATGTGTTAGGGCTGCAAAGAAAAGGATATTAATTTTACATTCAGTAATTCAGAGAGCTCTATTTGCAAGCAAGGAGGAGGGACAAAAGATAAAATCTGTGTCATGGCAAAATAAGTAACATTTGGCTGCTTACTTCCACCTTGACAATTTCTTGATTTCTCAAACAAAACATGATTATTAAACAGAAAAGAACAGTTCAGTGCACAGTTCATGCATGCGGTATCAATAGACTCAAGATTTTCTTTTCAAAATCGAGGAACACATAACGACATTTTTAGGAATTCCACTGGAGGGCACCACAGTGGATCAATGGTAGGAGTATTTAAAAAAAATAAATGGGAAAAAAAAAAGCCACAACAAAAAAACATCCATCCTCCCCCACCTCTCCTCTGCCCCCCAGAAAGTCAGCAAGCTGGGCTCTAGCCCTCACTTTCTTTTAATCTAGACCTGCTGGGACAACAGTAACACTAAAAATTGAAAATAGTCTATTATGAGAGTAAAATTTTCAATACTTCTTTGGAAATCTGATCATTACTGATAATTTAACATTTCTCCAACTGTAAATCTTCAAGTACATCCTAATTCCTGAGGAATACAAAAAGCTGGCCCAATATATTTCTTAGAACAAAAGAAAATCATTAAGATCCTAAATGTATAACAGATAGAGACAAAAATGATAAATGGGCACCATGAATACAAAATGAATGCTAAGAAAAACGCTGAGAGAATGTAAAGCAGATATTCAAAGTAGAATAATCTCTAAGGAACATCTCTGCACTCTTCCATTTTATTATACAAGAGTACTATATGCACTGGTTGCAATATATTGCAATCTTTTCACAACACACAACATCCAGTAAATCTAGAAACAGACCTGAATTCCAGCCTGTCAATGCCTGAAACTTGTCCACAGCCTTGATCAATGCAAAATTCAAGATGTCTCAAGCACAGGATGTTCTCACAACTCTGAGACCATATTTGGATGGCTTTTCTAATAAATGAAGCATGCAACATTCATCTTTATCACTTACAACCTATGCCATTTCCTCAGATTGTGTTCACAATCCAAATATGATATGCACAGTCAAAATAAATGACAGTGCAAGTACACAGGAGATATTTTTCCTAGCTGAGTGTTATTTGAATAGAACAGAAACAACACATCAAGCCCAGGAATTCTAATACTAAGAAAATAGTCCTATGTGTATCAGGATCTAATTCACGCCGAATGTCCTGCTCTGTGGGAGTAGTAGCAATATTTTCTGCAATATGTATTACAATATCGTGGGATTCTTGTAGAACCAACCAAAAAGTCAGAAGGATCACTTGTCATAGAAGTGGAAAGCAGAACATTGAGGTATTTCAGCTGAAAACATCTGTATTTGTTTAGGTTTAATCCTGGACACAGCAACCATCTGCAATGTAACTCTGCAGAACCTACATTGGCTCTGGCATAGGATTTGCAGTGTGAAGACAAAAGATGAGGATGAAATCAGCCATAAAAAAGAAAAAAGGTGAACACTCACCTCATAAGCATCTTAGGCTCAGCCAAAGAGTCTGCCCACTTTAACAAGTAGGAAAAAGCAAACACAAGCATAAACAATTCTCTTTGCTTTAAGTTAGTCAAGAAGAGATTCAGGATGAGTTTACCACCAAATCTTCAATAGAGTATGTGGAAAGCCGAACCAAAAAATACTTTAGGTAACACTACTAACTGTGAAGAACACCAAAAGGCTCCAGCTGCTGTGTTTTCAAGCCTGCCCTGAGGAGATACAGCATATTTTACCTATTCAATGTTCTCTGAGTGCCCAAAACACACAATGCAGTCTCAGCTTCCACAAAACAGTGAATTTGTGGAGACTCAGGCAGCACAAGGCTAGCTAAGGCTGCTGGAGGTGGCAGATGGGAGCCTATTTCCCAAATCAGAAGAGGAGACATTGAGGCTCAGTGGGCTGGAGCTGGTGGGAGCTGGCCATCAGCCCACTGAAGAAGGGATTGGAAGGACAGAATTTCCAGCCTGCTCTGTTGCTAGCAGCATGCAAATGACTCCTGCCTTGGGATCAAATGGTGAGGGAAACTGCAGACAGGAGAGAAAGGAGCCAGAACCAAGTCCCTGCACTGCCACATCTGGGCTTCCTCAGCCTGATCTCTTTGGATGCTCACCAGGTGCAGGGGAAGGAGGGCATGCAGAGCACACTACACCCAAGTGTGTCTATAGCTCTCCTTCAGTACCATTTGGCAGCTTATTCCCATACTTCTGGGGCCTTACAATATTGTTGTAGTGCATTCAGACTCTTGTGAAAGAATCAAACATTATGCTTTGGATAAACTCTATCCCTTTGCCAAATGTTTTCCTCATTTAAGTCCTAATAAAAACATTTTGAATTATTACACTGAACCTAAACTGTGCTGAAGTCTTCCAAAAGTTCAGCAAGCTACAAAGAACAAATAATACAAATGCTGAAGAAAACAGTTGTTTTGTTAATATTCTATTTACACAGCTGGATTCTCAGGAATTTTATCCATCTGTATATTTAGTAAGCAAGGAAAATTAATGCTTAAAATTGCCATTTCCTCAGTGAAAAACAAACCAGTCAAATGAAAAGGCTCCCTCAGAATCTCTCTCTCTCCCCATTCCAGATAGACACGCACACCTCCCCCGTAGCCACGAACCACGAAGTAACTGGAGAGGATCCTTCACAGACAGATGTAATTTATAACAAAGGCAGGAAAAGGCAACCCTAACACAGAGCTTGCTGCCCTTCCTATAAAGTTCACCTCCTTACATAGAAAAAGCACAGAATAATTTGTTTGGTTTCTGTACTCAAGTCCTTTTTCTTTTATTGAGAAAAGTTTCCATTGTCCTTTTATGTTTTGATTATTGAGTAAGTTTAGAGACTTGCCAAATAGCCCGAGATTGTTAACAGACCACCACTATTTAACTTTGAATGCTTTAACAAAATAAAGGCACAGTTCACATTAATATTCAATGCCCTCATTTTATTTATTATCTTTCCTTTGAAATTTAAACAATTTTCTTAGCTAAGATTTATGAAATGTAAACCTTAGTAGCAATGTAAGTTACCTCACATACCAACCAGACATCCTATAAAACTCAGCTTTCTAATGAGCAACACCACGTTTTGCTGAGCTTAGCATATTTATAAGAAATCAAAATAATGTTTTATTAATTAAATATTTAAATACATCACATTCAATGTTCAGTAAAAATACTTTACGTTGTATCTTATGACAAGCTGTAAAATTCAAGGTGGAATTAGAAGACACACAAACTTTCTTGTGCATTTTAAAAAGGAACTTTAACAGATTGTAAAACTTGTCTGTTATTTTGACTTGGATTACATATGTCCTCATAGCATCAACTAAATGGATGAACATTTATTAAAATATATATTGATTATAAATCATCATGGTAAAGAAATGTCATGCTATTTATTTATACGAATAAGGTCAATATGTAATTCATAAGGTCACAAGATGCATGAATTTGATACATAAATATTCACCCATAGGAATACATTCCCATGAAATATCATATCACTTTCCCATTCCAAAGATACTTTTATGAACATAATTTAATTTTCAAGATGATGAAAAGCTGCAGATAAGGGTAATGGGTACAAAACAGTTGTTAATTGTAGTATAAGGTCATGGATCTCTGTCTGCCAATTACCAAAAATTATGCAGGAAATCTTGGAAATAGGGCAACTTCTCTGGAAAACCAGTCTCAAGTAAGGCAAATTGTACAGGCACCGAAATGGTACCTGCTGGCAAACAACTTTTAAAAAGGGCAGCTAAACTTGAACCACTAAAATACACACAAAATGTGGCACATTCTTGAATAACTGCTTGATCCCTGCTACATTACATAGAAGAATTTAACACTGAAAATAGCATTGACAATATGCAGCAGACATAATGCATTGGGCTCAAAATAAAACGTGTCTCTATTTTATTTTTGGCAGATTCCTTTCAAGTTATGTTCTTTGAACTTCCTGAAGTCGAGTTACTGTGAAAATAACTTTCTGCCAATGTGCTAATAGCAACTTACCTGGCTCTCACCAGCTTATGTACAAAGCCCTTCCAGTGGTTTGCCACACTGGCTGATAAAGAATCCTGGTTTCTAGATTCCTGTTTCTCCAGCAACGTGCCCTACTGCAAGCTGAGGACCCCTAGATCCACGTGGGTCTTTCTCCAGCAGAGCCAGCCATGCTGTATGGCACCAGGAGAGAGCTGGGGCTCTGAAATGATCTTCCAAAGCACTGCTTTTAGGGTAGTCAGGGGGTTTAAACACAGACATGTAAGAACAGCAATTAAGTGTTTTGGTTTTGTTTTGTTTTGTTTTTTTAAACTGGAATTAAATCAAACTGCAACATTCTCAGATTCTCCTATGAAACAAAATTACTGATCTTTGCTTAGCTCTGAGTACCTTCTTTCATGACTGGTCAAAGTTAAACAAGCAGAATTCCAAAGGGCCTCAAGAGAGTGAGCTATTCTGGAATACTAGAATTGTAAAAGAAATAAAAAAAATCACATCCTAATAGTCTGCCTTTGGTTACTTTCCTTAACCACTTTAAATTTTCTCCAAGTCAATACATTTCTGTCAATCTCAATGCCTTGTATTAAAATTTACATCTTGATTGATAACCATTTTTAAACATGCTGTAGTCTTCTGATAGAGCACTTCATCATTTGGGTCACAGAACATTCTGATGAATAGCAGAAACAGGCTGTCATTAATGTACTGAATATCCTTCCAGTCAAAGCCTCCAATTCCTAGCTGACCTGCACTCCAAATAAACAAGCCATTACTGCTCTTATCACAATTATGTGTTTACATACATGCAAACACACACATATAAAGTGGAAATCAAGCCACTTTCTACATAAATAATTAAAAATCTCATAGAGCACATCTGTGTACATATTAATTCCTGCATAGTTCCAGAAATCTTTTCCTGCCAAGAATTCAAGTTTTTTTGCCTCTCTCTCTCTAATATCATACAGTCAAAAAATGTGATGCTTTGTCAACTGTACAACTGAACTAAAAAGTGATCATGAGCCTCAATTTTTTTCTCTAGTATCTTTAGCTTTTCATCCTCCTGGGTGCTGAACAATGTGACCCCGGTCACTTCTCAGTTTAATTCTGTGTATGTGAATAGGTCCATTGAAATTAAAGTTCCCAATCTGTTAAAATTAGGTTCTTGTTGAAACGTTGGCTGGGTCAGAACCGTGGTACTCAGTACACTGAAGGCACAGCCCCTGTCAGCTTTTTGGCACTTGTCCTGCCTGAATTCTTTTCTTTCATGACTTCACGCATGTCACTGAGTTAAAAAGCAGGCTTGTTTTGTATTTGATGTTTCCTAAGAAAATGATCTAAAAAACGTTTTGTTCATCATTCTCTAAAGCATTGTAAAAGTAGTCAGCACTGGTTTATGAATTCCATCAGCTCTCTGGAGCTCTCACCAGCTTTTAGGGCAGAGCAGTTCAGCTACCAAAACTCGGGAATGTTAAAATTGCTTTAGAAGACCATCAGCATGTGAACTACATGGAAATGTAACTGCTAAAGGTCAGTGCAGCTCCCCTACTGACAAATGAGTATACCAACACAATCTTTGGAAAACAAAGGTTGTTTCCACCAGACAACAGATGCTTAAATATTTGAAGTAGCACTGCATACAATTCCAGCAGACTCCGCTTTTCATTCAGACTAATCAAAAGTCCTTCAAGATGTCTGGTTACAGCCATAGCAAGCTTCAAGATCAAAGGGCTGGATATCTGCGAATTTTGTCAAAAAGCCGCTGGCTTTCCAGCTGCTTACTTCAGTAATCTGGATTTGGGTATGGCACACTTCTGTAACGGACATCAAAAATTTCCCCACAGACATCAAAAGACCAAGTACCAGTTTTAAACATCCATAATCGGAAAATAATGAACCTACTCCTGAAGCTGTAGTTTTGATCTTCATAGCAATAAAGGCTTGAGAAACATGTTTTGAAGGAAAAAAAAATAAATAAGAGCATGGAAATGAAAGAGAAATGGCATGTAACACAACATCAGTTTATCAAAGATACATGATGCCAGACTAATTTCATAGTTTATTAAATAAATAATTTTCTAGACAAAAGCAATGTGAGAGACATGATCAATTTATGAGTGGGCAGGAATACCACACAGATGGGACTGAACGCCCTTGAAGTCTATTCACTCTTGTATTCAATGACAAATTGGGAGGTGACATTGTGGGGACATCCTTTTTTTTTAAAGCCTACAGAGCACTGGGAGTAGCTCAGTTAGAATATACAATAACAAAGGAGAACCAGAATAGCAGATGTATGATGAGATAGCTACACCATACAGGTACAAAATGTGCTTTTAGGACCTATCATGTAGGCTATTCCCAGAAGAGGAAAAGAAAGCACAATTGATATTTTACAAGGCCTTGCTTTTATCTCAGCAACAATATTATGTCAGTTTGGTCACTTATGTTCTAACAAAACTGATTTAAAGTGGAACAATTATAGAAGAGGGCCAACAGGATGACAAGAGGCTGGTACAGATGTAAGCACACGTATCAAAGCCTACCTTTAAAGCAAAGATTAGAAAGGCTGGCTTTTCTAGTCCAGCTGAATGAAGGCTGACAATAAGATTGCTGTCTCTTTATACACTAGAAAAATAAACACTGGGGATGGAACGAGAGCTAAAGGTCAATACTGGCACAAATTGGCACAAGGACAAATGCACGCAAACTTTCATGAATACACTCAGAAATTGAAGTTTTATAACCATTACAGAAAACAGGCATCAGGGCACTTCCTAACTGAAGGAGCAAAGACAAAAAAGTTAACTTTTTAAACTGGAGTTTGACAGGTTTCTGAAAAGGACTATGAATGTTTCCCTACGAGAAAGCAGCATGAGAGCTGACAAGTGAAGAAGTGAAGACATCTCTTCCAGTCTTATGTTCTTCTTGATGTCTTTGCCATGGTGATATTTAGAAAACAAAGCTACAAAAAACCATCTCACTGGTTTTTAGGCACTAAAAATATCTGAAACCTCCAGGCTTTGAAAAGCACTCCATTAACTGAGGAATGAGTTTCTGTAGCATGAACTGACATGCTTATGGAAATGTTCTGGTTTCATACACCTCTAAAATGCAGTTCTCAGGAAATCATGGAGCAAATTTGTTTAAACTATGATTGATTAACCAAACCAAATATGCAACACTTAATGAGGATTGAGTATCCAAGTTAAGTCCCAGACTTTAGCATTTTTGCCATCAGAAGGAAAAAAAGCTTTATTAGCTTTCACAAAAGCATATTCTTCCTATCCACCTCCTTAAATTCAAACAAAGAAGGGATTTTGTTCAAACTGGAAAAAAAAAAAACCAGCCCAACCCATAACTGGATAAGGACCAGACACAATCCAAAAGCTTAATCCTTCAGAAAGTAAGGAATACATAAAACAAAAGCATTAATGGAAACTAGTCTGGAACTCTAAGTACAGAGGATGATATCTAGTGACTGCTATAATACTGAATCTGCACTTCCATTAAATTTAATCTTTGATATTTTTATTGCAACCTGACCCACTATGACATCTCTAAAGAAAATTACATTGTACACTATTTCAAGAAGTCAAACTTAGCTAGTCATCTGGGCCATAAAATAGCAGATTAGTCCATCAGGCAGGCTAAAGCAACTAGGAATAACACTAGATTTACCAACCCCATTATTTTTATTAGGAAATGTTTCAAAGCAGACATAATCCCAAAAGACCTTAGCCTCATCCAAAAATACACAACAGAGAGCAGCAAAAAACATGAATTGCAGTATGAGGTACAATTTGTAGATGAGAGGAAAAATATTGCAAGATATGCTGTAATATATCATCCTATCAAAGCAAAATAAATTAACTAAATGTAGAAATAGAAAAGAATAAAAACTTCTACACAATTCATGCTTTAACATTTTAAACCTTTGTTATAAGATCTGACACGTTAATAGGAATTGCTCCACTGAATCCCTGAACATCAGTATTTAGTCTGTACTCCTTTTGCTTTCCTTGAAATTGCAAGCTAATATAGGTGTAGTAAATCACAGCTAGAGAGCAAAATGTCCAGAACAGGCAGAAGGATAAAACCAGTATCTTTTACAGCAAAATTCCTGAAGAACTCTGGAATGGTAGCACTACTTGCATTTTATTTTGGATCATAGCCATGGAACAGCTAAAGCACAGCTTCTTCTGTAATCATTCTAAATGGGGGGAACTGCTCATAATAGTAACAGGAAAAAAAAGCAATGAATTTACTTGGCAATGTTAAAACTTCTCAGCAATTCCTTGTACCGTCATGTTTTCTAACAGGTATTCATGCATACATGATATATAGGTCTTTGCAGATCTGCAATGAAGGAAAAGTAAGGGATTTGATAGCTAGAAAGGCAAGTTTTCAATTTTAAAAACTGTCAAAGTAGGTTAGAAGTGTGATGTGTGTTTTATCATCTAACCAAGCATTCATGTCTTTCTGTTTCAACCTTTTTTTTCCTAGGCAATATGATCACCTCAGGCAGTTTGAGGTTTAAAGGCTTTAGCCAATGCAAAAAAAAAAAAAAAGTATTTAAATTAGCCTGGCATTTGTTACCTTTTTTTAAAGACTTGAACACTGTCTGTGTGTTTTACAGAGGTGGCTTTATTATGCTAGCTGCAACAAATGCAGAATATTAATCAGACTGTGAAACTCCACTAATTATGTGCTACATTTAAATAACTTAGATTTTGTTAAGTGGCACGACCACAGATATTGTATGCACAATCTGAGTTTTGAGTCATTTCCCTTTTCTTGTCTGATTTTATTCTACACAGGAAATGACAGGGTCATTTGAAAATAACTGCAGTGAAAGATCAAAAAGGAAACTTGATTGAGAACACTGTATAATTGCCTGTGCTAGAGAAAAAAAAAAAAATCCAACGACTTTACAACCCATTGCTATAAGATTTCTCTGGAAAACACACACTGTGGTTTCCCTAAAAGGATATCCATTACAACACCGAGTACAGCCTTTATTTGTTGTAGCTGCATCTCTTTTAAAGAAGCAGATCTTCTCCTGAGGCTGTTGGGCTTTTATTCCGTAGGTAATTCTTTTGGCATACATACTCGCTGAGCTAAAACCATTTCAGTGGAAGCAAATCAATTCTGTTGAAGCAAGTAATTTCACTGACTCGTCTGAAAGTGTTCATTTGCAAAAGGAGATAATGCTGTAATTAAGCTCTTGGAACACCGTGGTTCTTGTTATTTGGGCAAATCTGGCTATTACAGTTTAGAGTGTCCTGTTCCAAAAGAACAGGCTTTTATTGCTGGAGCTGAAGGAAAACTTTTTAGACATTAGTTCACTCAGCTTAGAGTCCAGATCACATCCAGCTTTGGGCTGTGGGGTGTCTGCAGTGTCTTTTTATTTTTTGGTAAGACACTGCTCTACATAACAGGACAGCAGCCAAACTTTCAGCACAAATTTACTATCTGCTTTCAGTACTGCATTTCCCAGTTGATTTCCTGTTCCCTGAGCAGATGCACTGCAGAGCAAGTGACCCCAGATATGCCACACCAAACCATGGCAGCCCAAAAAACTCTGGTCATCCAAGGGACTGCAAAATAGAACTGATGATCTCTTTTATGCATAAGAATTACAAAATAAAACAAAGTTACAGGCAACGAATTTTAAGTCTATGCGGAGTTCACCTTTCATCACATTTTATCACATAAAATAAATGCAAAAATGGCATATATTTGTACGTGCAGCTTCAATACCTTAAATTTTTACTTATTGAAGAACAATGCATCATCCTACCAAAATGAACTCCAACAGAATATAAGTATTGATTTTCTTGGGTGTTGGAGTGAACTTGGACAAATTAAAAGCTCTCTGCCATGGAGCTCAGAATACAAAACAGATGGATTAAAGTGAAGTGGCACCATAGGTAAGAAAAGGACATAAAGGAGTTACAGCTAAAGATTGTCATCTAGGGTTTTGTGATAGTTGTAGCTGCAGACTGCACATGTTGCTTGGATGGATCATCACCAAAGTCATTCCCTGAAATGCATTCCTACCATTGCCAGAGGTGCTGGTACCCTCAGCAGAGGGACAGCAAACCCAGTCCTGCAGCTGGGACAGTGCACGATGCCCAACAGAAATGAGTCTTCAGCAAACACAAAGACATTTCTTTTAAGCCAGTCTAAAACCTTCTGAGAGTCATGATTCCAATTTACACAAGAATTACTTAATCAAAGCTTCATTAAAATAAATTTTACCAATTAAGAAGTGCTAATCACCCATTGATCTGATTACCTAATATAAACCCCCACCCTAACACAGTAATGCTGAAGTTCTGCTCTACCTTTGTATTGAAAGTTTTGTCACCAATTTCATCACAGTTGGAATTTTAATCCACCTTGCAAATGACAAGAATAATTTCCAAATAGTTGCATCCATGTCAAGAAAAGTCCTTTTTAATAATATGGCTACTTAAAAGCAACATGGAAAGCAATTATCCCATATCAGAGCCAAAATACCAGCTGAAGTGTAAAGGAATTTTTCCAGTGCACCAATTTTAACTTCATTGTGTACTGATAAGCTAAAATATAAGTACCATCAAAAATATTACACTACTGTGCCTCTCTGGGAAATCCGTTGGCTCCTAATACAAAATTAAAATGCAAATATTTTCAATGTATTGTAACACATATCCTCAAAAAACACAATTAGGATAAAGGAAGGTTTATTTGATTAATTGAACGTGTCCATTTGATTAAAGGCCACATTCTGCATCAACACATTTTCTTATGTGTTTTCTCACATGTAAGTTAGAACACATGACAAAGCTCACTGTGAAGCCAACTCACTGATGTAACTGAATTATTTCAAAATGCTCAGTTTCTAGCTAGCTTCTTTCTTCACAGCCAGTATAATTAACTCTTCGTGGCTACAGTAGAAACAAAACTCTGTACAAGCACATGCATACATCTCTGTTAGGGCCATGGTCAGACTAGGCATGGCACACAATATTTTCTGATTTTGATTGCTAATTTTAAAGCAGAGTCAGACTCCTGCTGCTAATTCAAATTACATGCATCAACTTACAAATACCTACACAAAAGTGTTCCTGATTTAACACAACTAACGACTTAACCAAGCAATGCATTTACACTTTTTTGAAATCCCAAATTAATTTTGAATATGAGGATCAAAACATCTTAACTTGTGCTCTTTAATCAGCCGTTCTACGTTAGCAATGCAGGGATGTTGACACGAAGTTGCTTTGAGCAATATAAAACATATGCCATGGTGCACTCATTAAGTAACTCTGCATAATGAGTTCCATCTATATAAATGACTCACCTCATTACTTATCACAGGCTCTTCTCTACGACCGTGGAAGAGGTATTCATATGCTTTATAGTGTTTAAATAAGCTGGAAAACAACATAACATAGACTATCAGAGCTGAAGGTTTTGGAAAAGGAACAATACTGTAAGTTTTGTTAAACTGAGAGTTACCCTCCAGCATGGTAACATTCCAAATTTTAAAAAGAAACAGTTGTTTAACTTTGGATACAACAAGCAGCATATTTAGTTTGCAGGATATATTATCAGATTGCTGTAGAAAATACAGTGTGTATACTTAAAAATATGTCCACTTAGTCCTTATGAAATTGAACTCTGAGAAGACAAAGTTCTACTCTGAAAAAAGTAATTCCTGAAACACTTATCACCAGGACACTTATGCCTTTATTATCAGCAATAGCAGACAAGAAGGAAACAAAGCCAAATCAACTTTCAGATTCTGGGATGGGCTGCCAGTACAGGGAGAAAGTTTGATCTCAGAACACCAAAACAATACAGAACAGAAGCATTTATTCTCTCAAGGTCACTTTGCAAAATCAGTGTAGTACTTCCTCAAAGAAAAACTAAAAAACTAAATTAACACACAGCAGTTTTGTGTATTACAACAACATTAACTTCAAATAGACTTTGTCAATGGATTAAAATATTTATCTCCCTTATACCACATATGGCTTCCCATTCCAAATATTTTAAATAGTTTTCTTTGTTTCCTTTTCTAATGATCAATGATAGAGCATTAGTTTAACCAAAAGCTTTGTTTGTCACAGTCCCTTACAATTCGTTGTTCTCTTACAATCCTGATACAGAACTCCTGGCTCCTGTCACGTCGTTCTGACATGATTTAAAATATTGCTCTGTGATTTCATAGCAAGCCCGGGTTGAAGAATGATTCCAAGAATTTATCATCGTCCTGTCTGCTGTATCTGTGAAAGGTACAGCAATATTTGAAGGGAACATCTGTAAGTGGTTCCTGTGCTTTCTGGCCAGGGACAGGACACGGGTTCTGTTCTTGGGAGACCCATCAGGGCCAGCAATACCTTTGGCTTGGTCCCAGCAAGGCCCATGTAAGAAGTCCAGCAGCCATCAGCTAGAGGCTGCCTCCCCAAAACCCAAAGCACATAGGCAATTCATTAAGCTCTTACAGTATTTGCAATTTCATTTAAATACATTTTTATTGCAGCACTTCAGTGAATTCCTGACATGTTTCAGTGGAGACACGGAAATTATGTTTAAAGAGAGTTCAAGACTCAACCTGGAAATTACTCACACTCTTTCATACACATCTGTAATTTGGTAAAATTCTAACAGGAATTATTTGAGAAAAGACAAAAAATCCAACAGGAACATCCCAGACACACAGGAAATAAGACATATATCCTTCCAACTGGATTGGCAGAAATTAGTATCTCAAATTTGTTCTCTTATCCTGTAAATCTGGAAATAAGCCAGATTTACAGAACCTAAAAGTCAAGTCTTTTCCTTCCCCTTCCCTTCCCTTCCAAATGTGTTATGATATTCTTTAAGTTACAGGTACGTATAATTTAAAATATATACCCAAAATATAAGTAATTATTTTTGGCATTCCTGAATTTTATGTCTTTATTTTTAAACAGATCACTGTTCAACCTGGCATCCCTAATCCTCTGTGAAGGAAAATATTCCTCCATTTAATGCTCTTTAAATCCAATTGCATAAATTAGACATCAGCATTTATTTAGAAAAAACAGTGTTGTCTTCCTTCTTCTATCAGGCATTATAAAAAACGCCTTTTTGTTTCTATTTGTAGTGAACAACTTAAAAATCCCATACCAGTGTTTCTAGCAATGAAACATTAATAATTTTGCTTGTGTAAGTAATATTGTTAAGAAGAGGCCCTCTTATGATGTCATATGAGAATCTGAAGGTGATTAACAATGACATATTTCCCCAGCTCCACTGCTTCCTGAAAAGAAAATGTCAGGAGCTATGTTGATGTGTGTTTGCCCAAGGAGACAAGATAAAAAGATGATAACTGTCAACTTCCACCAAACCTGAAGGTGTCATTACAGTTGCTGCACAGTTTGTGCCAATGTGGTTAAGCATTTGTCCCTGTTTCCATTATAAATCCCGTGGGTTTACAGCTCATCTGTAAAAATGTGATCTGAACTACAACATGTCATAGTCTTGAGTAGAAAAAAAGCTACAAGCTTATCATTTAAAATTAAACAAGAAAAAAATGTATTGAATTAACATATTAATTTGAATTGCAATAAAACTCAACATATTTCGGAGTTCATAAAGTTTAAAGAACACCTATTTAAGTGTGCCAATTCCATTCTTATTTAGAAAAAAAATATTCCAGTGACTGAAATAATTAATTGCATAAACTGCACATACATGATACATTTCACTGTATGTGTGAACATCCAGCACACATTTGTAATAAATTGAGCAGTTTGGACATACAATCACATATTTGGTGGCCAAAATACTATTCTGTTGCAAAAAATTTGCAGCTTGATTGTATTGCTGCCCAGCTAATATTTTGGTGCAAGTAGGATGGAGCACCTAATCTCTTGGATGAAATTCTTCTGACTGTGAAGGAATTACTTCATGGACAAGATATCTCTCAATGGATAATTTACACAAGAGCTATAGACATGCTATTTGGAAAGAACATTTGTTCCATATAAATACACAAAAGACAGACAGGAAGACAGAAGTAAAAGGAGTTGAGACATCTTAAATGCCAAGTTTCCTTTTAGTTTAAGGCTAGTACTTGGCAAGACATTAGTTTGCCTTGACTACAGAAATTTGACATTTAAAGAGATGTTCCCATTTCTTATGGGAAGAACCTTAAGTGTTTTATATTTTCTATGAAAAAGAAACAAAAGAAAAAAATCAGAGAGCAGGAGAAAGAGACATATTTTATTGCCCAGGCATTAGAGAAATTGCCTGCAATGGGTTTCTCAACTGAATTCAAGTGCTCTAAACTGGAAGGCTAATAGCTACTCTAGTGTTTTGCCTTTCTCCAAGAGAAAGCACTTCTCTGCATTCAGAAAACACTCTAAAAGAGGTATGTTTTAACACACCTCTTTGCTGTGTTAAACTTTTCCTGAAGAGCAGTCAGAAAATTCCCAACAAATCGATACATCAACCAGTCATGATCTTACTCAATTTTTATGCCCATCTGCCCCAATTCTGACCCCCAATTTGGGTCAGAAAATGGGCTGAAGGGTTACAGCTGCACTACAGTGGATGAGCATACACTACAGGGTAACCTATTAATTTTCCATCTCCTTGCCCCTGACATTCATGGATGGTTAAACAGCTTGAGAACCACTCTGTCCATCGTGTACTGCAAACAGGACTATGTCAGAACAGCCACTGCCTTAACCACAGCATTCCAGTGGAAGAAAGTGTGTTACTATACAGTAACAACTTTATACAGGGGCAGTACTGCTGCTATCAGACTCAGTACTTTTCTCAAATAAATAAAAAATTTACTGCTGTTTGCATCTCTGCATCTCTGTTTAAAAGCTGAGACCTGTCACAAAACCATTTCACATACATACTGGACTTTTGCTGATTTTGAAATGCAAAATTTTTATGACTCCTATATGAGCAGAATCTTAATTCTGTAAGTACAAAACTTTAAATCACTTCAGTCCACTATAACTGTCAAAGCCATACAAACCTAGAGTAACAGGCTCTAGGTAAGAGCTAAATAAGATAAATAAGATCTACAATTTTATTCAGATGGAATCTAAAAGAAGCTTTTAAAAGCAAAACAAGAATATTGTCCATATACCACTCTGTTTTCTTTAATCACTTGAAACAAAATCCAAAAGGAATATTTTCAGCATAACCTTACATTTTGATAAACTTCCAGTCTAAATTTATTTTCTGGGCTTTGACATCTGAGGCCAGATCTTTACTGCTCCTTGCATATGCTCTCTTCTTTTTTTATGATTTAAAGTTTGCTTACAGTATGTTGGCACAGTAGGAAGGTATCCAGTAAAATAACAGCAAAATACTAGTAACAGTAGTAGTAGTAGTGTAATAATAATAATAATAATAATAAATTGTTGATGATGTTCTTGTTACTTTTATTTTACCAGTCATTTCCCCACTATATTAGATTACTGAAATAAGAACAGGTTCTGTAGAAATAAATACCTGGTAACCAAGTAATCAATGATTGCTTTGGCTTGCTCAATGCTGAATAAATTCTGGTCACCTTCTTCTTCTGACTCAGTTTCTCCTATTCCAGCCACCATTGCTCTTTCAAGTTCCTTTAAATTATCTCCCAAAGTCATATGTTTGCCTGCAAAGTAATCCCAAAGAACAAAACCCATGTATAAACATGACATGGTGGGACGGGGGTTTTTGGTCCATTTTAATGATAAGACTTCTTGAAGTTTTAGTTATGACCAACCACTTAAAAATCAATAGCATCCAAATGCTTCTATTGCCATTATTCTCATCACTAAAGTGTCCATTAAAATTCCACCACAAAACCCCCACTCTGCCTCCACAATGGAAGGCTCTCAACAATGGGTGCTCGAGATAATGCAGCTCCACCTCTTACCTATGCTGAGAGAGCCACAGGCACAACAATACCCAAATCTGAGAGGCAGAGGATGCTTTTCTTTAAAACAGCCTACTGCCCATAAATTTTAGATTATTCTTCTGACCATGCCTCTTGCAACATAAGCCATTAATGCAGGAACAGAGATATTAAAAAGAACCAAGAATATTTTAAAGTGCTTACAGTCATAATAGAGTAAACATGAATATATGCACATGCATAAGACGCTGCATGTATCATCAAACTTGGAGACATTTTTGCATCCTTCCAAACCAGATAACTACTTCACATTTTTACCCTGGAAATCAAAACCAAATGCTAAATTCTGTCCTGACAAAGAGGACAATCTGAAAGATATCACTGCTTGCTGAACCTATAAAAAGAAAGGATTAATCTTTCTGATTTGCACACAGTGCCTGCCGTCTCTAGAACCATGGGAAGTTAAAAAAAAAAAAGCTTCAAATACAATTTTTTTTTCCTTTTATCTAAAAAAAAATCTACAGAAAAAAAAGGAGAAATATCCACCAGTGGTGAAATAGATTTATTTTCCTCATTGTTTTATGTCTCTATGGATACACTCCTTGGGGTTTTTTGCACAGAAAACAAATTAAAATACTTAGAAGATTTCTATTCTTTTATAGTTTTGCCCTTTAGTGGTACAGTAATCAAAGGCTTGAAAATTTTACTTCACTTTTGAGTAAGAGAGGCAGTACAATATAAATAACCATATGGGAAGGGACAAGAAAGAAATACAGAGAATGCAGAGGAAATAGAAGCCATAGGAAAAGAGGAAAAGCAACAGAACCAGAAACATCACCCTTTGTAGGGAAGTGAAGGCACATAACAGGATCACACAGGCCCTGAGCCTGTTGCCAACTCATCCAAATTTTCTCTTTCCTCTGCACACCTGTTTTTTAGTCCCAACCACCTGTCTCAGGAAGACTCCTGCAGCACTTCTGTGAGGTAAGAAGCACTTTACCCTCAATGGATGGAAGAGAATTGAGTCATGGAACTCATTCTGACTCCCCATCAAGCAAGGCCTCCCGTTTTCCTTGCTGCTTTACCAGCCTTAAATGCATTTCCAGTACCCTCCTTCTCTAAATCCATTCTTCCTGCTCGATGATAGTCTTGCTATTATGGCCAAGTCAGCTTAATTCTCCAGGCTGACTGGGTGCAGTGCAGGGAAGGGAAAAGAAAGGGTCATTAATATAGAAGACATTAGAATTTTGCTTTTAGTTGAAATGTTAGGTAATTACAAGAAAATTCATCTCAGCCCTGGGCTGTGAAGCAAATATAAGAAGTTCCCTGCAAGCATTTAAAAATTACATTTTCTTTCTCTAAATACCACGTGTATCTTAGCCAAATCTAAATGGATTTTCACAGGACAGCAAAAGGCAAATTCACAACATTTGCTTGCCAAACCTTTATCTTTACTTCAAAGCACCGAGGCATTAGACCTGTTAAAAAAAAAAAAAAAAAAAAAAAAAAAGACACAAAACAGGTTCCTTTTCCCACAGCCTCTGTCTGCAAGCCCACTGAACTGGTTCAGCTGCAATTTTATACATAAAAATTCATCAAAAGCACACAGGGCCACTGAAAATGTCAGGTTAAAGAGTTAAAAGTTTGGCAAAGCTTGATGCAACTAAGATGACATTCCTGAAAAACGTCAGTCAGCTTTAATAACTGGCTGTGCCACCAGCCTGTCGTGTACACGTGTATTACACAGTCTCATAAAACCAATTTCTGACGGGTTTCCATTCTGCTCCATTGTTACAGTAATATAGTTAGCATATGTTAAGATACTTTCCCACTGGAGACAGGAAGGACAACTGAAATTCCAATGATCATAAAGCACGTACCAGTTCTGTCAAAATTCCAAGTCAGAAAGGCCCTTGAACTAAATTACAGTGAAAGAGTATAAGAACTATTATGAGCTTGATTTTAAATATTTGCCTTCTCTTTTGAATGAAACTGCTGAGTCCTTTCACTCTTCCTCTGGGATGGGCTTTTCTCAACATAATCACCTTCAAAGTGAATGCTAAACAAGCATTAGAATCTGACAAAGGTTTTAGAGGACAGTGCTATCATTTTTTCTGGCTGTTTCATTCCCACTAGACCAAGCTTCATGGTTTGTGGCAAATTTCCTTGTAGCCACAGCAGCTACAGTCCTTTCATTGTCATTTTTCATCTTCAGCAGCAATGCCAGTTTACTTCCCTCACCAGTCCTTAGTTAACGTGCATTCTGTGCTAGAAGTGGAGCATTTGCCATTTAAAAAGCTGAGAGTTGAACTCTAAGGATAAAAAAAATGTAATTCACCTGCTGCAATGTTACAGGATGTACTGAATATCTCAAACAGCAGAGAAATGTGCCCAAGGCTACAGTGAGTCAGTCACTGAGAAAGCTGGAATTGGAATTTAGGAGCTCCTTGCACTCACTCTACTGTAATCATTATTTATTTTACCATAGGAAAGAAGATGTCTCTTCAGGACCTGGCCCACTTGTACCACATATTGTACAAAGAAAGAATGAGGATTATTCTACTCAAAAGACTCGAGATCTGCCAGTAAGAATTATTTTCAGGCACACGGTCTAACATACCAACATTTGAGAGGAAAATAAATCGTTTCACAATTACTTGTAATTAAATATCACCTTATTAAAATGACTGAGAAACATTCTTGCCTTCCACTTCAGATATTTATTTACAATTCTTAATTATACTTACCACTGAGGTTCTCCAAAGCAAAATTTAACAGATCCATGAATCCTGAGAGCTGGATAAGACTGAAGTTCATTTCTTTAGCCCACCAAAATCCTGCAGTATAATAATCTAGTAAAATAGTTTCTTTCAAAGATGTCTTTAGTTGTGTAAGATTCAGAAATTCTTCCATCTTCCTAAAACAAATTGCAGAGTAAAATAATGAAATTTAAAAATAAATTACAGATTACAAAGTCTTACTTGGTTTGCAAGCAATTATATCTGTAACATTTGTTTAGTTGCTGTATTATTCATATCTGCATATGTACATAATTTCTTGGATTTAGCTACACCAATTCCTAGATTACATTTATGATCAGAGGACGTATCAAAAAGTAAACAATTACCTGCAGGTTTCAGCAGACACTATTGAAGTGCTAAGACATGACTAACTAAAGAACAAAAATTAGAGCATTACAAAACCAAAGAGAAATACATTGAAAATGTATTCACTCTGATTCAGATATTTTTACAGTAGTAATAAGATCTTGTTTCCATTTCAAAATTATTTTTCATGTGGCCTCTGATGGAAAAATTACATTTGAAAATTAATGTAAATAACATATAATTACTAAACGCAGCTAAAATATTTAGAAGTTTAAATTGCACTTCCATAATGGTCAAAACATTTAAAAACAGCCTTATCCTATTTTACTGGCACACGATGAAAATTTTTCTACTTTATTTAACTTGCAAAATTTATGAAAAAATACGCTCCCTTGTAGGAGCCCATACTGTTGCTGACATATTTATGTCTACTCTATCCAAATACAGAATTACTTAATGCCTTTTATAATAACTGTGTGCTTTTTTCCACATAAAGAGAGGGAATTGAGGCTAGGACTTTCATTTCTTCCAGTATGACTTTGGCCATGGCTCAGGTAGTTAAGTTTTACATTAAAGCAATTTTTGGCTTCTTAACAACAGCTGAGGATACAGGTGCCAGTGATCACAGTTTCTAGTTCCCTGTAAAAAAGCAAGGTCTTCCCAAGCCCTGCTGCCTTCTCATTCCTTCTTAAGAAGGACATTATTCCCATATCTAGTGATAGCAGGCATTAGATTTTCAGGGGTTTCACCAACACAGTACAGGTACCCTGTCAAATGAGATGAGTTTCTTTCTTTAATTAAAGCCTCAACAGCTAACAGAGTAAAGCATGTAATCCAATCAGTTTTGTTTAAAACATGTATTCCTTTGTTCTGCATGACAAATTTGTATGGCTGCACACATGCAAGTTAGTTAAAAACACTTAGCTGTGTCCTGGAATAGAAGTGGAACATGGCCAGCTGAACTTTCCAAGGTTTGAAACAGTCCATATCCTCTCTCTCTGAAGCTTCTGCCAACTCTGTGTTTTCAAAATCAGAGCTTCTCAGGGATTTAGATTTTCTCTGATTCTGCTAACAATGCCAGTGCTCATCTTTTCAATATTCTGTAAAGCATATCACTGACAACAGCATCTATACATGATTGCAAAATGTTGGGGCACTTAGATTCTGTAGTTGCCCTCCCTACTTTTTCTTTCTTCACAGGGCTCAAGTCTTACAAAGATGGACAGCAGTACAAAACTCCCTGATAGATGAGAATGCAGAACATCCAAACTCTCACACTGAATTAGATCTATTCTGATTTTCTAACCTTAGCTGTGGCCTTCAAGCTGCTCTTGTAAACAGACACACAGCACTGTGGTAAACAAAATTTTAATGCTGCTGCTAAACTGCTTAGTGAGCATAAAATACCCTGTAACTATGCCCCTGCCAGTCAGATGCAGTCTATACTTTACATTCCCCTTGTACAGCATGTATATATAAATAAATATGTGATCAGCTGAGACTAAAAGAGCATATGATCTTTCAGTGCTTTTCTTTTTCATCTTTCAAATATAAATCTGGAGTCTCAGGTTGAACTTCTGGCCTCCTAAATTTAGCTGCCATTAAACACTAATAACAAGGGAGAGTGTTGGTACAGGAAAGACAAAGACAGCCTGACATCAGAAGTCTTTGGCTGCCTCCTATTTCCCCAGTGCACCATAATGGCAACCTACTAATGCCTCCTTAAGCTTTCCATCCCTTCCTGAACTTCTAGGACCTTTTTGGATTTTTTGGTAACTTGTGTTACAGTAAAGAATCTTGAATGTCTTAGCAAAAAAAGTTATCCAGTGAGACATAAAAAAAAAAAAAAAGCTCAGTATTGGCCTGTTCTTATTTACATCTCAGTATTTTGTTTACAGCATATTTAAAGCTATCATAAATTCAGAAACCACAACAAGGTGAAATACAAGTGGAATAAAAGAAGCCTGAGCAAAATCAAGAGATACAGGAAAAACAGTAAACCAGACAGGATCAGAGATCAAAAGTATTTCTTCCATCTTTTGTAAATAATATTAAATATCAATGATTTAACTGAACAATTAAAGACTAATGACTCAATAGTTGCAAAAGAAATCTAACAAAGAGTCAGCAATTTTTATTTCATTATTATATGGGTTCCAGCATTGTTGTCATTGCTACTTACTTTTCAACTCCTTCCAGATTTTCTTCTGACAAGGCAGTAATTTGGGAAAGAGAAAGAAATGCCCTACTAGTAATATTTCCACCTACATCATCCTGATCTTGGACTTCATCCTGATCTTGGACTTCATCCTGATCTTGGACTTCATCCTGCATACACGTATATAGGAATGAAATTTTTAAAATGTTTATCATGTCAGTAACTTATCTAAATAACATTTTTATTTGAGGAGGTATGCAAGGGATTAATTCAACAAATGCTAAAAATGTAAGACAGCTGTAACTATACAGCAGTAACACAATACCTTAACACATTCTCACTAGAGAAAAGCTGGGTAGATACATGGAACATAGTATTTTTATCATAAATTCATATGGGAATACATTGACATATTATGTGCTGCACAAGATTAAGTTAACTTGCAAGTAAAAACAACAGATTTAAAGGTGCAAAAGAATCCATGAATCTAAATTTGACCAACACAATACTGCATTGCACAATAATTAAATTTTAAAATTAACTTTCTCCTAAACATATTATAGAAATACACACGTATTACTATGGTACTTGTTCTCCACCATATACTTGATTGCATTTTTGAATTTACTGTCTACACTCTCTCCTTCCCCTAGCCAAACAAAAGTCCAAGATGCTTGTTGCAACAGAACTACTGTTCCCAGGATGTACATGTTTTAGGGGATAACAAACTGACCATGAACCAACAATGCAATGGTCTTAAGAGAAATAGGACTATTTGATGATATTTTATTTTGTGTTGTCATCGACAAAAAAAAAAAGAATTTTCAGTAAGAAATCTATGAAATGGAAAAAACAGCAGAAAAAAAAACCCTATAACTGTTTCACAATAGAATATGTAGATGACAAAGTGAGGGGTGAGATGAGGCAGCCCCTTCAGAGAGGCACACGGCAGGGGAACAAGGGACAGTGGCCATGGGACTGCTCCAGTTGAAAGGGATCCCCAGTGGGGCAGCATAAGGAATAATATTTCACTATGAAAATATTTAAGCATTAGAACAGATAATCCAGAGAGGCAGAGGAATCTCCATCCTTGCAGGCTTTCAAGACCAACCCGGACAAAGCCCTGCTGGGTGCTGGGTGCTGACCCAGCTCTGCTCAAGCACCTGAACCAGTCCCAAAATCCAAAATGCCTTCCCCATCTCCTGCTGGGAATGTGCCTGGCCTGACCACACGAACACGTGTCACAATTTTCTTGTAGCAGGTACACTGGCACATCTGCAGGAGCTGGGGTTTAGAGAAGGGCAGCAAGGCACAGCTTGCAGAACCCTTCTTCCAGCCCAGGGAAAGTGAAGCAGAACTCCTGACACACACTGATTTCTGAGCCTGACCAGCACTGCTCTGAGCTGATACTAACTCACTCCAGCGACGGTCAAGAGAGCCCCCAAATAAAGCTACACTACTCCCCCTGCTGCTGCCAAGCTACAAGATGTGCTGAAATCCTGGGACTAGCTGAAGAACCACAGTCAGGAGGGACAAAACAAAACCGAGAGCAACAAAGAACATTCATTCAGCGGACAGAGTATTCTTCCCCTCCCTAATTAAGTACCAGAGTACTTTCACAGGTACTTCAATAAGAAAAAATATTGTTCCCAACTGTAAACAAGTCAGTCTCAGATACAATGTCTCAACAAAGCAGGCCTGGAATAAATGAAGGCTTCCTTCACATAGCTAAAAGCAAGATGTTACTTTGCTTTTACTAGCAGTAATTTACACAGTATAAAAATAATACTCCTATAGTCAGTAATACTCCTATAACTGAAGCTGCAGGGAAAAAACAATAGCACTACCTGCCAATATACAATTATTGAAAGATATTTAATTATAATATTTCAATAAGTAGAAAAAATATAAATGCTTTCCTGAAGTGGTGTTAGAAACCTGTTGAACATGAGATTCTTTAGAAGCTGTGGGAACTGAATTAAATGAATAATTGATATTGATGTTTTGGAAACTGAATTAATACTCCTCCCTTATTCTCTCTTAGGGTGTTCAATATATCAAATACTTTAATATTTATAGTGACCATCACTATATAAATTACATATTACTAGTCAGTCAGTCAACATCTTACTGGGCATAATTGTTAATAAGGCAAAATGCTACTACATGCAGTTTAAACTGAAGAGACAGGCAGCTGCTGTAACTCAGTGCTGCAGATAAGGCTCCATAATCTGCACATCAAACCATGACAGATTATAGGGCAAGGTGAATGCTTCCCAGGAACCATTTCATCACCTGGAGCCTGGAACAACATTCCCAGCAGTAACATTCCCACCAATGAATTACTGGTTTTGTTAATGCTTATGATAAGGATGGGGTTAGGGCACCACTGTCCACTATAACAAGCACAGATAACAGATAAGAAGAAATACTGTTATAAATGACAGATGTGGAACTATGGGAGAGAAAGCACACAATTTCAGTTTTTTTAAAAATCAGCAATGTTTCTGTAATTTAAGAAAGTATTGAAGGTCCATAAATCATTTAAACAGTCCTGTGTTTATGGAGTATCTGTTTGGGCTGAACCTACACACAGGGAACTAAAATCTTACAATTATTTTGATTGATTACTTTTGTCTCTTGATTGCTGTCTTTAACCACTAATGAAAACACCAGGAGATTATTTTTTATATGTGTTCACTGGTGCCAAAGAATTTACAGTTCATTTTAGTGTTAACTGCAGTGACTGACTGAGGTAATCCAAGGTGAGTTAATTCTAGTAACGCTGTCTTAATGTGTCAGGAAAAACCTCCTGAAACCAACCCTACCAATGCCAATTCCCAGCAGCAGACAGCCTATTTAAATACAAGCTGCCACTAGAGAATTATTTGTCACTATTTTATTTTCCTTTGAAGGCTTTTTAGTTGCTCTGGATGCACAGTATGTTTCTGGTTGTTCAATACTCCAAATTCTGTGGGCATCGCTTGTTAACAGCATCAAATCAAAATACCAAACCAGACAATCTAAAACAAAAGAGTAAGATCTTCCTAAATCTCTCAGCCAATGTTCACAAACCTCCATGAAGCAGGAAATAGAAGCAGCAGAGTGATATAGTAAAACAGAAAATTGCAAAAATTCTCAGTGTTTACAGGGATGGGGAAGAACTCTCAAAACCCCAAACCTGTATTGAATCACTCAATACAGGAAAAACACCCCACTACCTGCAGTTTTGGTGAGGGCCTTTCCAGAGTGGCCAAACCTTGAAACAGCAATTGAAATGAGCACCAGCCTTCCTGGAGAAAAATAAGGTTGTCCTTAAGGATAAACCCTCTGCAGTGGTTGAAGATAATATTTGTATTTGTTTGACACCACCACACTTCGCAAAATCACGGCTTCCAAAAATATACACACAAAGGAACAGCTTACCAAATCTTGTCAACTGGAGCAAATATTCAAAGTGTGAGGAACCCAAGATCCTGCTGCCCTCACCCTACCAGAGAAATCAGACTGGACTCAACTTTCCAGCAGCTCATGTAAAGCAAGCTCAGCTACTCTGCCTGGGCTGACAGCAGAGCAGATGTACCCTGGAGAGTGTTGTATATCAGTTACAACTTTAATCAAAGTGGGAATGAAAAAAACCCAACCAAACTACACCAGCAACACAGGCTGTTATTTGTATTATTATACACATTTTGTTATCAAGCTGTCAAATGCTTCAGTAGCGGCAGAAAATCCCGAAGCTTTCTACATAAATAGTTCAGGCAGAAACAGAAACACACTCACTGTCACTGTTTGTTTTTAAAAGACCCCATTTGTCCGCTCCCACAATGGGAGGTTAAGATCAATAGTTGCTATTTTTAGTCATAAACATTTCTTTTGTTTTCAAACAAATGAGGAAACAAAAATAGAAGCACGAGTTTCAACTACCTTCAAAAGGGAAATATGCAGATGTGCGAAATGCAAAAGACAAAACCTATAGGCAAAGAAAGCTTTCAAGGGCCATTATAAACATGATGGTGTTCTTTTAATAACAAAATATGTTTTGAAAATTTCACAGCCTAAATATCAAGATTTATGGTTGATCAAATGTATGATGACATTAAATTTTACTGATGTTTTCGCAGCTGCAGACCACTTATGAAAAAATGTGGTTAAAAATAAAGCAGCAGCAAGACTTGCTAAGATCAGTATTCAGATTTTTTAATAGACCTTCTGCTGAAAGTCATTACAAGCTGGAACTATTGTAAAAATATTCAATTTAAATCAAAAGGAACTGTCTCAAAATATAAGAAATTACATAAAAATCAGAGCAGAATAGTGTTTCCTACACCTTACATATGGATCATGCTAAGCTACCTTCAGCCAAAACTAGAGACTATAGAATGTGATTCATAAAAACACACAATTCCACAGGGTTTCCAATAAAAATAAACTATAAAGGATAGGCAGAAATATCACACAGGTAAGCTACTGTGTGTGGAACAAACTTCAACACATAGGGAACAGAAAACACATAAAAAAAACATTCACTGAATTCCTCTAAAGATTCTTTTTATAAAGCCATGAAGTAAAAAAAAAAAACTACAAAAATTTCAGTGGTACATTTCAAACAGATGTACAATATATTTTTGACAGCCTGTCGTTTCCCATAGAGCACACCCTGTATCCTTTCACTGTGATCTGACTGCATTACCCCAGTGTTACACAGCTCCAACTGCCAAAATGTTTACGGAGAGCACCAAGGGAGCACACTGTGAAAGATGCATATATTTTTCATAAAGCATTTAGAATACTTAATAACACATTTCACATGCAAGAGGGTTTATTTATTTAAGGAATCCTAAATGGTAAGCTTTTGTACTGACAAAGACACAATCATGACACTGGCTGAAGGCGCTTAATCACTCCCACAACAGGCACAGCAACTTGGAGACAACAAGGCAGTTCAACCAGAAGAAAATGATCTTGTAGTAGCTACAACTACATAGACAGGCTTGAGGGAGAAATTCTGAGTTGATGCAACACCTCATACATTCTTGGGAGGAATAAATTTTATTCTTATACCTCTTGACAGGCGGCATGAGATGAGTTGCCATCAGAAACCACACCTCTGTCAACCAAGTCAAAAAAAGGAAACAGGAAAAAAGCAGGGAGGAGGCCAAAGACAAGGAAATAAGACAAATATTAATCCAAACACTGTGGATTTGTAAAATCCTCCAGAGCACTTCAGCTATCTAAAGCAATGAAAGGTGAGAAATACAACTGTGATATTGCTGGAAGGAAAGTGTAAGCTTGGTTCCACTCCCCCAGTGCTCTTTAAAAGGAAACCACAAACTTTTCCCTCAACAATCAAAAATTAGGAAACTCCTACCACCACAAAAAAAGCCAACTATGGTGGTTTGACCCAGGCTGGATGCCAGGAACTGAGCATGGCCTCTCTGTCAGTCAGCCCCTTCCTCAGCTGAACAGGGGAAAGGAAACACAACAAAAGGCTTGTGGGGAAAGATGAGGACAGGGAAAGGTCACTGACCAATTACTGTTATGAGCAAAAGAGTCTCCACTTGGGCAGAAAGATAATTCATTACCAATGAAATCAGAGCATAATAATGCAAAATAAAAACTACATTTCAAAACACCTTTTCCCCACCCCTCCTCTCTTCCCAGGGTCAACTTCATTCCCAGTTTTCTCTATCTCCTCCCCCCAGGAGCACAGGGGAATGGGGTAGAGTGTTGCAGACATTTCATCACATGTTGTGTCTAACCCTGCTGCCTCCTCATGGGGAAGACCCCTCACACTTTAACCCTACTCCAGCATAGAGTCCTTCCCACGAGGGAGTCTTCCATGAACTGCTCCAACATGGATGTCTCCTCCCCCATGACCTCCATGGGCCCCAGGGGCACAGCTGTGTCATCATGGGCTGCAGGGGAGTCTGCTCTGAGACCTGGAGCACCTCCTGCAAACACCAACGCCTTCTCTGCTGGCCTTGGTGTTTGCAGGACTGTCGCTCCTCTATTCTCACTCCCTCTTCCACCTGCTGATGTATGGTTTCCTTCTTCCCCCTCCTAAATCTGTTACCTGGTGAGGTCAGCCTGGGCCGTGGGTCTGTCCTGGAGCTGGCTGGCAATGGTTCTCATGAACATGGGAAAAGTTTCCAGCAGGTTCTCACAGAAAGCAGCCCTGTAGCTAACGACTACCAAAGCTTTGCCACACAAACCAAACATACCAAGAAATAACCACAAAGGAGAGCCCGTAACTGAGTGAAACCTGGCAAGGGGCTGGGAGGTCAGAGGTGGACAAGGCACTGACCAGCAGCCGTGAGGGGAGAGGGACAGACCTGGCTGGGCCGTGCTAGCCCAGGCTCTGCAGCCTCACCAGGGCAGGCAGTGTCCCTGCCCTGAGCTGCCTGGCGGGATGACAGTGACACAGGTATGTATGTATGTATGTATATATATATATACACACAGCATTTTTAGCACCACACTCTTTTCTACACAAAATCACAGAAAAGTTAGGGTTGGCAAGGACCTCTGGAGGTAATACAGTGCCATCCTCCAGCTGAGGCAGGGTCACCCAGAGCAGGTGACAAAGGAACGTGTCCAGGTGGGTTTAGAATGTCTCCAAATGTCTCTCTCTCCTGAGATGGAGACTCCAGAACCTCCTTGGGCAGGCCGTTCCAGCGCTCTGCCACCTTCAACATGAAGTTCTTCCTTATACTCAGGTGGAAATTCCTCTGTTGTGGTTTATGACCACTGCTACTCCTGCTGTCACCGGGCACTACTGAAAAGAGACTGGCACCATCCTCCTGGCCTTTGAGACATTTACTGAGACCCCCTCTCAATCTCCTCCAGACTAAACAAGCCCAGCTGCCGCAGTTTCTCGCCACCAGCGAGATGCTCTAGACCCCTCACCACGCTCACGGCCCCTGGCTGCGGCTCGGCACGGACAATTTAACACAAAAGGCCCGAGTGCGGGCGGTACCTGCGCGCTGTCCGCCATGGCCGCCCGCTCCCGCCCCGCCCCGTCCCTCCCCTCACGGCCGCCGCGGCCCGGCCCGGCCCGGCGCCTGCTGCTTTTCTTTAATGAAACTGCGACGGTAGGCGGCTAAAACCGCGTCGAAACATTTTCTTTGTCAAGATTCGTACTGCCTGCAGCAGCAGTATTTCAGAGTAATAGCAATTACCTGCAAGATCAAATCAAATGCAAGCTTTTGGTAGGTGCACAGTAACGAGAACAAAGAAAGAGCTAACTTGGCAAAGTTTATGGATGCGCTGAGGGAGCTGGTTTGACAAAACAACTTCTTTGCAGTGCCCCACATAAAGCAAGGGCCTCCCGGGATTTTCTGCAGCTCTATCAAGCTCTGGCACTGCTTTGGAGCAGTTAGATTGTCATCCTCAGTTTCTTAAAATGTGCAAACCACAAAGTACAGTACCCGTGTCTTAGCTGGGGCACAAGAGACGAGAGCTCCATTACCCACTACGATTGTGATGTGCAGTGTGAGATTGAACATGTCTGTAGCTCCTGTTCCTGCTCAAACACCCTGACCCTCACTGACACACGCAGACTGATCGCGCTTCCAAAGGGAGTCAGAAATCTTTGAGGTTCAGAGAGCTTGGATCCTGCAGTGTTTTGTAGAATTATTCATAGTATTTTAAAGAAATAGAGCCCACACGGTGAATTCCTACAATTTGTACTGTGCTCTGTAGCTGATAGCTGTACAGCTGTGTTACTGCCCCTTTTACAGTGTATATAAATCTCACCAAATAAGAACATTATTCAGAGCTGCAAGCACTTCACTGTAAGGTGTTAAAACTGGAGAATTAAGTGTGATATTTGGATGCAATGCAACGTTGTGTACATTCATTATAATGTTATCTAGTTGGTAACAGATAGATTCTAGACTTAACTCTGCATTCCTCTGGAACTGAAAATGCCCATTGACTTCCATGAACATTTTCAATGTAAAAGACTTGGGGGCTTAAAGCCTTTAGAAAGATCTAATTCTGTTTCTATTGCTGGATATAAAAGGACTGAATTCTCGCTTACACAAAACCTGAACTGAGCAGGTGATTGAAGCCGAGCACTGATTGAAGCTCAAATCACATTTCCAATTGTGAGCTCCTAAACTTCCTACTTTTCAATTTAGATTTTTATATAGTTAGTGTCAGATGGCATAGAATTATAAAAAAAAAAGATTCAAGGGTTGCATCAAGCCATGTCGTCTAATTTCATGTGGATCCTTCTTGATTGCAAAGCTACATTCATGTGTATATGAACATTTAAGGTGGCTTTTTGATTTCCTTCAAATGCAAAACTTAGATGTGCAACACAGAAATATTGAACTTAAAATGCTGACGTAGTCCTTTCCTACTATAGGTAACCATGGTGGGTTTCCTATGATTTCTAATAGTCACAGAGACCCCAGGTTAGAGAACAGCAGAGCTCTTCCTCCACTGGTGCAGTTGTGTTTGACGCAAAGGTTTCCTGAAAGTTTCTGTTATTTAATATTTAAAATATGTAATTTAAACAGAACATATTTGAAAATCTGTCATTACACAGTAAATGCTCTTCTATTTGTCTGAGAAGCAACCAGAGTTTGGGTTTGGGAGATGTTTTGCCAAGACTGGTATTGCTCAGTGCATGAGGATCTTGGAAGGAACACTTTTATCTTCTCTCTTTGATTAAAGCTCTTTAGCTCATGTTGCCTGGGCCACCTCTAGCCTGTACAAGATAACCACGACACAAGATAACACTCAGCCCTGGCGAGGGCTGGCAAAGAGCTGATTGTTCCCCTTAATTTTCTTCAAGTTCTCAGATTTTAATTTTGCTAATTATGCACTGAAGCATCACCAATATAGCAATTCCACTCTGCTCCCTGCACAATGAACTACATACCTGCCCTTTCTTATTATAGAAATACTTTCCTCTTCATCATGATCTTTTGGGCAGGAAGCAGGTTCACCTGCATCACACAAGTCCATGTCAAAAAGAGAATCAAGGTCACACCTGCAAGCATAGCTTTGACAGTGCGGGCCACCTGCAATTGGAACACAACCAGCACCTGCAAGTGCTCCAAAATATTCCACTGAGTCTTCCAAAGTTTTAACAACCAAGGTGATTCAGTCTGATTTAATTACTCGTTGCAGAGATCCTGGCATTTCAGGAGTAAATTGAACTTATTAATTTAAGGAAAGGAATGCATTTTCAGAAGTTGCCTTTTATAAAGCAAAGGTTTGGTAACACAAAACAGTCCCACAGAAACATCCTCCTATTGACAGAGATCCTATAAAAATGTTCAATAGCAAACATGTTTCCATTCACTTTTAGTTAAGCATCACCAAGCACAGTAATTAGACACAGGCAAATTCAGGGTGAAAAGCAGATGGAAATTCCTAGCAGAGTCTTGCTTGTTACATCAACATCAGATGGACACTCAGCTCCCCAGCTGCCAGCCCTCATGACAAGAAATTGCTTATACTCATGCCCTGTGGTACAAGAACTGAGAAAAAACCACAGGCTTAGGTGGAGGATTTGCACACAGTATTTGGGTTTGACCCTCCTAGTAACAAATGAGTAATTAGTGAAAGCAACAGGACATTAGTACTACGTGACTTAATAAAGAGCCCTGCATTGCTGTACACGAGTGCATTAACATAGTAATTAATCATCCCCTCCTGGCTCCTTTATAACGTTCTTCGCAAATCCAGGGAACAGCATTCCCTCTAGGTAATGTTCTTCTGTTTTACATATATAGATACACACCTTCAGAAAAAAATTCTGGTCATGACTGTGTTCTAGGAAAAGAAAAACATAAATCCCAGCTGTCAGGAAACTTGTTTTTAAAACGAAAAGATAATTCTGCCATTTCTCAGGCAGTATCCAATTAAAATGAGATACAGGTATGAGAGGATTGCTGCTTTGGTGTATCAGCAGTGAGATAGACACAGTTCTGAGTTACTTAGGGAGAGATGCTGCTTCTTTTTTGCTCAGTTTGTCAACACAATCTAGCTCAGTATCTCTCCCTGCCTGTTTAATTAATAGGTAGGCAAAATTTCCCCGTGATTTGACAGTGATTTTGAGAGACTTGTAATGTTAGTACTCGGCCCAGCAATAAGAAAGTACAAGTTAAATGTAGCAAATCATAACTTTTCAATTATTCAAAACAATATGCATACAGAGAAATGAAAGTAGTAAAATGTGTATCCTATCAATGATTCCATTATGCTTTTGCCATAAAGAGAAGTGGCTCAATGGAGGATAAAAGTAAATTTTAGATGATTCTCGTCTTGATCATAGCCAGAAGACTGCTATATCTATTGCCAAGGAATTGAATTGAGGTTCACAGAAATCCTAAAAATTAGAAAAGATTTAAATGAAAGACTTAAATGAACATGTAACTCATCTCCACGGGACCTGCACTTTTTCTTGCCAACAAGAGCTTCAAGCAGAAACAGGAATTTATTTAAACCAGTAGTTCAAGTTCAAGACAGCTCCTTTCTATATATTAAACAGTAGGAATAATATAATTCATATAACCTTGCAGTACACCATCAGTATGAACTGAGAAAGTTTAGGGTTTCTCTCCCCCTAAGTACCTTTTAGTACTACAAGACTGCGAGACCTGATGCATAAGATAAAGCAATATGGATAATTTAGAGCACAGCTGTTCCAAATTACCTTCAAGGTCACCAATGGATAAAACCCAAAATCTCTACAGAACTCAAGGACTCCTCACAGTTACTATTCAAACCAGAACAATCCACTCAGAAGTCCCAAATTCAAGACAAGAGACAAAAAGAAGAGGACTGACCATTGAGTGACTCCAAGCCCACTAAGTCTTATACAGCCATGAGTACATTGGTGACAATGGACAAATAATTTAAAATAAGGATAGTGTAGGGTTTTGGGGTTGTTGAGAGAATTGTTTCATTCATTCCCAGACAGAGAGCTGCATTCTTCAGGAGGAACGTGCTGTGCAGTACAGGATTTGCCAATTAATGTAGAGATGAGAATCACCAGAAAGAATAATTTAATAAGTTATAATTACAAATAGAAATAAAATTTGTAAAATATAGGAGTACATATATGTACATATATTTATATTCTATATAAAATGTTATATATTAAACATATACTTAAGTTATGGGTTCTATATAATACTTATGTATATATTCTCTCTTCAGATTGCCTTTTGAGCTCAGATTTCCATCTACTCTCTATGTTTTTCAAGGATATAAACTACTGTTAATCTTGGCAAGTTTACAGGAACTGGAGTATATTTTACTCCACGAAAAAGATGAGACATTAATCTTCTGGGCAAAATCTCTTGAAATTTCATTTTGATAGACAAAACTTGACTTTGCAGTTTGAACTACTGTTTCATTCTGTTTGCAGACTAAAGAAGACAGAAAGACACAACTGTGTGAAGTATTACATCTTAGTAACACAGCAAAGTCTACAAAAAATATAAATTCACTGATTCCATTGTCCTTGCTCTTTTGCCCCCAAATTGGAACATAATTTCTTTCAGAGATTTCATATTTTGCTCCTTTCATGCCTTTGTTGTGAAGCTCTATTGATTTTTTGCCACCTTCTCCATGTGAAGTTAACCAGCTTTTAGAATAGCATATAACAATTTAGGACAGCAAGTGAAAAAATACATCCAGCTGAAATTACAGGGGGATTTTCAATAGAGAGACTATAGTTACTCAAGATAAAAGCTGTCTTGTATACTAAAGTTGACTGTATTTTTTGTTTATTTGTAAATTGTTTGCTTGTTGGACTACACAAACGGCTTCTAATGTGTCTCAATATTTCTTTAGTTATTTAATAAGGACAGGCAAGCCTGGATTACTGGGACAAAATAACATCATATTTAAGTGATGTCTTGGAGCAGGATCCCAACAGCAGCAACACCTGGAGAGTCAGTGTGGCAAATGTTTTTCTATTTTACAGAGAGGTCTGGCCAAGAAAGGGAAATGTGTCACTCTGCAGTCTAGCAATACATCCTACGTGTCCCTGCCCCAGATCCAAGTATTAAATTGGGTTAGGTGTTAACGTCTTCTCCCTGTGTCTTCTTCCTGTGTCTTCTCCTTGGAATTGCAGAGCACAAATGCCAAGGAGTGGATGAGCATTCTCAGGAAGGATGTGTCCATGTAATCTCAAATATGCAAGCATAAAGGTTATTCTATGATCACTAGGCAATAGGGTTAAAATTACCATGAAGCTGTTTGTTATTGCCCTTCCCCTTTTCTTCCCTGACTCATTTGAGGTTATGGACTCATCTTGGCAAAGTACATTAAAATAAAAGGGTATATAACTCAGTAGTCAGTCCTGGGAGCACTTTCCTTCCTGGATTCTGAATTTGAAATATCTGCTTTGCAAGCATATGTTTATAGAGAGCTGTAAGGAGGAGTTAATGTCCATATTCACTCCAAAAAGATTATGTAGTTGCATGTAAAAAATGAATTTGCAGAGCTGTAGAGAGCTTAAGTATATTACTTCTTGTAAAAATAAAACTCATTGAGCAGAGGACCCAAGGCCAGTACATATATTTGTGCTAAGAATATCACTTTAACTGCACATGAGCACTCTGCATGTGATGTCATATGGAACATTATGGGTTTCTGCTAGAACAGGGGTCAAATACTTCCATAAGGTATTTATTAATGTAATTTATTGATTCAGCTAAGGCAGAATTAGCCTGTTGTAGAGTGGAAGTCTGATTGCTCTAACCCATTCTTGAGTTCCTCAGTATCTTGGAACTCAAAATTCAAAGGAAGAGAAAGATGGGGCACAGCTCACATATACTCTGCTGGCACTTGGGTTATGGAGTATAGGGGTATATTTTGGTATACAGGGAGCAGAATTACCCACATACATATCCTAGGAAATTTAAAAGGAGACTGAAAAAACTCTGCACTGTTTGACAGTGTTCCTTTAACTGGAGCTTATGCTTTTCTCATTTACTTGAAATTTGAAAGAAGATGATAGAAGTTAATGGAGTTTCATTATGGTAAAGCAATGTAAAAGGAATCATCCTCCTTGTTTTAACATCTGTGAACATGGTCTTCCTCTTCCTTGCAAACAAAACATATGAGATTCTGCTCAGTTTTTATGTTGTTTGGCATCTGTGCCTGTACTGCCAGGGACATTCAGAAACATTTACATTAATGGCAAATATTTTTACTCTAAAGAAGGAAATGTATCCTTATTGATATTCAGCAAGTGGTGTGTTGTTGCAACCGAGATATAATTTACTCACTTGTCTGACTGGATTACATTACTCCATGCATTTTGCAGTTTCATCTGTGAAAAATTGAACTTTAGTTCTACAGCTGTCATTTCCCATAATTCTTTTAAAACAATCTGTGGCAAAAGGATAAAAAATAGCTCCAATAGAAACTGCTTCTGGCGATGGCATTTGAAAGGACATTATTTAGAGTTAATGAATTAGACTAAGAAGTTTGTCATATTCTTTATATGAGCTGTGAGTCAGACTTTGTGTACAAGTATTTCTGCCATTTTGTGTACTTTGTAAAGGCCGTGGCTCCCTTTGTTCCCTGCAGTGAAAACATTTTTCTTCAGAAGCACATGGCTTTGTTAGGCTGCCTAGGTAATATTTCCAGTGGTGCTCCCCAACCTTTCCGTGTGCCCAGGAGCAGCGATGTGCCCACCCCTGCCAGCACTGCAGCCACCTGAGCAGGGCAGAGCCTCAGGAGTCCGGCCAGCACCAGGGTGGCAGGACTGGGCCATCACTTATGTCTAAAATCAGCAATTAGAACTCAACTGCAGTAAAGAGGGAAAGGCCCCAAAATGGAGGATCGGCATGGCTCTTTCAGCTCTGGTTTCTGCCTCTTTACTTCCTCTCATGTAAATTTTGAAACTCCCTTTGATGAAAAGAAGATGAAGCTCCAAAACCAGACTATGCTTCAAAAGATTATAGGCTTTCCTACACAACTGATTCAAAGTTTTATTTCCTGTGTAATTTTTCTTCCACCTCTTGCTTTAACACTAGCACATGGATCACACATTCCTTCTTGGTAACTACCTTCTGCATGTTACCCAAGCCAGACATTACTCTTGATAAATGACTATTTAAATTTTCACTGCCTCTGCTGCATTTCAAAGTATAAACTGTAACTGGATGTTTTATATACATACCAGAGAAATATTTTTCTCACAGCCACAGTGAAAAGTTTTGTTGAAAATACAGAGAAATTAAATGCAATCCAAATAAAGCATTTTTAAGTTGAACTCAACCATGTACATTTTTGGTGCCAAATAAGAATTAAAATCAGAGGCTGCAAGTAGGGGATTATAACAGAAACAATTTTTACAGTGCTACCTCTACACCTTTTGCTGCTATGTATAAATCCTGTTATCACTCATGTAATAATGCTAGAGCAATCAGTTATTTCTGTATTAGACCAAAAAATTCCCTGTATGATTTCATCTGATAGTAAAACGTAAATTATTATACTAAATAGATACTTTTTGTCTGCTTACAGAAAAAAATGGACTCAGCCTTCTTTCTCTCCACCCTATATAATTTTAAAAAATCAGACTCCAATTTTTAGCCAAGCATTCATCAGCGTATGTATTGTTAACAGGTGTTGTGTATTACATTTCCCATGCACACAGTGTTGGAATGTAAAACTGTAATACTGCTCCTAGGAACAAGTAGCATAATTAAAATTCTTTGTGAGTTTGATTTACTGGGTATTTTCTTCCTTTAAAATAACGACATTGCAAACAAGAGCCAATTTCTTAGATTTGATCTATGGGTTGTACAGCATATACTTCAGGTTCAAAATGGTGATTTAGACAATAACACATAACAGCTGAATAGTTATTTATAATGGCACAGCACCTGCAGCTGATTGTCAGCTGAAAAGGCAAATCTAAATGCTTTCATAGTCTCTTGTGTATTATAATGGCAGTAGTAGTGGCCACTACAGATACAATAGTTAGGCATGTAATGTAACTTTTGTTTCTGATTGCTTGCCATTTTCTCAATTTTATTCCTTTAAGACTGAAAATGTTCATACTTAGTGTCAGTCTATACGCATTTTAAGAAGCGCAGGCACAATTTAGCTTTCTGTTCATTTTAGGGGCAGGGGGTGTCAATGAACTTAAATATTAAATAGAACATCAAACTCTTTTCTCATAATTTTAAGATTTTCCACATTTCCCAGACCATTACACATGCATAATTAATACGACTTTGGCATTTTTTTTTCATCTTGATTAACGCTGTTGAGAACTCTGGAAAAATTTGATCTGAAATTTTAAAGACATTTTCCTTACCTCAGTACGTGCCAGGATTTTTCTACGAGCCTTTTAGCAGCAGCTCCCTTTTAAAAACCTGAAATTGCATATGCAGTTTCCTTTTAAATTTGGTTCCTTCGTGGACTGAAACCAGCATTGATCATTTGTGTGATGATGTGCTAATTCTGCAGCGATGTGAAACACATGTTAGGAAGAAATGTAACAGCTTGTTACAGTAGACCCAGGCCCATACAAAACCATCAGTGCACTCATGGAGCCTCCACCCACAACAGACAGTCCATCCACATGCACAGTCCACCAAGCAATGCTCAGGGTTCCACCAGAGGAACAGCTGGGATGTCAATGTGCAAGGATCATTCCCAAAAGGCAAGCACTCTGAACCCATTAGAATTTTCCAGACAAGACAGAATTTGAACTCCTCTTGTCTATTAAATATCCATAAAATTACCTATATACCTGCTGAGTGTTGGGAAGCATAAGATGGACCATGTGCTTTGGGATCTTTAGTTGGAAGGTGACAGACAGTCCAAGTACAACACTACCTTTCTACCAGAACAACCAAAGTCATATTAGATAGTAACTATAAAAACAAAAGCAGAAATAGCATTTGTCCTCAGATGAAAGGAAAAATACTTTCCAATGAGTTAACTGAACACAAGCAATAGAAAAAGAAAAGAAAGAAATGACTGGTCTGTAATAGAGACCTGTAACAGAGGCTAGGAACAGTCTACTTGCTGTGGGGTTGATGAGATGATGCCATTGCCAGCTAGCATAAGTACTTTGTTTTATAGCATCCATCTACTCACTATATGACCTGTTTTAGTTTACACCTCAAAATCATCTTTGGAGTACTTCCACTGGAGCCAAGGGAGTTAACCCAGGAATTAGCTTGACCAGTGAAGTAATTCATATGCAACAGAAAGAGTTACAGAAACTGAGTCACAGAAGAGTAATGGAGAGAGATTCATGCATGCTATAAATTTTCTTGGCTTTGTGTTAATGTTATTTATCTACTTGAGATAGCGAGAAGGTTCTATAATGTGTGCATACTGTGCAATATGGGACAGTGGCTCTGCAATATAAGCTGTCCATTAGTAATGCAATGTAACTTATTTTCATCTGCTAGATCATTACTGCAAATTTTTCTCCCTAGTTTTGACATGTTATAAATCTTCATGAAGTCCGCATTTGTTCTCTTTATCTTTTACTTCCATTTGATTCACTCTATTTTAAATATATGTAAACACACTGTAAGACCACCAAGCTTTTTATAATTTCAGGAGGGCAATGCTTCTACTCCTAGGAAGAAGTTGATGCCCCACACCTCAGTCTGCTGGCCCAGCTGGGGGCAACTCACACATTCTTCTGAGCATCCCTCACCTCACAGTGACCATAAGACACAAAGGATTGAAAAATGGGCTGAAGCACAGTTTGAGAGAGCTGGGCACCAGCAGATGCCAGGAGCAAGGTGTAGGAGCTGCTGCAGCAGTGAGCAGTGTCCCTCCCCAGCAGTGAGCAGTGTCCTGGTGTCCCTGTAGGGCTGTGTGCTCCTCAGGCGCCTTGGCAGCCCGTGCTGGAGCAGCTTTGGCTCTTTGGAGGGCGGCTGACTCAGGGCTGACTCACTCCCTGTTCCATCCTCACAGCCTTTAGCTGTGTGAGCCCTCCTGGCATGGTCCTGTCCATGCAGCACTCCAGGAGCACTCTCAGGACATCGGCCCCACACCAGCCGGTGACACCACGCAAGGTGTGACCCCTTCCAGCTCACAGAAGTGACCTCTCAAACACACTGCCACATGGTTTGGTACATCTGGGGTTATTTCATACGGTCACAATATTTCCCATATTCTCCGTCTGCCAGTAAGGAAAAGATGGAATGCAAGAAGCAGTAGGCTGCTACTGACTCTGGAATGACTTCAGGTCTGTTGAGAACTGTTGGGATTTTTATGAACCCTTGCCTTCACTGCTCATGCACTACACACAGCTGTACTTACCTGCTCATCAGGACAGCTCCAGTTGCTGTTCATCAGTAAACCTGTCTCACCCTGGTGCAGCAGAATCCACATTGTTGCACCCAACTCATTCTCTAGAAGAGCAGTTGTATGCTAAAGGAATTATATGGTGTTCCAATGCCAGAATTCTTTGCACACCCTATATTATTCTGACTACCTTATAATATAACACTGAAAGAAGTAATTGGGCTTTTGTAGGATCCCTGTCCCATTCCACTTCCCACTGCAGATCTGCAGCCACAGCCACTGACAACTCCTCCATGCTGTGATTGCTCTATAGTTTAATGTTGTTTTTATCTAGGTGTTATTGTAGCCTCTATCCCCAAACACTCAAAATAGGAGCAGCAGACATGAGTTTCCTGCTGCAGTTGGCTTTTCAGCTAATTTGGATGCATAAGGTCCAGTGATGTCTGTGCCTAGTATCTCATCATCATCCACAGACCCAATTTCACTGAATATTCATACCTTGACCTACTGGCACAACATGACATTTGTATATTTATGGAGTAAAGAAAGCTGGAACAAAGTCAGTCCAGGTTGGTTACAGCAGAAAAATTTAAAAAATCAAAGTAAGTAATTTCATTTCTAGCTCTTAAATTCTCACTAATTTTTGTGGTTTTCATCAAACCACTAATGTTTTTTTAAATTTATTTTGATACAAAACTAGGTACCCAAGACTTTCAGTATCATCGAGACACTAATGTATCTTAAAACTCAAAATATTTTTAAAAATCGCTGAAGATATGTATTGGAACCATCCAAACAAACTTAAATTTTCTTTCAGGATTTGTCTCCACTTCCTTCAAACTCTTGATTTCATTATGTAATAAATGCATACACTTTCTAAATATCTTCAAAGTTCACAAGGTTCTACTAAAAATTATTTCATTGATATTTATAAACTACAAGTAAAGCAGTAAAGCTTTTTTTCCTAGAATAAGAATTATTCTTTTAGCATTGCACGTATATATTTGTAGGAGGTATTTATCGGATTTAATCATCACTACTCTGGGAAGCCAGCAAAAATTAAGATTTAGCTGACATTCCTTTATCCAGGAAATCCTGATTAGTGGAATCTTACATAAGAAATACAGAAAAGTAATGCAATTTTACATTCTCTTTAGGAATAAACTCTGGGGATCTGGATTTTCCTTTTTTGGACAAACACCTCCAGGGAATTAGAGAGTTTTGCTTCTTCCTTTCATTCTTTTTTGTGCCTATAAGCTATGTCTACTCTTTGAAGACTATTAAATATCTGGCAAAGAAATGTCCTTTATTGTTGAATAGCACTTAGCTCTTTAAATAGTTCCCTGACGAATCGTCATAGGTTAAGATAAAAACATTAAACACATTATCAGTGTGTACTTCACCTGAAATGAATTCCCAGACACTTCCTGCCATAGATGAATATGGCAATTTTCATGATAACCAAACCAGAGCCACTGGTAACCGAGCTGACATCCCCTTGTGGCAGTTCCCCAGGGCCATAAAGGCCCTTGTATGTATTCCACTCGTGTCTGTGTAAAAACATTAAACTGAACCAGGGCTCTGTGTGCTCCAGTTCTGTCCTGGCTCCCAGAGAGGCACAGCGGGGCTGCCTTGAGCCCGGGATGCTGCTGCGCTCCTCACTGCGAACACATGGACACGGAGCAGGCATTTTTTTAATTCTTTCCTAGTCATCAACACCACTCCTGCTTGGCAGGGACCAGGGACACACCACAGCAAAACAGCCAGCAGCCATGGCCAGTTGCCAAGATAACGAGAATTCAGTTTTTGGCTTCAGGATCCAGAAAATGTTAAACCCATCCCTTGCATTTTCCCCCTCACTTTGGTAGGCAGGAAATGCCTTTCCTCTGCCCACATCTATGAGGGAAGGTTTGATGAAAGATGACCCTATGCTATCAAGTATTTACCTTGAAGTGGCAGAATTACCTTGACCTGCTATCCCACACTGTGGTGGCAGTCCCTGTGCCACAAATACCCTCTCTCTCAGGCAATCACTGTGTGCTTGACAAGCTGCCTGACAGCAAACCAGATATTCTGATAGCCTCATTCATGGGATATAAATTAAAGCAATACTAGCCCATAGTCTGTCTTTGACTATTGGAGATAAATAGTTTGCTAGCAATAATCCATCATATTTCAACACATTTGGCAAAAGGTAGAGAAATTCTTAAATGATGTTGTAATTATAAAGCTAAGTAATTTCTTTATATTTATTTTAACAGTATGGATTTTAAAGTGCCCTCTGGAAGCGAAAGGATGTTTGTAGAGATAAAACTGTAGGGAACAATACACTCGTGCAGACATGTGTAGCTGAACCACCAATTTTGCTTTATTAATTTAGTTGCTGTATTTGTTCCTGATATCTACAGCTGTATTATCTGCTCCTAGAGGTGGATGAGTGGGTGGAATGAGGTTGATTACAATTGATTTAGTAACCAAAGAGTAATTTTTTCCATTGTTTGTCCCGCACATTATTAAACATATGGCTTAATTACAGTTGTCTTGTGTTCTTTTCAATGTGGTGTTGCATATTTTACCGAGACACTGATTTACGCAAAATATTAACTGAAATAGAAAACAGACTTACTATGAGAGCTGACATCCATAAAAACATTAGTTGCTTATATTTTGCACTGAGCCTATTGGACTTCTCAAGGGAATCAGTGTTTACAGTTTAATTTGGAACAACATGGGCTCCCTCCCTCCAGAAACAGTGGCAGAGCATGTACCTCAGTCTGGAGCATGGGTAAAACAATTTACCTTTACTAGCAGCTGCAAAGGGAAATCCTCAGAGTTCTTGAGCCAAAGTCTCAAAAATGTGCTGAGGTAGCTGTTCTGTTTCAGTGTGATTGCAGTAATTGTATGCAAATGTCTCATTAAAAGTAATTCAACTTTATATAGCTATAAATAAACTGCTATGCTGTTGTAATGTATTTCCAGGCCATTAAGTAGTATAATAAAGATACATGGATTCTCTCAATAGATTAGATAATCAAAAAACCACTCACCCCCACAATCAAGCAACAATACATTGGGAGATCTTGTTTTGTTTTCAGAGTCATCTTTATAATTAATCTATTTGGAATAAATAATTCACCAGATATAAATATAAAATAATCTTCAGTCACAGAACTCATAATTCAATATATCCAGGAAGAACGCTTTTATATTTCCTATTCAGGATTTTAATTCAATGCATTGAATTTTGCTGTCTCTTTCATAAACTAAATCTAATATACAATCAACTTTATAACCAGATAGTCAGAATACAGAATTAAATGGTTTTGCAGAGGCACTATAAAATCCTCCCAAATATTTTTAGGAGAGGGTATGAGAATTTTGTAACCTTCACTACCCACTAATAGGATTCAGATATCCGCTGTGAAATGATCCAAACATTTCCTGCAGTTATAATATTAATTTCAGAGAAAAAGAAATAACTAATACACATCTCTATCCTGCTCTACAGAGATAGTCCTAGGAAGCACAACTAGACAATGAGGGAAAGAAAAAGTGAGCCACAACATCAAATAACAAGACTGGCAGAGAGAAGGGTTTGGATACCACCACTTGGACCACATCCAAGGACTGGCAAGAATAAAAAACATAGAGAAAACCCAATTTAAAGTTTGTCCTACAAGGAGCTGAAGATATCCAATCGCTCAGTGGGGTCATGAGCTGGAACACCCACACACGGCCAGTACACACCTATTAACCACAGCTACTGCCTCCCATGGGCCCCTCAGCCTGCACTAGGCTGTGCCCAGATGATTTTCTTTTGTTTGGTCCTTAGAACTAAGAGACGAAACTCAGATTGTCCAGGAAGAAAAACAATATTAGACATTGTTGTGTGGCCATAAGGAAGTGTTAAAAGGATGCATAGTATGTTATTGCCTTAGTTTAACCCCCAAAGATTTTCAAGGCTTCAGAAACTGAAGAAAATACATCTAGGAGAAAAAAAGGAGAGGGAGGGCAGGAGAAGAGTTGGAATTTGACTTTTTTGTCATGGTTTGACACTGTCTCAATGCCAGGCACCTACCCTGCCACAGCTGGGCAGAGGAGAGGGGAAAAAACACTAACAAACACTTCATAAGTGAGATAAGGACTGGGAGAAATATTTCAAGGAGCAAAACAGGCTCAACTTCAGTTGCGAAGAGAATTTTATCGCTAACAGAATCAGAGGAGCATAATGGGAAGGAAAATAATCCCTTAAAACACCTTCCCCCCCTCCCACCATCCCACTGACAGCGCAGGGCCTGGAGAGTTTGGTCAGTTCATCACAGAGATTTTC